>RJWH01001109.1:0-463214 GCA_004363575.1 Solenodon paradoxus
GTGAAACTGTCTTCTCAAACCAGTAGTTTCATTATTTAAGAAATTTTCTCAATGTAATGAATTGCCTCCTCAGGTATTCTAGAAACAAGAGGTTTACATGCTTCCTTTTTTTCTGACACACTGAGTAACCCTTGAACCCTTCTCCTTTGACCCCACTGCTCCTGGTCACTGTAATAGGATGTCCCACACAGTACATTCCACTGACAGAAACAAAACTACTTTGTCAATATTTCATCTTCATCAATGCTTCCACTATGAAAACAAATGACAGCAAACATAGCTCAAATAACAGATACAGAGGTCAATGTCTCCCAGTGCAGATACTCACAAGCGACAATTATAATACACTTTTCAGAGAGGGCTTATTTATGGGAACATATTTTGAGTCATAGCAATTCATAACATGATGTTCTATGGAAAATTCCATTCACCACTCAGACTGAAAACTCGACTCACAGCCCTCCTTCTTGATTAATGAGAGTCATAAACATGACCCAACAGGCACAATACAGTGGCTTACAGCCTTAACCTAAATAGACACATATATTTTTTTCTTCATAAAACAAGAAAAATGGGATAGAATGAAAGCCTCACCACTCGTCACAGGACAGTGAGCTAACTGCAGCCGCTGTAGGGACAGCATCCCTCCCCAATTACCAGAACTGGCACCCCTCACCCACTGGATTGCAACTTCATCTCTTCTATAAATAGCTTTCTAATTGGAATTAAGATAATGTGGGAACTGTGCTTGCTGGGTCTGGCATAACACAGTTTGAACTCACTTTAAATCTCGCAAGTCAGGGAGCACTTTTGCATTCCAGATAGAGCTAAAAATATCCACCCATTAAAATAGTCATCATCATTAAAATTAGCTCACTGATTTTGCTGATTAATTTCTCAGTAACAAGTATGCTTTCTAAAAAGTTTCAATTAAATACTTTTCTACAAAACTACATTTTAAAAGTGTAAGCTATGTAAAAAAAATAATTAGGGAAATAAAAATAAATCTACTATAGCTTTGAAGACTTTTTCTTTTTAGTTGCTGGCCAAAAATATAAAGAGGATGAAAATTATTGTTATAAATGCAAGACTAGCCCCTTTCATCTTCATTTGGGGTTGTGATCCTCATGCCTTGGAAATGTTATTTATTTTTGTCTCTATAGCAGACATATAATCTAGCAGGCAGAATAAGTATTAAAGTGATCGGAGCCATTCTGGCAAGACTTAAATGTTGCTTTGCACATGTTCTGTTTTTCTATGCCATAGGCATGCTTCAAGTTCAGAAGAAGGTTGTAAATCAGTAACAACATAAAGGTACAACTTTAAATGCATCAAATGAAATAAAGGGTTACTGCTTACAAGGCAGCCGTTTGTGTGTGTGCCTTTATTATATTTATTTTAGTTGTAATCAAAAGCATAAAATTGCTAAAATATAGTTTTGATCAACTCCATTGTAAATTGTGGGAGGAACAGGGGACATTAAGTTTTCATGACAATCCTTTAGAAAATCAGCCTCTTACTCTAATCTTAAGAAAATAGGCTGGTAAAAATGCCTCAGGTTTTAAAATATATAAATGCATGTCAGAGCAAATAAAAAAGAATATTAATTATAAGACAGAAACCTATTAAGAAAATATTAGAAGACAAAGATCAGGAGAAAGTTGCAATGCTCGGTCATGTTTAAAACATTGTCTTTATATTGTTAGGTACTAGCCAAAATGACATATTCCTTAGCTCTAAATCTTTGATATTTCATTTTTTTTTTTTGCAGTAGGCATATATCACAATGCAATAGTGAAATCTGACTTGTCATAGATAACCAATTAGAGTAATTATCATGGAAGTGCCTTTTGATCTTTTTAAAATAGGGAATAATGATAGATTTAAAGATAGACATAGATTCACATCAGAATAGTAATTGGCAAGTAGAAGTCACAATAGATAACCCAAAGGTAACCACATTTGCATGGACTCACAGACATGTTATTTTTCAGAAGACACAGATAAAGCGTAATCCTACATTTCTTTATTTCAAAACATTAAGCTATAATGGAATTCAGCCAGCTTTAATAATAAAAAATTATAATAATATAATTTACAGAACTTTAGTGAGTTTTAAAAAAATTTAGAGTGTAATTTGAAGCACACACATCTTATTGTATAATTTCTTGGGTATGTTTATTGCAAGAGGTCTTAAAATAAAACATTCTTAAAAGGTCAGTTATGTATTCTATAACTCTAGGTCTGAGATATTTAGTATTTGCGAAAAGAAGACCACCTTCTTTGTCTCCTGTAATTTGAAATATAAATCTGGTTTCATATAACATGAGATTTTATAATTATCAGAATGAAATTTTCTGTGTGTTTGTGTGAATGTATATGTGCAGATTGTTACATGATAGTAATATAGCTAGCTAGGTAGCTAGCTACATAGATGATAGAGGACAGGTAGACAGGTGAGAGAAAGAATAGATGACAGATGACAGATAGATGGGTAGACAGATGGATAAATGATAGATACAATATATATCTTAGAGTGACAGACATTACAAATACTTCAGTTATCAGAAAACGTCTTGGTTCCCAATTAAATCCAGAAGCATATCAAAGTAAAGTATTTTTTATCTGAGAGTATGTACTTGCATGTGATATTTCCCAGGTATCATCTTTGCCCCTTAGCACACCATCTTCTAACTTTAATTTCCAGAATAATTAAAAAAAATAAAATAGGAATGTATTTATGGGAACGCATCCCTCACAGAGAGAATCTCAATTCCCAGCTCTTCTCCTCTCTCTGTTCCTTCTCTCCTCCCTTTCTCCTCCCTCCTCCTTTCTTCTCTCCTTCTTACTCCCTTTTGCCCCTGCCTTTTCCAAGTCCCTGCAGACAGCTTGGCTCAGGGACTGTCCTCACTCCTGGACTTCCCTACCCAGAGCCCTGTGCAAGCCTGATTTTCTTCCCTCTTGGGGGCCAACTCTGGGGTAACCTGGTCTCCAGACTCCCCAAGCGTGTGACTGTGTGAACATGTATATGAGTGTATACAAGTGTATGTGGGAATGAGTATATGTGAATGTGTATTCTGAATGTGTGCAAATATATATGAGCATGAGAATGTACAGGTGTGTGAATATGTGAGTGTGTGAATGAGTGTCATTGTGTAAGTGAATATGCATAAGTGCATGTGAGAGTTGAGTGTATGTGAACACATGATTGTGTGAGGACGTGTGAATATCCATGTGTGTATGTGTGTGCACAAGTGTGTGCATGTGTATGAGTGAGTGTGAGTGCACTGTTCCATGACATCAGGGCCTCCCTTGTTGCATCTGTGTTCAAGACTACATCCTGCAGGGACCTAGAGACTCTCAGGAGTGCCCTGCTGGGCATCCTGCAGATATGACCTCTTAGTAATTGCATGCTGAGGACAACAATTAGTTTGATGACAAATCTGGGTGCTGAGTACAAAAAGAGCTTACTTGGTGGTTTGGGAATTGTCCAATGTTTTGTGTTTATTTTTATTTGTTGGAGCAGTGGGTTTTGAGATTTCTGTTGTGAACATTAAAAGGAGTACGTGCTGGTCTTCATGGATGATGCTTGGAGGATTCTTATCTGGCACCCTGGATGAGGGTGGGTGAGGGTGAGGAGAAGCTGTAGGGAGTGTCCCATGCAGCAAGGCTCTGAGGGTGTCTCCAAGTGTCTGTGTGTGCCTCAGGGTTTTGGGGTGATTAGGAGCTCTGGAGATGCCATTGGGCTCTGGGGATTCCTCCGGAGCTCTGCAGGTGCCTCTCCAGTGTCTCTGAGAAGTCACAATTCAGCACTTCTGTAAACTAGCCTAGTTCACATTTGGTACAGTCCCTCCACCTAAATCTCTCTCATTAAATCTTTTGTAGTGGATGTGATTTAAGCATTTAAAACAGGTGTGACCTGGTGGAGTAGCAATTAGCCAGTTAGGAGTCTGACGCCCTCCTCCAGGGCTTCTGCATAGAGAGTCCTCTGCATCCGACTCCTCCTCCTTCACTAAGTTTGAGATAATGTGTTCCCCACAGATCTATGAGTGACATCTGTTCTTCCTGCTACTCAAGCGAAAAATGGCACTGCTTCCATGTAACTGTTTCAGAGAATTTAAGAAGAAAAAATTGTGAGACGGTGACTCCTGACCTAAGCTCTCTTTCCCTTCTGGATATGGATATGGATAGAGGTGTGGATAGAGGCCTTCCCTACAGAGCAGTACTCACAGGAGGGAAGTAAGGTGTCACTTTGGGAGAAAGTTACTGGGATTTCAGACAATGAGATGCCTGACTGGCACACTAATAATACAAAGAAAAGAGCAACCTAAAGCCAATGAAAGTGAGGCATTGAGAAAAATCAATGGAGATAATGACAAAGGACAAAGCAGCCCCAAATTTTGTGAGGTGTTTTCCCCCTCTAAATCTTTCTTTTCTTTCTTGTGTTATCATACTGGCTGAAAACTCAGGGCAGTGTTGAACAGACATGGTATGAATAGATGGTGTCACAGAATTATCTTTTAATTTGATGCTCTGGAAGACATTGTTCTTCAACTTTATTATTTTTATTTTATTTTATTTTTATTGGGGTCACATTAGTTTGCCCCCCTATAAAAGTGTAAGTGCAAAGCCTTTCACCTAGACAAATGTGTATTATGCATCTTGTCCAACGCCAAAGTTCGTTTCCAGGCATCATCATCCAATGGATGCCCCACTGCACATTCCACCCAATCAACTCCTTCTCTGATAACCACCATTCTGCTGCTGGATCAGAATTATTTGCCTTTTGTTTCTTCACTTACTTTATTTATATTCCACATATGAGTGAAGACATACTGAATTTTACCCTGACTTATATCAATAGCATAACACCCTCAAAATCCATCTATGTTGTTGAAAGTGGCAAGATTTCATTTATTTAATATCAGAAAGTAGACAAAACAGGTACAGCAAGATTAATACTGAGTGAACTTACAGCAATATAGGCCTCATCAAGAAATAAAAGTCTCAGCTAAATAATCTAAATTTGCACCTTAAAGAACTAGAAAAAGAAGACCAAATGAAAACAACAAAAGTCAGTAGAAGGAAAGAAATAATAAAAATTAGAGTAAAATGAATTAAATAAAGAGGAATAATAATACAAAACATCAATGAAAACAAAATTGTCAAACCTTTTCAAGACTACTAAGGAAAAAGAGAAAACACTAGTAACTAGAGTAAGATGTGAGAGAGAAGTTACAATAGATACCAGAGAAATGCAAAGCATTATAAGAGACTGCTATGATCAGTGGTATGCCAATAAACTAGAAAAACTAAAGGACATGGATAAATTATCAAAATCATATAACTGCCCATTGACTTAATCACTAAAGAGAAAATCTGAATAGATAATGATGAGTAAGGAAATTAAGAGAGTAATCAAAAGCACCCCCTCCCCACCCCAACCTCCACCCCTCAAAAGCCCAAGACCAGACAGCTTTACTAGTGAATTCCACCAGACTTTTAAAGGAGATATAACACTTTTTCTTCTCAAACTCTTCTTGAAAGACATTTAGCTGAATAGACTTAAAAGTTCAATTCTGCTTTGTTGAAATGTTGAAGTTGTATATGCAAGACTTAAGTGGTTGTAAATGAAATTGAAGCTCTAGATTCAGTTTGCATGCTCTGTGAGGATGAGCTATCACTTAGTTTATTCTGAGTTTCAGAACAATTCCAGAGGAAAGGGAACCCAGCTGCATTCAAAGAATATGGACTGAGATGGACAGGATATCATGAGTTCTGCTAGCTCAGCTGATGATGATAAATTTAGTTTTCAAAAGGAAAGTATTATAATGACCATGATAATAGTACCTGGCAAGTTAACCCGGTAGGGTCTTTTCCTCCATCTCACCCCATCTTGGCATTATTTGTTTCTTTGTACTATCATTGGCCTAGCAAAGGTCCAAGGCATTGAACAAGAGGTGGAGCTACAGACGGAGCAGGAAAAGCAGAGTTTTGGGGACTGGTGGCCAGCTTGGAAAACGGAGTATACCAGAGGCAGTCCTAGAGAATTCAAAGGGTGGTTTAAAAAAAGGAAATTTAAGGCACGCATAACCCATCTGCCTTCTGTGGTACAGGACAGTGTAGAAAATTACATTTTCTCAGTGGAATATGATTGGAATTCATGTTTGAAAGGTGGATATGGAAAAATCTTATGAATGATAAATGATTTTACTCTTTTGTTTTCAAAAAACGAATATCATTTTATAGCAGGAAAACTGCAGGGGCACTCAAGACATATGCCGATGATGGGTCTTTAGCTTTAAGCGCTCTGCTGCCAGTGAAAAAGAAAATTGATCAAAGAGCAGATTAAAGATGATCCAAAATTTAGACCAGGGTTATCAGATTTCAGATTTCATGAGTGACAATGTCCGAAGCTTCTCGCCACCTTCCACATGGCCCTTCACACATGAACTGAGTGCCACCCACAGCAAGTCAATGTTGCTAGGAAACTGATGGTCCATGGATACAATATGAATACATAGACTTTCTAAAAATTTTGATTAGCGCAATGCTTCTCTTTCAGGTAATAAAATATCTAAAAAATCACAAACACAGATTTGAATCTATAATCGCAATTGCTAATGATTCCTGATTATAATGAGCATAATTTTCTTTGGAATAAAATTATTGCTTTTGCGGGGATGGGGCAAATCAGTTTGTGAGGGTTCTGAGTCTATCCCAGGTAAACAGATCAGGTATTTCTTCTCCAACAGACAAAAGAATTTAATGGGGGGCCACCCTAGTTTCTGAAAAAAGCATTTTATTTTTTCCTTATGTCAAATGTATTTTATAAACTGTTAGAAAAATCTAACACAGGATGGGTGGGAGGCATCAGGGTCTATGAAATTATTTTTCTTTAAGTTCCTTTCTGTGCATTTTGCTGAATTACTGTGAATGCTGCCCTTGTAAATTGGACTCAGGACTACTGATTGGGACCTGCCCCAGCACCTGCAAGGGACTGTCCTGTGAGGAACACGAGCAGCCACAGAAAGTGAGTCCTGAAGCTATAATGTAAATAAACCACTGTATGTGAATGTATGGTCTTACTCAAACCAGAGACTATTTGGGGAAAGCCGTGTGTCTTAGTCCATTTAACTGTTATAAAGGAACACCATATATTTGGGTGTGCACAGCAGGTTTTCATTCTCCTGGTCCTGAAATTTGGTGTCCAAGATGAAGGCAAAAGCAGATTCACTATCTTCTGAGAAACCTGGTTCATAAACCACCATTTACTAGCTGTGACTCACATAGGGAACAGCAAGGAGCTCCTAGGGTCACTACAAAAGGACACTGAAACTCCATGGAGTCAAATCCTCATGCCCCTTCACCTCCCCAAAATCCTCCTCCTACACCACTTCCTTAGGGGTTAGATTTCAACACGTGAGCTTGGGAAGAAACATATACATTTAGTTCTCACTAGTGAGAATTAAAGAAAGGTTAAGGATAGGAAAAGGGCAAAAAGTTTTACAAGGGAAATGATCAGCTAGCAGGAACTCATAAATATTGGGACGCAGTGACTTGTTCATTTGGTAACAGGTGGAATTGGGGATCTTGAGAAGGAATGCTAATTTTCATGTCCAGTTGTCCTGAAGTCAGGATTTCCTTTCCGTTTAAAAAATTTTCATTGGATGCTTTTGTACAATAGATGAAGAGGTAATTAGTCTTCTCCCATAAGACACAACTGCCAAGAGCACTGGTGGTGATAACAGAAATAATGCACTCATTCAATATTTCACATGGGAATGGAAGTTCAGTATTTACTAGGAAGCAGAAGAAACATCGAGGAAATAATATAAAGAAATCCCAGCTTTCTCCAGTATTCACAGTTTCATATATATGTTTCATATTATTTTAAAGAAATTAAAATTTGCCAATAAATTTGAAATACTTTGTTGAGTCCCAAAATAGCCTTTTCGTCCTCTTAGAGATAATAAATGCCTGGATTTTTTTGTCATCTCATTCATATTTTATGCTACTTCGATATATGTGTAACTCGAACTGTATTTTGAGGTGTTTTGCCTATTTTGAAATGTATATTTCATCACTCTGCCCATTCCCTTCTTTGTATGGATTTTTCACAAAGTTTAGGGATAAATTATTCTACTACATTCTATTGTTCTATTCTATTACCATCTTTCAAACACTTGTATGGCACTTTGTTGTATGGCTACTCCACAATTATTTTCCTGTGCTTCTATTATGCTCATTTAGACCTAACCACATTTAGATTTAGTCACAGTGATTGTGGCAAAGGACCTTTCTGGGTGCCAGACTTTGCTCAGAACACCTGTCCAGGATTCCCCAACTGCATAGTCTGGGTCTGGGGAGAAGCAGGAAGGACTCAGCACCACCCACAATGGTGGATTCTTGCTGCAGTTCCCTGTAAACCCACAGTTCTGGACAAAGAAACAACTCAAAAGTATGACCTTTCTGTTTTGGAAGCTACTACACTTATGGTCCATTAAGATTTTAAATTTTCACTGTGTTTGATTAGTGAATGATGTGTTTATGACTTCATTTAGAATATAGAGAAGTAGTAAATGCTCAGCAATCAGGTCTCTGCAAGAGGGTGTCACTGAGGGTGGTGCCCATTGGGTCTTCTTGCCACCTGTGCATCAGAACTTGGGCTTGGGGTTCCTGACTCACGCACAGCATGGTCACCTGTGGAGATTCACCTGTCCCGGAGACAGCCTTCCTTCTCAGTTCAAGACCCCATTTCCTTCCTTTTTGTTTATTCCTCTTTCTTACCTCCTAACCCCTCAACACTCTGGATTGTTGGCTTGTTTTTTTAAATTCCTGTTCTTCAGCTCCATGTCAAAAGATTGTTTTTAAAACCTTATTCTTTTCATATTTTATGGATATTCCCAATTTTGTAAACAAGATTTCTTCTGTTTCTCTTATGTTCTGTTTCTCCATGATCCTTTTTATACAGTGTTCCTGTTTATTCTGTTTTTTTAGGTGTATTGGAGGCTTTCCATAGACATCTACAGTGTGACTACTCAATAGAGTTGTATATCTGTCTTCAGTGTTCTTGGAAGCTGTGCCAGCTCTGCCCACCCAGAGACATGAGGTCTTAATGTCACCAGCAGAGCCTGGGCCCATCAGTGGCCACACCACACACTGGGGTTCACATGTGGCAGTGACCGAGATGAATATGCTCGCCATCCCTGTTCTGAATTCATCCACTGTCTTAGATGTTCTCCTCAACAGTACCCCCACAAAATCCTGTTTCTTGGGGGCACCAATGTGCCTGAGCACTGAGATAGCCTCTAAAAGTGCTTCTGTGATAGATCTTTAATGCATTCCTTTGATCTTTCCTGGATAACTGACATTCTCCTGGATTTTTTTGCAAAAATTCTTTTTTAGAATGTTTAATTTTTTTCATCTAGCAGACATGAATAGTTGGATTAATAGCATTCCTTTTGCTTGTGTTTGTGGAATTTATAACTTCAGATCTCTTGAAAAGTAATATATGGCTGTGTGTAAACAAAGTATCATCTTTTAATAAAAATTTCTCTTATTTATACTCTGGAGAGGCTCATTTACCCAATAATATAAACGGGAAAGCCAAGGCTGATCTTAATCTACAGATGTGGGGAGTTTTTTGTATTTATAAAATGTGATCTCTATCTTAAGAATTATTCTGAGGGCAAAGTAGAAATACATTTATCGAGCCTAGTTTACTCATTTGAATGATTAAAACCAATTAATAAATGAATTCAATTTGACTTGCTTAATAAAAATCTTCAGTGGTTAATTTTGAAAAGTGATGAGAGAATTTGTGTTACTCTGAAATAAAAGGTGACTGATTTTTAATCTAGATTTTTCAATTATCGCAAACCAGAAACACATGTATCATTATTCTCTTGCTCTGAGTCATAGGGACACATATACAGGCCAAAACTATTCCATCAGGGCTAACAATTAATTACTCAAATGGAGTACCATTTTCATCAGACCTGATTGCAATTACAAAAGATGATTTTCATTATCTAAATTGCCTATATATATAGTAATGCTTTATTTATTGTGTTATTTATATTAATATCTGCTAAAGTTGAACTTGAGAAAAGGAAAAGATTACATTGCATAATTATTGTAGAAAATATGAGGCAAAAATGACATTCTATCAGCTTTGCTTTTTGTTTTGTGCTTATTGGAAATTACTTTGTCAACTTACTTAAAAACCCAATGTTTACATATTCAACAATAATCTTTGTTGTTATGAAACTGGAGATTGTTCAAAAATGCTAACTTCTGGATATTTTTTTGCTATTCATAGAAAATGCGTGCAAAAAGAATAGAATTTCTAGTGTGAAAAGCTGCTCTACAATGAACTGATGATTGAAAAGGAATTTCCTTAATAGTGTTACAGTAAGACCCAAGCTTATGTAATTCCCCAAAGACTTTCTCCAGAGCAGGGATGCTTAACTTTATGTGCCAACTGGACTGGACTATTTAGTTCCCAGATATTTGGTTAAACGTTTCTGTGTATGTCTGTGAAGGTGTTTTCAGATGAAATTATCATTTGAATCTGTAGAGTAAGGAAAGTAGATCACCCTCCCCAATGTGGGTGGACATCATCCAATCTCAAGGACCTGAATACAACAAAGTGATGGAGGGAAGTTGAGTTTGCTCTTTCTGCCTGACTGATGAGCTGGGATATTGGTCTTCTCCAACTCTCATTTTGGAACTTACCCCATAGGCTCTCCTACTTGCAGCTTCTTTGTTGTTAATTCTTCATAATGAATCATATCTCTTCCAATGTATGCCATCAGTTTTATTTCTCTGGAGAATGCTAATATAAGAATCATATAATAGTAATACCTCCTGGATACAAGGTACAGACTATGCATTTTTGAAATGTCCAAGGAGAAGTTGAGAAAAGAACAAAAATATTGACTCAACTTAGTACTTATAGACTTTTACTTTATAATAAAGGATGTACAATTTGAAATGGAGAGAACTGGTTAGAAATGCTGCAAAAATGTGTATCTCAAACAACTTTTAAAACTAATGAACATTTCCTTTTTTTTTCTTACAAAAGCATCAAAAATATTTTCTAAAGAAAATCAATCATTTACAATAAGAGAATTTGCTAAAATTTATCAGAGCTTGTGGCTTAAGAGAATATCATTTTAACCATTTCCACATTTCATCAGAATTTCTGTCACAAATACTTTCAATGAACTAAGTTTGCTTTCTTGACATAATGTTCAGTGCTCTGTTGAAGAAAAGAAATTAAGATCACATGCAGTCTGCAAAGTGTTAATATATTATATCTATTCTTTAGAATCTTAGGATATTATATTTAACATTATTTTGAGAACCAAAAAATTTTAATCACATAATTTTTAACTTAATTCATTGTCTGAAAATTAAAATAGCAATAAACTAGTGAGATCCATGAATAATTATTCAGTTACTAATTTATATAGAACAGAAACAATTTTTTAAATGTTCAAAAAAGAGGACTACATATCCCAGTCTTTGCCCAGCACTCACTCACCCTGTGTAACACCTCCCTACTTTTCAAAGTGAAGTAAAGCAGTGGTAAAAGATGCAGCTCAGGACAGAAATGAGCACAACAATTTTATCACCAGAGGTTGCAAGTGGACCAACATTCAATGAGCAATTTCATGGGACAGGCACCATCCTCAAAATTGTTTTTCATGCATTCTCAATTTATTATCATTGCAATAACCCACCGCCCCCCCCACCAACCACAGAAGCAGCTTCTACTGTTACTCCCATTTTCTAGGGAAGGGCATGAAGCTCAGAGGAGGTACACTGAGATATCCAGATGCATAACTGTCTAATTCCAAGTCTGCTCCTTTTCTCTCTTACGCATTTGTGCGGTTCCATATAAGGCCGTACATTTGAAGTGTGCATGTGTACTGACTCTCCTCTCCCTCAGTGAGAAATTATGCACAAAGATCTCAGCAGTCATCTGTCTTCACACCGGTATTCAGTCTAGGAAATTACTCTACCTAAGCATTTCCTATTGCCTTCTTAATTACATGTGTGATGTGGCAGCAGGAAGGATTACAACTCAAATCCTAAACTAAGTATTATTCCTGTCAGTCCTTATAGGGAAATAAATCGTCTAAATGTTTCTACTTCTCTGGCTGCACACTGTCAATTGCCCAATAGGTCTTCTAACATCTTCCATCTCCTGAGATTTAGCTTTGCTTCAGTGCTCCACTTTCCAGCATCCAATATTTTATAAAACTTGATAGTGGATGTACTTGATTGCTTTAACCTCTTTTTAACTTTTCAATTATCACTGCAGGCTAAAATTTTGAAAATATTACTGAAAGCTTCCAATAACACCACATTCAGATGGGACATGATTAACATAGGTTTTAAAAATTGAAGCTTTTTTTTTTAAAACAAGTGCCAGAGTCTCCAGGCTGGTGCACATCACCTATGTCTATGTTGTTGGTGACAAGTTCAACTCAAATTGACCTGAGGGAAAAGGGACCATCGTCTCCTGTGTAGCAGAGATGTCTTCAGGCAGAGATGTTTTATATTTGACTTGATTCAGGACTCTAACTGTATTTACTAAGCTCCAAAGGCCCCACTCCCATCAAGTGGGTTCCTTTAATGGGACAATCTCACACCTGTCACCTCTGAATCACCAAACCCAGAGGAAAGTGTTTCTGTTTTGCAGAACTTTCAGCATTGTCTTAAGGCTTTCGTTTATTTGTTTGTTGTTTTTTTTCTCTTTTTAATCATTATGCTCAGGGGCCTGGGTATATTGATCCATTTACTCTGATTTATTCCACCCCTGAGACTGTTGGGTCTGTTCCTCAAAACAGGAAAGGAGAGGTCATCCTAAAGAAATGTGGGGTTCTTTTATAACCAGGGATAGGAAAATGGATGTTGATCAACTAAAAATAATTAGTTCTGAAATCTCAGTCCGAGAGTATTTGGAGTTCCATGAAGTCTTCAACATTTATTGAAATTGTATGTTGAAATTTAGATGTTAAAATGTTAATAACAAGTGCTATAGAAACTACCTATTTGAATATACTGTTAGAAAGGGACTTAAACAGAGAAACAAGATACCAGAAATCATTTCAATTTATTATCCAGGATTATTTGCCTTTCAGTTTTGGAAAACCTCATTTTATTAACAAAGATAGACTCCTTATAGGTATTATTTGATTTAGATATTTAGGAAAATTAACTACATCTTCTTATTCAGTTACCAGAAATAGATTTATTATTAAAGGAATTACTCAAAATAAATGTCTATTTTCTTTGAGCATGTTGTCAATAAGTTCTCTTTTTATTAGTGAGAACAGCTACAAGAGTATAAGAGAGATCAAGGGCATTGGAAAGACTAGAAATGAGAAATGCAGACAGTAAATGCGTAATGAACTGTCCTTTAATGAGACAGTTCTACAAATACTTTAAAAATAATAATAACAAGGCTTTTCAGTCTAGTGTTTTTCTGTAAAGCATTTTGACACAGTAGGTTAATATTTATGACAAAGGAATAACCAAAACCATAAATGTCCATAGCACCTAACCACTAATGAGGAGCTTTGGCATTGGATGACTTTTAAAGCCACTTCCTCCAAATACTTCTGCCTGTCAGGAGCATTGTCAGTGAAAGCTGGGACACACGGGTAGTGACCAGAAGTTAGATGGGTTCATTAGAATAGAGGTAGGGTTTTTCACTGGTGATTCTCAACTGTGCTAATGTGTTCAGAGTTTTTATAATAATCGAAGTCTTTGCATATAAAGCCTAAGCATTTCCTGACCAGCTGTCCTCTGATACTCTGAACTTCACACAGCTCCATGGATGCCATTTTCATATTCAGACATTCACACAGCATCCCTCCCCTTTATCTCTGTGGCTGCCTTACCATTAGTTCAGAACATCAGCAGTCTGGTTGAATTTCTCCCCTAACCAACTAATTTTTTCCTCAATGCATCCATCCTCCACATTCTAACTAGGGTGATATTTCTCAAACATAAACTGAATCCTCTACTACTTAAAATTGTCAGCAGCTCTCAGGTACTTACAGAGTGAAGTTCATTACCCTCTAAGATTCTGCTTCTGGCTACTTTTCTGATGGTGATGTTAGGAATCCAAACTCTAGAGTCAGTCAGATCATGGATCTGCCTAATGAAGTAGATCTGGTACCTTGAAGAACCTTGTGAAGATCCATACCATTCAACATTATCAGCTATAAAATGTAGATAAAACATTTGATTAAGGTTGGATTCTCAGAAGGTATTGTGGGATGGGTCAAAACTGGTATTGCAGGCAACATATCTTCCCATGGTGCTGAGCTGATGGTGGGACTGTTGACACCCTCTGCATGTTCGTACAGCTGACTTCAGAACTAGTGCCCTGGACCCTGACTACACAGGGAGTGGCCAAGGGTCCCTCTCCAGTGCACACAGAAGAATGGAGAAGATCATGGTTCTACGTTAACCTGCTGCTAGAACTGTGGTCCCTGAGCATGTGAAGAACAGGGCTGGTTCTTCATCCTTCATCCAGGAATCTCCAGGCTCACTGACCCAGGTTGTGAAATCTAAAGAGCAGCCATACTCAACACCATGAATTTCCTGCAATAAATTCTGTTTTCACAGGTCTATCCCTCTACTGTTGATAATTATCCCCCACCCCACCATTTGCTTGAAACTTTGGCATACAATAAGTGTTCAGTAAATAGTATCATATATTTAAACACAAGACAATTTTCTCCTGACCCAAAATAACATATAATCCAGTTCTAAATGCCCAGCTGAAACTTTCACCTCTGCTCATGCCCTCCTGATTCGATGTTTTCCTCTACCCATCATCTCTAATTCCAGCTTCCCAGTATCATTTTCAAATTGCATATGTACATGTCTCTTCTCCAGGGCAGAAATACACAGGTTTCTGCAATTTGAAAACAAAACTTCAATATCCATCACAGATTCCTTTCAATGCCTTTTGAGTTTTTGAGGGCACATCTGCTATTTGTTTTTTTCATTTTTAAAATTAGTTTCTAGGGAAGCAAGTAATTATTAAGTAGTATATTAACATTATTAAACTCATTAAAACTCATAGAAGTACCAAATATTTCATGTCGAATTCAGTGCATAGAATATGACTTCCTCAAACAGCTATCCAAGGGGGTTTAATTACTATTTTTTTTTTAATTTAAAAAAGAAACCACAAAGATTATCACCAAAGCTTTCAGTAAGACTACAAGTGAAGGGATATCTGAGTTTGAAGAGCAGATATAATTTTAGTGGTGGATTATATGACAAAATTGGACTGAAGTTATATGCTGACAGTAAACTCTAAAATGAAATTTTACTGTATTTTGATTGAAGTATTGCTAAAACTGCACACGGAATCCCACATCACAAAAACTCTAAGGTCATCATGAAATGTGGGTGCATAGAAACTTTTTCTTTAAAATCCCAATGAGAGGGGTGTCCCTCCCTGTGAAATCCATTCTTTCATGTTCTCTTATTGAGGTATGAGGGCCCCCATGAGTCTGTGAAATATTAATTACAGTCAGGATTTTTTTTTGTAATTTTAATGAAAGCCTTATGTATGTGAGATTCTCCAAAAATGTGAGAATCTCCCTCCCCCTTCCTCTCAGCCCTCTTGGAATACGTGCAAAACATTTTTAAGTACAGAATGTACTTTTCTTCGGCACAGTCAACTTTTCCTAATGACCATTTATATAAACTGTGGCATGTTGAGAACAGAGAATTCCTGAAGAAATATAAATAGCTTGAGAGAACTCTGCCCTTGACCCCACTGCACCCAGGGAATCCGTATTTCTGGTTACTGCCTTCCTCCCTGGGCTCCTGGCACCCCCGCTGCCATAGGCCATCCACCTCCTGGGTTTTGCAGCAATCCCAGCTTTGAGTCTAGCCAGTCCAGCTCAAGGACTGACTTCCAATTCTGCTCATGTTGTCTGGCAAGAGAACGGAGTTTCACCAAAAAGTCTATTTACTGGGGTGAGACTGTCCTTAAGAAAAGTTGCATTCATCACCAAATAATGACACAGCCTTGTCCAACTGCAGACACAGTCTAGGGGACCAGTGCCTGACCCCAGGCTGTGCCTGTCATTCTCTGTGTTCAGCAAGCATGTGGAATGGCCTCCACGGGGACCAAATGTGTTTTTTTTCTCCAGTTAAAGCTCAGAATAAGCATACATTTCCTAGAAATCTGGACAATATTCATCTACATGTCTCCTAACCATGAGTAGGTTCACAGAAAAATACAAAATGATCAGTCTTCCATGTTCTAGTTTCTTCTCTCCAAATCCACTTCTTAGTGGTATGCAGGAACTTGTTAGCACACATGTGATATCTGAACAATTCTTTCTGCTTTGATGGGAGTCACTAAAGGAGCAAGAACCATTAATTGGCATGATAAACAAGAGAAGTCATACAACCCCTCTGATAATTGTGCTGGAGGAGCTCCAGTCTTTTCCGGCGATGGTCCTGTTCCTGAGCTCCATCAGGATGTTCCAGTCTCCTACTTACATAGACAGGAATGCAAACTCGGTTCTGTCTGTGTTGAAACATTACCACTAATTACTGTGACACATTCACTTTGAATACTTGTTCATAAACATTACTGTCTCAATGGTGTTATGACTACAAATAAAAGAAGGGCTTAGATGTTAATGTTCACTCATTAATTAATTGTTTCTTTTGTTAGGAGGTAAGGGAAAGTGTGGGCTTTTGCTGTGTTATGTTCATATAGGCCCTTTAATTTTTTCCCCTGATGTGGGTTAGCATGAGAACATGACCCCTGCCCAAACCTGAAAGTGAGCTCCACAACTGGCCAACGCTGAGCACGGACTTGAATGCAACAGATGAACTTTCTGGAATGATCGATGCCTCTGCCTGCACTGCCTATATCCAAGATGTCCTGCCCTGGAATTCTGCTGTCCTTTCCTGCTTGATTGTTGTTTGTTCTTACACACCTGACTGCTCCTGCCCACTCACTATCCTCCTTCTGCTGATACCCCCTGTCAAAGAGCTCCTCTCCCTACCAGTGGTGTGGTAGTGTACCCGATCTGTCAACCGGGAACTAGAAATATATCCAGCCATTGCCATCAAATTCCATGTAGTGAGCACCATAAAGGCCATGTCCTGCCGCCTGTGTCTTCTCATGATTTCCTCAGACTATCTACTAAGCAGGACTTTACTCTGGCAAGATGTGAACACCTGCTTAACTTCCAACTTAAGGTGACAATTTTCTTGAATCTGTGTAATAATTTTCTGCTTAACTTCAGTCCCAAGAGATGAAAGTTTCTCTACAAAAGACTATCATTTTTTTTTTCTTGGAAGACCAAGCTTGTGAACAAGGATATTCCTTTTGTTTTGTTTTTAACTATACAAGGCTTCAAACAAAAGAGAAGGCACAATTATGTCAAATACTGTCTGATTGTAGGAATATTGCCGTTTAACTACCTGGACATGATTCCTCAGCTCTTTAAACTCCAAATAACAGCTTTCTAAAATTATTTTTCATTGCATTTTTACTTGTAAGTTAACTTGGCCCTTTTTAGAATTAGAAAGTGTAAACAACTTGCAAAATTAGAGATTATGGTTTTAATGATGCCATGACAGGACTCTGAGTGATTTTGTAATAATAAAAACATAAGGCAGGACTTTTTCTCCCTACCACAATACTCAATTTTATCATCAGCATAGAGGATTCTAAACGCTGGTCACTATCAATGTGCAAGAGAGTGGGGATATTAGAAGTAGAAAAAGAGAAGGGCAGTATGGACCCACAGAGGAAGAATGAGTTGCCCCTCCAGAAGAACCCTCCCATCACTGAGGACCATCCAGACCCCCCTCCCTCAGGCTCAACTCCTTACAGGCACTAAGGACAGGAGCACGGGCACTCCTTTCCTGAATGTTCCAGAGTCCACTGGTCATATGTTCCAACTCCATCCAACCTAAGTGACACCAGTTATTCCATGGCTCCTCTACAGCTACATTCACCTTACATTTCTCTCTAAGAAAATGTGATTCTGCCACACCAGTATACAGATGCTTTATTTCATTTCTCTACCTTTTCTTCCTAAGTTCATTAAGGACAGTTTCTTTCTTATCATAGTCTAAAATAGGAAAGAGCTGGGATGATTCTATTACTAGATTTTATCACATGTAGCTGGTGAGATCTACCTTTGAAGCCCTTCTTTGACTACGCTCCCTGCCCTCTCCCCTTAAATGAATGGCAGCATCCAACAATTCTAGAGCACTTGGCATGTACTTTTTGGATGAATAAAATAAGCAGGGACTTATATTTCACCACCAAGATTTAGGTATTGAATAAACTCTTTGACAGCATCCTTCTAAAACAAACAGGGACATAAATTCTTCCTGCCCTAGATGTGTCCATCAAGAGACCTGAATAGTTGTTCTAAAAATGAAACTCAAAGTTTGTATTTGCCTCACATAATGTATTTCTACAAGGTTTGACAATTAAAAATGAGCACTGATCCAAGACTAACCAGCTCTGTAAACTACAAGCTCAAGACTATATGATCTGGGCTTTTGGATTCTCTCTCAGGGCTCTGACCTGAGACTACACAGAAAAGGATATAGTAAGCATGCAAACCAAATTACTAGCAACAATGATATGGTTAACTTTTAAAAGTACAACTAAGTGTTTTTGTCTTAAGAGATATTAAATTCTTAGATGACCATTTTTTTCTGGAAAGAAATGACTAAAAGATTAACATTGTTTTAAAAATGTGACTTCTCTTTCAAAGTGTTTGGAATGGTTGCATTCAAATTTTTGGCAAGAGACACAGAAAACCTAAAAGAAAACAAAAGGCATCATTTCGCAGATCTTTCCAAAGAACAATGAACTAAATTCTTTTCTTCTCATCTGCGATGCCTCCCTGACAGAAAAGTTCGCATGTTGCTCCATAGCTGGACTCTGAGTGAGTTCGATTAATTTGTGAGGAGAAAGGTGTGTCATGTTTCACTACATCCTCAAAGAGAAAGTAATTCTCCAATATCATTGTTTCCACACATTAAGTGGCAGTACAAATGATTCATTCATAATTCTATGCATAAACCTCTAGGTGAGGGCAAGTTATTGAAATACTTCAGGGTATTTATCATGTTCTTAACAGCAGCACTCAAACGAAGAGCTAATCTTATGAATGCTGGCATAGAACTAAAAACAAAGCAAGGTGACTTTCATTCGTCTACTTGCTGCATCAAGTATGACTATAATTTAAATGGGTGAAATCTTTCAACACTGCTTATATTTTGCATATTACCTTCTCACAGAACGTTTGACATGTTCAGCTTCACAACTCAAAGGGTTGTTTGATACTGGGTGGCTTATCAACTATTTTAACTGTTTGAATTCCATGGATGCCTGCATCCTATTAGAGCCTTTAACATCTGTGATTTGATTGCCTTGTAATGAGTGGGTTGAATTTTTGTGCTTCTTCCAAATCTTCATATGGAAATCCTAATTGCCAATGTGATGATATTTGGAGGTGGAGCCTTTGGGAGGTGGTTAAGGAAACATCGTCATGCTGGGATTCGTGCCCTTACAAAAGAGAGAACACTTGGTCCTTCTTGCATGTGAGGACATAATGAGAAGACCCATCTCTAAAGGAGAAGTGAGTCTCACCAGACTCTGAATCTTCAGGAGGCTTGATCTTAAACTTTCAGGCTCCAGAACTGGTGTTTTGCTTGAGCAACCTGAGGAAACTAAGAAAAAGTCTGTCCTCAAAGAGATATGTTGAAACCCTCATATGTGGTGCTTATAAACGTGACCTTATGGAAACAGGGTCTTTAAGTCAACATGAAGTATGATAGTGGTATCGTTATAAGAAAACTGAGGCTTGGATGCACAGAAACATCAGCAGAAGTTCTGTGAGAAGACACAGGGAGAGATTGGAGCCATGTATCTACAAAGTCTGTTGCCAACTGCCAGAAGCCAGGAGAGATACATGGGACAGATTCTCTCTCTCTGAGCTCCCAAGAAGAAATCAGCCTTATTAAACCTTACTTTTAGACTTCTGGCTCCATAACTTGGAGAATACATTTCTGCTGTTTTAAGGCACCTGTGTGCAGTCACTTGGCACCCCTAAGAAACACACAATGTGGAAACAAATGGGAATTTTAACATATGAAGTGAATACATGAAATAACCTGTTTTCAAAACAGAAACACTTGTTGAGATACAATTGAAATTATTGATTATGTCTCTTGCTCTTTTTGTCTCTTCTCTGTCATTCATAATTCTGAGCAAGTGTACATTCATTCTACTTCTGTTTTTTTGTGTTTCTTTTTAGTATGAAGATGCAGAGATAATTTTATGTACAATCCAAACCAGGTAAATAAAAAAAGAAACAGAACAAAACAGAAAACGGGGGAAACAAAATAAGAAAAGTACATATTCTAAATGTAAATTAGCAGATGTAATTTGAGCTTGTATCTTTTTTGTCTCTTTGTCTTTCCTGTGTTACTGTGATTTCATAAATTACGGAAGGGGCTACCCAATTTTTAGTCATATGTATACAAGGAATTCCAATCAGTTGTTAAAACTCTTTGTTTTTATGGCAAAGTATTGTGTTTACGGCTGTCAACTAAAAGCTTTATTTGTGTTTCAAAAATAAAATACAGAAAGCAACTTTTATGTTTGGATGATTGTTTTGTGTGTATAAACAACTGGTAGACATGAGCACCAGCCTGTCACTGTTTCAGATAGCTGAAAGAGGGTCAAGGGCCCAAATAAAGGTCAAAGGCATGCACACATGTTATTGTGCTATATAAGTGTGTGCTGTGTATATGCATGTAATGGACTTAACTCATATGCAACTACAAATAAAATATATTTATAGAACTAATGAAATGTTTATGTTATGGTTTATTCTCCTTAAATATCTAAAATGGCTTTCAATTTATTTGACATCTAGAAAGTTCCTTGAAGAAAGGTTTTGAGCTTCTCTGATGGCTACATTTTCCAGACCGAACGCTGTGCCCACAACTTTGAATGATTAGCAAGTACTGATTCTATGGAAAAAGTAAAATGACTAAAAATTGTCATTTAAATCAAAAGGCTTATCAAAAACTTTGATCATTTAAATTAAATCTTCATGAAGCCATTCTTTTTCTTTGCATTGCTAAGTAATTCTGTCTTGGTAGGATTTCAAAGGCAGGCACAGGCCTCGCTCAATATTGTAATATTTCTTTTAATGTGAAGTATTTGAGGTTTCTTTGCTATTGTTAAAAAACATAGCCTGCATTGTATGTAAGTTTTCAGAGGTATTTTTCCTCATTGAGCTATAGTATTTTTAAACATGGAAAATGTGGAAACATCCCTGCCTGCTCTCAGTCTCAATGTCCTGGTCCAGGTTCTGCTCTTGTCCCATGGTAGTTCCGGAGCCCAGACACTGAGTGTCTGTTGGGCTGTTCCTGGTGTCTCTGTGTTCCAGTGATGTCTTAAATCTTTAGTGTCCTCTCTAAGTAGGCAAAGACATTGTCATTTGGACAAGGCATGTCATTCTGATGTATTGCCAATATTGAAATATCAATGGTCAAATGCAAGGATAGATAACCTCTAGGAGAAAATTCTTCTATGTGCTTTATATACAAAAATGACAGCAAGCACTTGAACTACAAATATATATTTAGTATTTACAGAAAAACATGTGCTGTAGTGAAAATTATTCATTGTATATGCTGGTACAATTCTAAGAACTTTAAAATAGAATCATTATATTTAAAATATATTAAAATATTGTAAATATAGCAGGACAATGCTTTGGAAAATTCCTTTAGCTAGGAAATTATGTTTACAACAAATATGTAAATTAAAGTAATAATAAAAAGAGTTTAATAGATAATTGGTTAAAAAATAATCCTAATCTGTTTAGAAACACTATACTAGAATTTAGAGGTGAAAATAAAACAACTTTTTGGAATTGTATTAAATTTGACATATTTCTGCATGAATCTCTAAAAAGAGGGTCTGCTAGGAAATGTTTCACATTTTACGAAGAGGAGTGAAAAACATATCACTTGTGCCACATCAAATTTTTTCAATGAGGAAGAATTCCAAAGTTATCTATATCATCCATGAAAAAAAATCAGCCTTAAGAAAAACATAGTGACATTATAAAAATCATAAAGAAAAAATGATAGGGAAAAAGGAAACATTTTATCCTTCTAATCAATCTTCTAATGACAATATTTGCAATCTTTATAAGATGAACATTTCTTACAGCTTATGAGATAAATATTAAATCATTGCAATAGACACAGAACCATTTCAGTAGTTAAATACAAGATACATTTATAATTGCCCATACAGTAAATCCTCAGCATAAATTTCCTTCTAGAAAAATATATGCTTCTGAAAACCTTTTCCCTGAATTACACTCAGCTGTGCGACAAAAGGCTCATAATATCAATAAAAGTGCCAGTTGGAATTGAGCCTCCATTTGAGGTTGCAAATGTGAAAAGCATGTCAGCAGGAGCAAATCTGCAGCTGAAGAGGCTGAGGAAATCGTTCCAGAACAAAAAGTCAAACTTTGTACATATGGGTACAAAATTATAATAAAATTGCAATGAAAATTGCTTTGAGATGAAGCAGTTTTGTGTTTATTCTTGTGCACCAGAGGCTCTTCCTTCACAATGATGTTCTTCTGCAACCTGGACGTCAGCTGTGTTCTCACTTCAGCATTGCACCCCTTGGCAGGCCTTTGTCAGCTCAGGAACCTAACAAAAATGGCAGGGGGTTACACAACAGACATTTATTTCTCCCATTTGGGGAGACTGGGAAATCAAAGATCAAGATGCCTGCACATTCAGTTCCTCGTGAGAACTTTCTCTGGTGGGGAGGGACCATGCTCATGACCTAGTCACCTTCCAAAGATTCCCAGCTCCATATACAATCATCTTGGGGATTAGGGCTTCAACAGATGAATTTGAAAGGCCGCAAACATCCAGTCCACAACAATGTTAGGTCAAAATATTTCATTTGTCTCTATTAAAATTATGGAACCATCATCTCACTACAGTGTTCCTCAGCACAACAGTTCAGATTCTAAACTATCCTCTGCCCAAATAATATTTCTGTTCCTGATTTTTTGAGGAACCTCCATACCCTTTTCCACAGCAACTGCACCAACTGACACTCCTATCAGCAGTGTATGAAGGCTCCTTTTTCTCTGCATAATTGTCAAGTTTATTTCTTGTTTTTTGATAATAGCCATTCTCATGGATTGGGGTGGTAATGGCTCATATGGTTTTGAGTGGCATTTCCCTAGTAATAAGTGATGGAGAACATTTTTCATGTACCTATTGGCCATCTCCATGTTTTATTTGGAGAAATGTCTGTTTGGGTCCTTTATTCTTCAATCAGGTTGGTTGTTTTTGGAGACTTTCAAAAAACTCCAACTAGACTGATGTCCTACAACAGACAAAAAATAATTAAAAATGGATTAATATTTGAATATATGACCTGAAAAAAATGGAACCTATAGAAGAAAACATAGGCAGTAAGCTACTTGACATTGGTCTTAGCAATATCTTTGTGGATTTGATTCAAAAGAAATCAAAGGATTTCAAAGAAAAAACAAAAACAAAAGCAAAAATTGACAAATGGGACTACATCAAGCCAAAATGCTCTGCATCTTGAGAGAAACCATAATGTTAGCATTTAGTAGTGGTTTCTATAATATGAACTGAGATATATTTAAGATCTAAAATTAAAAAAAAATATGGACATTAAGTGGCATAGACATTTTAGATAATGGTCTCGTTAGATAACAGAACATTCTAGACATTCCCCATTTGCTGTTATACTGTAGCTTTCCATATTAATTCACTTTCTTCAAGTCTTTGAAGGAATATGACTTTCTAGCAGGTCTTTCCCTAGTTACCTTATTTGTATCTATTTCTACTTGTAGTAATACTCCACCTTCTCTCCTGCACTTTCTATACCATTGCACTGCTTTATTTTTCATACCATAGATATTGTCAGGTTTTTAAATGCTGTAAAATTTATTCATTATTTTTTTCCAATTGGAAAGTAAGCTCCATGAGGGAAAGGATTTTTTTTTTAATTATTTATTTTAAAGTATTCTCATGTCAGAAGCCTGTTTGGCCCCAGACAGGGATATTTTTTATTACAAGTATGTAATAAATGCATGAATTATGTCATTGAATAAATATCGATCCTCATCCTGTCTTACTCCTTCTTCTCCCTCAAATCACTGCAATTTAATAAAATGCTGCTTAAGAGTTACTCTGAGAAATCCACTACAAGAAGATGAATGATGAAGGCAAACATAGTTCCTAATTATATAAAATGAGAAAACGAGATGAGGAGATTTGACTCTGTGACAAAAAGCATCTCTCACAACAATTTTTGTCAACTGCTAGAAATTTGGGGCTATGAATATTTGACTAACAAAGACCATCCCATTTGATGCCGTTTAAACAAAATATGACATAAAACTATCACTCAAAAATTTAACTCCAAGATTGAAGTTAAAAATATAAAGTGATTTCATATAAAAATCTCCCCACACAGTGCTTCAAGTCTTTCTCTGTCAGAAGGTGAGTGAAGAAATACTGACTGAATCAGCAGACAACTGACCAACACCCAGCTGGTCCCTTACATGAGCAACAAATGAAATTCACCTAAGTCACTAAAATTGGGCCTCAGTCTTCTTAGAGTAGCTAGAATTACTTAACAAATACAATCTTGAGAAGTGTATTTGTTGCTTGATATTAAAGCTATGCTCATAAATTGAACAAGCTATATATTGAATGAACAATTGAATATATGTGAAAATGTATGTGTTTTGTCAGTCTTTTTAACTTAGACATTCTAATGAATATATTGCTATCTCATTTTAGTATCAAAGGTCATTTCCATAAGGGTATTTATTGATGTGGCACATCTTTTAATGTGCTATTTTCTGTCTTAATATTAAATTTTAAAAGCATTTACATTCTTAGTTTTGATAAAGTGGAACATCAGTTTATTTTTGGAAATTGTGTTTTGATACCCAATTGAAGGAAACAAAGATTTTCTTCTTTGTCATACATTAGAAACTTTGCAACTTTTGTTTTCATTTAAACTATAACATATTTTGAGTTAGTCTTTGACTATATTTTCTTTATTTGAATATCCATATGTATGGATTTTATTGCTATGACAACAAATGTTGAAAATAGTATCCTTTCCTCACTGAATTGGCCTAGGACCTTTATCAAAATTCAATCATGCTGTGTATGGGTGGGTCCCTTTTTGCACTCTGCACTCTGATTCATTAAAAAGTTAGCCTCTCTTGATTCCCAATTAGCCTGTCTTGATTACTGTAGCTGTATAATGTTTGGCATCAGATAATATAAGGCTTACATGACTTTTTTGTTGTCGTTTTGTTTTAGCTGTTCTTGGTTTTTCAATTCCACACAAATTTTAGAAGCACCTTGTCAGTTTTAACAGAAGGAAAGTAATGGGAAAGGGAAGAAGAAAAGGAAAGGAAAAGGAAAGAAAAAGAAAATTAAAAAATGAAAGAAAGGCTGTCGTGATATGTCTTGAGATTGCATTGAATTTATTAATGAATTCATGGGGCATCGTTACCTAAACAATATTGATTATTAATCTATGAACTAATATTTCTCTCCATTCATTTAAGCCTTCCTTGGTTTGCTTCAGTAATATTTTGTTTCAGGGTTCAGGAATTATAGAACTTAATCATCCTATTTTATCTTTATATCATATTTGTTATCCTTTCTTCTATGAATGGACACTTGAGTGCCCTGACTTCCACATTGTAGCTTTTTACTTGCTGCAGGCATGGCCATTCAGATATCTCTTCCACACTCTTTCACTTCTTTTAGAAAGTATAATAGTAGGCCTCTAAGGTTATCTATTTCTATTTTTGGGGGGAAACACCGTCCTTTTTCACAGAGGTTGCACCATTTTATTTCCCATCAACAGTGCATAGGCATTGCAATTTTTCACATCCTCAGCAACACTTGCTACTTCCTGCTTGTTTCTTCATTGTTGAGTTTCATGAGTTCTCTATATATTCTGAATATTAATCCCTTATAATATAGATATAACTTGCAGATATTTTATACTATTACATGAATTACCTTAGATGCACAGACGTTCTTAATTTTCATGAAGTCCAATTTACGTATTTTTCCTTCTGTTCCGTGTACTTTTGGTGTCATATACAAGAAACCATTTTCAAATCTAATATCATGAAGCATTTTCCCTATGTTTTTAAAGATTTTTGTTTTAACTCTTAAGGAGAATTTATTTTTGTAAGTTGGTGTTATTTTCTAACACCATTTATTAGCTCCCTTAGTTTTTTCATTGTATATTTTGCAGGATTGTAGTTAATCGTGGTACTCTCGATAAAGGAAGATCTGGTTAACTTTTTTATTCTTCCTTGCCTATTTCAGGGACTATAGTACAAAGCTGAATAGAAGTTGGGGAACTAAGTCCTATCCTTGTTCTGATTTTTTATGAATTCAGTGTTTCACAGTTAAGTAAAATATTCATTCACTCTAGACATTTCAGATTCCCATATTAGTGTGAGGAAATTCCTTCCTAGTCCTGATTTCCTGAGAATTTTTAATAGTAACAATTAGTATTGAATTTGCCTCTATTGACATGATGCTATCTGTGGTTCTTCATTTTCAATCTCTTTATATAGTGACTGAGATGAATTGATTAATTAAAATGTTCAATCAAATTAAACTTATGAGATAAATGTCATTTAATCACAATTTACTATTCCTTTTATATTATTTTTGATTCCAGTTAATAAAATTCCACAAAGAATCCTTGTGGTGCATCCTGGTAGATTAGCAGTTAGGTCAGTTGCCTCTGAAAGAACAGGCCACATATTCCTGGGTTTCAGTCCCAGGCCCAGGGGGGAAGCAAACAGTGTGAACAACTAAATAAAAAATAAAATAAGGTACTTCTTGTTATGCCCTTGTGGAAAAGTAGTTAGGTCAATTGCCTCCAAAAGAACAAAAGGTAACATACACCTGGATATAAGTCCTAGATCCAGAGGGAAAAAAACCGGTGTGAACAACTAGATAAAATAAAAGATTGTCTCTTCTTCCTTCCTCTTCCTTCCTGTCTGCTTGCCTACTTGCCTTCATTCCTACACTTTTCCTTTAAAAAAAAAGAAATCCTTGAATCTCTGTATTTTTTCATGTATCCAAATTGATAAAGACTGTTATTCTCTTAGTTTTCTCTCCTAAAATATCTTAATTTCTGTCAGAGTTTCAATCTCAAAAGTTTCAATCT
Organism: Solenodon paradoxus; assembly: GCA_004363575.1. Taxonomy (NCBI): domain Eukaryota; kingdom Metazoa; phylum Chordata; class Mammalia; order Eulipotyphla; family Solenodontidae; genus Solenodon; species Solenodon paradoxus. The sequence continues at coordinate 27,347 of RJWH01001109.1, forward strand.
CTGGAAGGCCAATTTGAATCATTTTTCTATTTCTTGTCTGTATTACAACTCTCAATCCGTCCTCTATCTTCTTGAGCATATGGAATGCAATTGTTGTAATATGTTTTAATGTCTTTACCTCTTTGTTCTTTCCTCGGTGTCATTTCATTATCTATTTCTATTGATAGACTTTCTTGCTTTTTCACATATCCAGGACTTTTTATCGGATAGCAGGCATTGTGAATTTTACCTATTTGGACCCTGGATATTATTTTACTTTTATAATATTCTAGACTTAAGTTCTGGAATTCAGGTAAGCTAAATGGAAAGAGTTGGATACTTTTAAGATCTTATTCTAACACTCTAAGACTGCTTCAAGTCTGCAGTAATTTTTTAAATTGATTTTATTGAAAGAATATTAATTTGAGGTATATACATGGTAACAAATTTACATGTGTATATAGTACAATAGGTTTACCATTGTTTTCTTTTTACCGACCTCTCCCCACTCTCTTCCTGTACCCACTGATTTGCTTCCTCCCCGCCCACACTAAGAGTCCATTGCTATTTGAACTAGCAGAATTGACACCAGACTTTTTGAAAACTATTTGAACCCATGGATTAAGATGGTTAGACAGAAACTATTTCCAATGCTTTGCCAGTTCTAAGGATTGCTTATTCACCTTTCTCTGTGCAGTTTCTTATATATGTACACATCAGCATTCGGATGGCAATGTGAAGGGTATCTGCAGCCTCTAGACCCCTGTGGATTCTCCATTCCTCCACCTCCAACCTCCCAATGACCTTGCAGGGCCCTCAGCTCTGTTTCCTGGTTACCAGGTGACTGCTCTGCTTGGTCCCCTCCTTGTACTGCAGCCTGGGAAAGCCTGCAGAGACACCTGACAATGAGATAGCTCACCTATTCATTTCCTTCTTTCCAGGGTCACTTTCCTGAATTTCCTGTTGGCTAACGGGTTCAGTTTTTCAGTTGTTTCATGGAGGTCAATCTGGTCCCTGTTACTCCATCTTTGCCAAGAGGGGGACTAGGCATCTAATTTAAAATTGTGTGTGTTCTAGAACTCTTAATAGTCCGTTTAAAAGCAACCTCTTAAAGCAAAACTGGCTTCTTGCCAGCTTGACCTCCTGAACTTTCTCAGTTGGAAGTCATGGTGGTTCAGATCCCTTTCACATGAAAGGTCTCCCAATCCTGTTGCTGACTTGCATTCTCTAGTATTGATCTGAGAACCCTCACTTGCCAACATTGTCATTAACAGCTTTTTTTCCCTGAAGTCAATAAAGTCATTTTCAGCAGCATCATTAGCATAATTTGTCCTATTAATCATGGTCTGGACAGCATATCAGCTGTCTCACCCCCAGAGTATTCACTAGTCACATGATAATGCAATTGTTGCTATTTTCATGCTTTTCCTCTTTCTCCTTTTAAACAACAAATCAAGAACAGCCTATTAAAATGAGGAGCAGCTAGACATGTTAAGAGAGTCTTTCACGTGATGTGTTTTACCTCTTGTATCATTTTGGATGAGAATGCAAAGCCCTGTATTGAAAGTGCTGTGGGCTCACGGCAAAACGTGTGTTTTTATTACAGTATGTCAGCCTTTACACTTAAAGCCTCTGGGGAATGTCTTTGTGTGAACTTTTGGACTTACATGGAAAATGGATGATTTCAGAAAAAAAAATGACTTGAAAAATGTCTTCTTGTTGTATTCTTTCCTCTGGCTAGCAAATCGGAACTTATTTTGGAATGAATTAGTAGTGCACTGCCATTAAACATGAATGTCTGCCCTGTTAATCATCCTTTTCGAGTCTAGCACCATTCTGGCAAAATCCATTGTTGAGGATGAAAAGTCATAAGTCATCCACTTTGAAGGAGTCACAGCTTTAATAAATGTGATGTGTCAGCTACTTCATCTCTAAAGGATTATTTTTTTTGCTTCCTATAATTTTCTCAGAAGGAATAGAGTTATAAAGGAACCTCCTATTATGCAAATTGATGGCACATTTTGGCTCAGGTTGCCCTGCTAAATTTTGCACTTAATAAATAATAAATGAAGGTACTAGAATGGAGAAGAGTTCAACAGAGAGCCCTTCCCTCCTAGAAAGAATTGTTACTAGAAGAACAGTGCTGATTGTCAGGCCATGCTAGGAATCTAAACGGATTCGCAAGAGCAACACTGACTTGGTTTAGGGAATGATTTAAATAATGAATGCAACCAGTGCCGTTTCATTTTTCAGTAATAACTTTATTTAGTTCTCTTAAATGAAACAATTGAATACCTAATGTAAAACTATCTGATGCCCTTGACAACAGCGCACAGAATTCTCATGATTTTTTTCATTCATATACTTGCCTTTAAATCAAGAGAAATGACTATTTAAACAGCTCATTATATTTAGTTAATTGTTTTAAGGTCATTCTTCCAAAGACCAGTTTCAGTGTAGCTCTCTAAAAAATGTGCATTTTCTATTTCTTAAGGGAAAAATGCAATCTTGTTAAAATGGCACTGATTCAAAGATGTTTGAATATTTCTTAAATTAGTACAACGCCTCTGCCATATTGGTCTTCAGAAGAATGTCCATTTGAATTAAATAGATGCTTGATCTTCATTCAGTCATTCTGTGGAATCTTCACAGTCTCCCTCCAAAGGATGCCAATTAGGACTTTCAACATATTTTAGCGGATCTTCTTTTTTTGGAGGATTTCCCTAACTTGAGAGGAAGGAGGATGCAAATGAAGCTCACTTCAAAATTTTCAACCTAGAATGATTGCAACATTTCAGGAGTTTTTCTATTTTTCATGACATCCTATTGAGCTTTACTGAGCTCTGGTTTTTTTTTCCTTTTTTCTTTATGATGCCCTTTTGAGTGACTGAAGCAAAGACTCAGGCTGAAACCCTGTAATATTGATAGAACTTATTTTAGCTTCCCCAGGCTGAGGTAACTAATGACCACAAACTGGGTTTCCTACAATACAATTTTTTTTCCTCTCATGGTTGTGGAAGTTGGATTCAAAATCAAGTTGTTGGCGGGGCTGCTACCTCTTGGAATCCAGGTGAATCACTCCCCACCACATCTCTTAGCTCCTGTTAGTAGTCCACAGTCCTTGGTGCAGAGCAGTCTTGCTCCATTCTCTCTCCTCATCGCATGAAATCATTCCTGTGCATCTCCCTTCTATGGTACCCCACCCATTATCAGGACACATATCATGGAGTGTCCACTGAAGTGACCTTCTCTTAACTCCATTATATCTGCAAAGATTCTACTTCCAAATAAAGTCATATTCTCAGGTACAGTTAAAATAACAACAAATCATTTTTTGTCAGTGCAATTCAATTCATAACAGGATTTTGCTCCATCAAATGACAATGCATGAAATTAACATATCATTCTCTTTTCTTAAAGAAGAATAAATCTACATTAGGATTGTTGCTCAAAACTAACTAATCTGACCAACCAGTCTCATTTAACAAAGAAGGGATATATTAAAAGAGACTGGGTTTCCCCCTGATTTACTTTGTCTTTCATTGACAAAACAGACATATAATAGTTCATTAACACAAGTTTGTCTATGAAGCATCCTCAAATTTTATTGTTCATATTAGGACTTCCTTGCAGTTTATTTTTAAAAGCACAGACTGAATACTCTAATTCTGCTGTTCTGAACTGGTTTTCCTGATATGTATGTGTAAATACATCAGGCTCATCTCATCTAAATCTCATTAGTTCTTCCCTACACTTTGCTTGAAATAAACCTCTTAGTTAATTTTTAGTGCTTGGCACCAATAATTACCCAATTCAGTGTGACAATCTGGAGTCAACCCTGACAAGCTCCATACTCCCATTTCTACATATTTGCTCATCAATCTGATCGTTTTTACCTCATAATTAATTTCCAGTATGTCTGCCACCATTCAAACCATCTCTCATCTGCACTACCTCAATTTCTTTCTAAATTAGATTCCCATATTGAATTGCCTCCCACTAAACCATTCTCTAATTAACCATGATGAGCTTTACAAAGTGGAAAAAATTCAATGACTGTTTATATCCTTCATGATATCTCTTTGAGTGCTACCACAGACTAGGTCATCTAAATAACCGTCATCTAAATAACAGACTTGTATTGCACAGTCCTGGACCCTAGAATTCTCAGGTAAAGATGTCAGCAGATTTGGAGTCTGAGGAGGTCCCTCTTCTTGGTTCACAGATGGGTCTTTTCACCTCACATGGTAGATGGGGTGAGGAAACTCTGAGTTCTCTTCATAAGATCACTAATCCATCCTTTCATGATGTTCAACCCTCATGACTTAATCATCTCCAGAAGACACACCTCCTACACCATCGCACTGAGGCTAGGCTTCTGCATCTGAATTTTGGAAGAACACCAACAATCCACAGCAGACATTCAACCATATTTCTTTTCTCTTTGAGAAATTGTGTACTTCTAGCCTTTATAGTTGCACATAATCTACTTCTCTAATCTGAAACACGTGCCTCATTTTTCCCTCTTTTTTTATCTTCTCCTAGTAACCGTCTACTCTTATGTTACACCTCACATCAATTGTCATTGATCCATCAATGACTTCCTAGATCCATCCTCCCTGACTTGTGGAGGCCACTTAATCTTCCCAGAAAGTGTGCAGCAACTATAAACAAGTTAATGGGTAGTTAACTGTTAGTGAATTTCTCTTCAATGATAGGATAAAAATTCCACAAGGATCTGGTTTGCTCTCTTGTTACTCTACCCTCCCCAACACATTCTTTCATTTACCACAGCCTTGTGAATAAGTAGGCACATAACAAAGGCTTAAATAAATAAAATGCTAATGCTGTGTTCTTGTGATTTCTTTAAAAGCACCCCCTGAGTCTGGACTTTATGATGAGTTGTATACAGAACAGTCCTGCACTAAGATTTAAAGAAATCCATGGTCTTGAGGATTGAAATATTGAAGATTCAAATATCAAATATACATGTTTTTTAATCAACACAAGGTAAGAGAAGATGTCTTTGTAGATTCCCCAAATGGAGGAAAATGATTCTTAATGCTCCTCTATGTCCTTTTTGTCAGAGAGTACACTTGAGTATGCAAGCATTTCTAGTGTAGATAAGAGTAGCAAAACACAAATAATTTATGTTCCAGAAATAGTTGTATAAATAATGCATTCAGTATATGAAACAAAGTTGCATATAATATATTTCTCTAATCTGCTTGGAATTCAGGGCACTGTTAACAATAGTATGGTCTAAAAATAGTAGCGGAAGAAGAAACCACCTCATGGCAAGTCTGCTGAGGTCTTTATCAATGCTACCATCCCACTGTTTGCTGATTACTTTCTTGGAAACCCAGAGCAGTGGATGAAGTCTGTTTAACCGAATTTTATCCAATCCCTCAACCACTCCATTCCTTTTAGAGAAGACAAGGATGTCCAAAGCAGAGAAAGAGAGACCAAGCTCTATAAGGAATGCCACTCTTTTCATTTTAAACATTGGGAAGATATTTCTCATTCTTTTCTTTCTTCCTAAAGAGTTGGTTTACTTTATTTGCTTATGTGTAATGTTTAACTTAATTTTACACATTCTGGTGAATAGTAAACATCTCTTAAGCAAAATAAAAAACACATTTTAGATGCCTTTCCTCATGGTGAGTGATGTACTCTCCTCATCACTCATTACCCAGTGAATTCCTTCATCGTCGTTGGTTTACTTTTGCTTAATTTTAATGGATCAGAGTTATTTTTTCTAGTTTGGAGGATTATTGTAAGGAGTCCTTATACCAAACTGTGAATGATTATTAAACTTAGCTATTAATCTTACCCTTTCCTTCTGAAGAACATGGGTCCTTTGGGACATGTTGATAAAGGCCATTTGTGTAAGTCCATGTGGGAATTTCTCGGTCACCTGTACCCTGACCTAAAAACAACCTAATATCTTTCCACTTGGTTTTCAGCTCTTACTCTCTTCTACTCTTCTATTTAGGATATGGACTTTGTCTCTGATAGTGGGTACCATCGACATGCTTTTTGAGGATGAGACAAATGGTTCTAGAAATTAGATCAGCATGTAAGACAGCAGTAGTGATCCTAGCCATGAGACCTGAGCGGTGGGATCCACTCCTTTTGAAATCACAGTTTTCACCTCCAATGTGTCTGAAGAGAAAAACCAAGATGATGGTTTTGATTCACATGAAGTCTCTGCTAGTAGTAAGCATCTTTAAAAAGCATTCTAATCCATTACTTAACTTTAAGAATGAGAACATATGCCTTTGCAAGATTTCTAACCTCCTGGCTTCCTAACCTTCTTTTCTTTGAGGAAAATTAAAGTTCAATTTCCTCTGATAATCCTCTAAGAATAATTCTGAAAGTCTACAGAAATCAGAAGAAAAAAAGGTTAAGAGATTCACCCCCATCCAGTTTTTCTTGACTTTCTATCAGTAATGAGCTTCAAGAAATCTCGTAGTATCTCCTGGGAAAATCTCTTCCATGCAGAGAAGCTGAGAACACTCCCAACACTCAGAACCTGTGGGATGGGTCCTCCACACTTAGAGCAGTGCCAGGAAATCCTGCTTCTGTTTTCCCAACTGGGGCAACATTCTCCATGGTGGTATAAAGTGGTGGGGCAGTTAAGGCAGCATGGGATGTACTATAAACTAAAAAGATACTTTGCTCAAGACTCTCCATTTTACTAAAATCTTGGAAAAATAATTATTTTTAATGTAGAGAAGTAGCACTCCACTGAGAATTTGCACATGCTGTGCAAAATACACTATTTGAGGATTCAATAACTTAGAATGCAGAATTCACAGCACGTAGTTTGTTCAGGATACCGAGAGAACCCCAGGCTCTAACATTTATTCTTTTATTGAGATCCACAGCCATATCATCAGGAGACAGCATCGTGAGTTCTCACTCCCTGGAAAAGACAAACACTGGCCTTGTGCTCACTGTTCTATGTTTTGGAATCAAGTTCTTGAGAAATCAGCATAATAAGTTTTCTAAAGGGGTAGAAATTTTGTGTATTAAGAGGACCCTATAAGCAATTGCTATAGACAGATCAGTAATTTGTTTATTACTAAATTAAAATACCAGTGTACTGAATTGCAATATGATAACTTTTTTAATTACCTCTAAAATTAATTTTTAATTACTGAATTCAAAATACATCATGGTAACATTGAAAACTCTTGGGACACTAATTCTGGTGGCATTATCTCTCTATGGCTGCTTAACATTACCACAGACTTAGCAACTTAAGCACTATCCATTCACTAATCCACAGTTAAATAGGTAACTCAGCTATCAATGCAGGTTTTCACAAACCCCAGATGGAGGCTCTGACTAGGCTGGGCATTCTCAGCAGAAAGAGTGCACTCCAGACTTACTTGGTATTGCCGTGAGTCAGTTTCCATGCTGTGGGTTAAGATTCTGGTTCTTCACTGGCTTCAAACTGGAGAGAGGCTACTAACAAGACCATGTCTTTCCACTCCCCTTGTGTCCTGTGTCCTTGACATGTCCTTTTTATCTTCAAAGCCACCAACATCTCCTCCAAGGAGTTTCTCTGTGCTCTGAATCTCTAACTGTTCCTTCCACCAGCCTGAGAAAACTCTGCTTCTGAAAGCCTCCTGTCCTCAATCACGTCCACCATCACACTGTCCAGATCTCAGGGCAAGTGGCTCTGGAGATTCTGACCTCTGCACAATCCCTCATATCAGTGATGCTCAAATGGTCAGGGGGTAGGAATTTAGGATCAAGGTGGGCGTCTTTAGAATCCTACCTATCATGCCAATTAACTTCCTCAAAAACACATTTTATTGCCTGAAGAGAAGCCCTAAGAAACAGTGGAAAGCTAGGATGAACAGGCTTTGGAGGTTACAATGACTACAAAATTGCAGGTGGACCAGTACCCAGAAACAATTCTGCTCATATCTGCACCTAGGCAGGATCTCTAAGAAATCTACTGCTTATGAGTCCAGCAGGGAGTGTCTCACGGACTAACCGGGATTGCGTCCTAATGTTCCGGCTTTGGGGACAGCAGAACACCTGAATAAAAGGCTGTTTGGAAACTATCGAACAAAGGTGTGTAAATAAAACTTTAGTCAAAATAAAATTTTGTGTGCCGTGTTCTTGGTATTTAAACACTACTTTCTCTTCATGTTGCAAACATGCTTAGTCACAGACAGTAGACAACCTCTCAAGAAAGTCACCCATGGTCACTGGAATCAGAGACTGGGTGGAGTCCTGCTCTCTCACTTACTCTGCTGTTTTAGGTAAGTTTTCTCACCTAGACTCATCAATGTTTCTCACAACGGCTTCCTAGGGTTTATGTGAATGTCCAAATGTTATACTACAATGGCTTGAACTTCTTCAGCCCAATACCTAATGGCTTCCAAATAACAAATATTAGATTTTTCAATATTGCAATTATGAAAGTGTTAACTATACAGCAATATCAGTGGATGTCTAAAAGGTAAAAGCACTGCAACAATCAACAGTCCTTTTACAAGACTATTTTTAATTACAGCATCTTAAAAATAGCCACTACAATTATTCTAAAGCTGACAGTGATCTGAAGACATGCTGTGAAGTGTTATGCTAATCAGGAGGACTCAATCCAGGGAGAGGACACACCAGGCAACAACATGCATGAATTAAGACCCCACAGTAGGAAGCCTTTCATCTTGAAATTATCCTTGATGTTATTTGTAGTAATTTATAACAGGGATAGACGGTACTTCTCACTGCTCTTTGGGAATGAATAGCAGGTGAAATATTTGTTGAAAAAGATACAGGATTCCAGAACTGTAGAGAGTACTTTGAAATCTCTAACTGCCAGAGGAGTTCTCCCAATCTAGGTTGTTTTCATCAAGGCTAAACTTTAATTCAGAAAAATATATTCCCCTTGGCTGACTATTGTTCCCTCCCTGCAATCCTGTGTTAAATCCCCTATGCTGAATTTAGTGCATTGGCAAAAACAAAAAACAGAGACAAAAACAAAGCAATAGAATTGGTTTCAGGGCTTTCTCTAGTGCTTATTTGATGATAACTAAGGAAAATATTTCAATAATATCTGCCTTATCTGTTTCATGTGTAGTGGGGAGGCTATACTGCATTATGACAGATCTTATGTTACTAACTAGGATTATATCTATAAAGTGTCAATTACAAAGGACTCTCAATGAATGTGTGTGCCTTCTCATGCCCTACAACAATATGGATTAGATCCCTGGACCACTTTACTGAGAAGAGCCAGGTTGTGAGATGATGGTTCAAGAGAAATATGAGAAGGAAAAAAAAGGATAGAACAGCTTAATTGACAGAACAGCCTTTAAGAAACTGAGTTTCATCCAATTTAGGTCCCAGCAACACATCAATCTCAGACAGAACTGACACTTAGGGGCAGTTTCTTTCAACTAAATTCCCTTCCCATCTTCTTTATCTTTATTCACCACAGCCTTCCTCAATTCAACATGTTACATGAAGTCCTTCCTTCATCATGGATTCCCAATTTTATAACAATACATATTTCAAATGTCCTCTAGAGCATTCTCCTTTCTTATATTTAATCTGTTAGCATGCTTCAAGCACAGGATATAGACAGTTTTTTCTTTCAATGCTATTTTATCAACAATCTCATTGTTGATATTCTGAAGCATTAATTACTTTGATCATGAAAACAAAACTGATATTACAACAAAAAATCTTTATATGTAGATATATATATCATTGAATGGATAATCAAATATATTGTCTCGACCTGCAATAATCATTTTTAATACTTTTACTACACATATAGAAGAATAAGATACTACCTTTCTTTTATAGTATGACAAAAATCAGAATTTACTAAATTAGAGATTATAAAATGAGTTAAATGCACAAACTAATAACTAATAGGTAGAAAATAAACAGATAAAAAAATCAAAGTCAATTGCCTAACAAGTGGTATTTTTTTAAATGATAAAACTACGACATGACTGTTGTAGAAAATATATTTTAAATATGATGGTTTTTATTAAATTATTTTTTTTTCTCCCTAATGTGTTTCTCCCTAAAGCTTGGATAGTTATGGGGTCAGAACAAATCCTGCAGAAGGTAGTTAGTAGGCAGTTAGTTATTTCATCAATGTGTACTATATGGAGATATCCCAATGTGATACAAGTATAAGTTTATATATATATATCTACATGTCCTTGGATAAATCACTCATTTGATGGTGTTTACGATCATTCCTCTATAAAAACAGAGGGAGTCATTTTATCCTTAAAAATATTTGTATGTGTGCTGATTAAAAGAGATCAATTATATGACTGATATATAATAAGCTCAATGGATATTAGCTTCTCTTTAGTTATGTTAATTCCAAGCAATTAATGAGAATTTATTATGTATACATACATCAACTGCAATTATTATGAAGTATTTGTGTTCTGTTTGCTTTGTTTATACCTGTCGATCAGATGATTAGAACCACTATAGTCGTGAGCTAGGTATCATGGGTAGTTTTATAGGTGAGTATGTGAATGTATATATGTGTGTGTGAGTGCAGTATGTATATTATGTGTGTGTGTGGGGAAGTACGTAAAACCAAATCTACATAAACAGAGTCAACTAAATTCCCTGTGCTTTTCACTGAAACAATCAAGTCATTGTGTCTCTTCTTTCAATTTGCCATTCAGTAATGTGTTTACTTACTTCTTCCCAAGATTATAGCTTTGCACCCAGTGTTGGTGGGAAATTGACGTTCTCCTGTGTTTTTATTGGAAGGCAAGTGTAGTAGAGAGAGCCAAAGCTGCACTGGGGGCTACAGATGTTTTGAGAGCGAAAGTAGATTTTCACAGCTTCCAAGTACAGAATGGTCTTTGCTAAACGTCTTTTTTATGTGTAACGACAGAAAATTTTCAATGAGGATAATTTTCCAGTTGAGAGAATAAAAACAAAACCAATCAGAATGAGAAACAATGAAAATCCCTCTTACATGTGAATATGGTGTTAGCTATTTTTCACTTGGGTGTTTTGCACACTCGGTTAACTAGAGGAATCTCTAATCTCTAGGGGCCACTTAACCTCCTTCTAACACATGAACACTTTTAACAGCTATCTTTTGGGTTCTTGTCATTGGAAATTAAGAAAAAATTCTATTTGAGGCTATCACCCTTAAAATCTACAGATTCCTTTCTTTGCTGTGGTTCCTGCTAAAAGACAAGTCTCTCGGAGGACTATCTTTCTTAACCTAAGGAAAATTTTGTAAGAAAAGGATTATGCTGTTGCAAAAATTGTGAGCAGACTGTAAAATGAGGCAAGGGCCACAGCGACTCTATTCTCTGGAAATTCAAATGTCCAGGCTGTGCAGCTAGTGACGGCAAGCTGGTAAAAATGGATGGTTGAAGGTGAAAAAAACAAGGTGTCTGCTACAATGTTAGTTCCAGTAACATGTACAGAAATGGATTCAGATGAGCCCAGTACTGGGTGTCATGCACAGGCTATGAATGGCGGTGTCCCTGGAAATCCAGTCACATCACACTCAACTGGAGTCAGGCCCAATACAGAAGGCCATTGCCCTCCTGCCTCCTCAGCTGGTAAGTCATGGGTCTGGGCCCCCCAACAAAAAACCCACAGAGTCAGCAGGACCATATGTTTTGAGGGGTTGGGATGACATACCCCTCAATGTTCAAGAAAACCAGTGGCCTGGCAGGTGGCCAGGTCAAAAGATCCCTTTGATTTCTAGTAGGAACCACAATATCAGGCCATGTTTTCAAGTCTTTAAAAAGAATAGCATCAAAATCATAAGCAAAGCATAGGGTGACACTTTAGGGAATATTTTGCCTTTTTTTTTAATAGATAACTGTAAGAATGCCTTTCTTTTGCTTTTCTTGGCTGCTGATATTAGCATCAGAAATAAACAGAAAAGGGTAGTGACACCATCTTGCTGTGAATACAGTAATTCCAAGCAGAATTTAGGTGGGGAAGCTGTCTCGGTCTATGCCACATTTATCTTAGGAGCCTTCCTAATGGCTCTTGAGAAATATCTCCTCCCTCTAGATGCCTCATGGATTCTCAGGGTAACATCCATCCCTAGCTGTGTCTTAGCAGACATTTTCCTTTGGTGAATACACTTTTCCTAGGATCTATTCTTTCCCTCATCTGCACATTTGAAAGCTTTCCTGTTTTGTAGATCAAATCCCCAAGTTCTTCATGTCCATCCATCCTTCTACACAGTAGACTATGTCTAACACACTTCAATTTTTTTTCTTTTTCAATTTAAAATGTTCATTGAGGTACCATGCACATCCTAAATGGAAAGACATCAAGGGTTATATAGTTGGATAAATTTTTCAAAGTAATTACACAGTGTAAAACTAGTACTGACATCAAGAAACAAAGTATTAACAACCCCAGGAAGCCCTCCTTGCTCCCTCTTGCAATCATTAGCTCCCAGTCTCTATCCTGACAAACTGCTGGGGTAGTTCTGTCTGTTTCTGGACTCCATGTGAATGGATCATCTTCTGTGTGTCTTCTAGGTCTGACTTCATTCCTCAGTGAGGATTTACATCTGTTGTGGCCCGAGTTTATTCATTCTCATGGTTCTGGATTTTTTTTTTTTTTTAAGAAAAGTTGCAGGTAGGAATAAAGGTGAGCAGGCAGGCTTGCAGGAAGATAGAGGAGGAAAAAGCATTTTCTTTTCATTTAGCTGTTAACACTGGCTGTTTCCTACCAGATCCAGGCCTGCACTCATTTGGAGAAGATTGACATAACCACTACTCCATCAGAGTGCCCTGGGAGTAGTCTATAAAATAAATGTAACACCTTAGAGTTGTTTCTAACATTGGGCTATGATAAATAGTAGTATTATGAACATTCTTGTACAAGTCTTTTTGTGAGCAAGCACAACACACATTTATGTTGAATTTATACCTAGGAGTAAAATGCTGGCATCATAGTATACACGCTTAATCTAACTCTGGTCAATATTGCTAGTTTCCTATAGTGCCATATTCTATGGATGGGAGTTCCAGCTGACCTATATCTTTGCTGTTTCTCTTTTCCACCTACGACCACTTATATGTTACATGTTAGTCAATTATAACTTATCTTCCAATACCTTATCTAAAATGAGTCACTCTCTATGGCAAAATGTCCATCCTAATATTGGACCTCTTTTAAATATTTTGTTTTAAAGCTAATATGCAATGTGTTGGTCTCAAGAAATGGCATAAAACAAAGAGATCAGGAAAAGACAAATATAATTGTTTCACAGTTTAAAAATATAAATACACCATTGCAGGAAGGAGTTCATTAAATATAATTCAGTCCACTATTGAAAAAGTCATTCCCAGTGATTGAAGAATCAGAGTAATGTCTTACTTTCTCAGCCCTGTCCAAAATGTGAAGTTTTTGAATGACAAGTTTCTCATCCTTGATTGCATCCTTTCAGATATAATCGGGGAACCATTAGAGTGCTGAAACCGATTGCTGTTATATCACTCTGATTTCATATTAAAGTCATAAACGACATAATAGAACAATAAGACCTATTGATCACTGAGAAGCAAATTATTAGATATCTATGTGTAAAGGTGATCATCTAAATTGTAAGCCTGAATCTGGATAAGAGGTTCCTTTTTATTTGTTTATTATTAATAATCTTCCCCTTCAAATCATCTACTCCCAAGATTCCAAATTTATGGGGAACAGTTAAATTCTACTATTAACTGGAAGATCATGGTTAAGTTTAAGGTTTTATTCTATGACACAAAAAAATTGTATAGTGGAAAAATAAAGAAACATATAAATCTAAAAGGAGGAGGAAGAAAAATCAGCTTATTTATCTGTATGTCTTTTTTAAATGATATAAAATTTGTAATTTCTTGTTTCTTACATTCTAAATCCTTTTTCTGTAAGAAACTCCAAGGAAAAAATTTAAAACTTAAGAGTACCATATTATTTTAAAATACTTTGTTTCATAAAAGTTCTCTATTATCAACAAAGCTCAATAATTTCCCTGGACCTTATCTATTTCCCCAGTACATTATAATTTTTTTTCCATGAACATGAACTGGTTTAAAAAATCCTTGAACCCAATCCAGTTACAGATCTCCCCTCCCTGCTTTGTTTCTTTTCATTGTTAGTACAGGGAATTTTATTTGCTTAACCTAAAATTTGGCTAAAACAAGATTATGTTTTTAGGAGTTAGGAGTCATCAGATATCACTTGAGGATTAATTTTGCTCTTAAATTGGGAAAATCATGGATTTAGGTTATTAGAAATAAAGGAAAAACTGGCTAGTTAAGGAGATAAGACTTCCAGTCCCTTGTTTAATTCTAAATTAGTTCCAGATACAATGTAGCTTTTCCCTGGAGCCCTTATGGGTGGAGATGGAGAGAGAGGCTTGATGTTATAAACATGTTCTTGGCAAATGTCATGAAAGTGTTGCTTCACCCCACAATTTGCTAACATTTATGCTCAGAGTAGTAAATCACTCCTTCCAACAAGTTGGATTTGGCAGAAATTCTATAAAAAGTTAAGGCAGAGAGCCTTGCTCAGGAACACAAACAAAGAGAGATATATGGAGTTTCCCTCTGAAAGAATACAGGTAACCATGCCAGCCACCAACTTCATCACTTTTGTCAACATTTCAGGAAATAAGTGTGCAAAACCCATTGGAAAGTTGATGGTAGAGTAACAACCTGTGGAATTCTCTAGATTATCACCAATATCTTTTAACATCCTTGGCATACTTTATTATACACTCTGAGCAATAGTTCACGGTGTCTAAGCTAGAGAATATATACTTTCATTTACTAATATCCACTGACCAATTGGACAAGATTTTATTGAATTACAAAACTAGTAATGACATTTAAAACAAAAACTGTCGACTAATCATGTAGAAAAGACGGAAGAAAAGAACAAAAGTCAACAGGTTGTTGAAGTATCACCTCACTATGTGAATAAGAACAAGGAAATAGCTCTGAACCACATTTTAGTATTATATTAAGACTAACCAAGAAAGGTAAAATCTAGACAGACAGAAGAGGGTGGAGGTGGGGGTCCTCTGAGGAGGAAGGTTGCTGATTCTTGGTTCCCCAAGCAGAAGACCATTTTTCCTCTAGAAGAATCCAGGAGCCCTTTATCTGACTTTAGGGAAGAAAGTTCCCCTTCCCCATACATATTTAGTGTAAGACCTATGACAAAGCCTCCCTGTCCCTTTTCTATTCTTATAGAGCAAGGGGATGGGAGAAGGGAATTTGGGTGGTGGTTGGGATTAGGTTAGGCTGGTTTATTCTCAGTCAGATATATGGCTCCCTTTATAGAGGGGTCTATCAAGTGGGATTCTTAAGGTCTCTTGGTCCTCCACCTTCAGGCCTTAGCCATCAGGAAGAACAAGAGAAACCCCAGCAGCACTGATTGCAGTTTGGGAATGTGCAGAGCACTTCCTCCAAGTGCTGGCCCACTTGCTAACTTTTGTGTCCTCAGCAAAGACTCTGGGTTTTCTTATCAAAATGCAAGTTTTTTGATGGAGGGAACCGGAAGGAAATAATACATGGAGGAATCTGAATTAATTTTGTTTCAAATTAACCTCTCCTTTGGGGACCTACATGGCAGTAGCAGTGAAATTGAAGACCACAAGAAATCATGAGGAGATATGACATCTGGAGGACAGTGAAGTTCTCCTTCACTAAGATTAGACACATGTTCAGAAAGCTTTTATCTATCCCCTGACTTGGTCTGACCAAACCCTAATCAGCTTTTTCTCCTCCCCACCATGGGTCCTGGACTTTGACCACCTTGCAAGCTTCAGTAAGTACAAGGGGCAGAAAATTCTCTCATAACTTGTCATTCTGGAATCCAGAACCTGCTAACAAAGAGACTTTCTGTGATTTGTCTAGATCACACTGTCTGCTAGCTCCCAGCACATAGATCCCTGTCTACAGAGTCCTGTACCTAGGACACTCCCTAAAAAGGCAATCCTTGTTTGATGGGACAGGTTTAAACATATTGAGGTCAAGGAGTTCACCTATTGTTATAATACTTTTTAAATAAAATCTAGTTTCACTTAAGTCTAGATTTATTCTTACCTGACAATGTCACTCACATACACATATATTTTAATTTTAAGAATGAATATATTTAACAAACACTTATTAAGTGATGTGGATGTTAAAATATGATAAAATATTGTCTAATTGTCTATAAAATATACCTCTGAGGTTTGTTTAAATAGTAATACAATTCCTATATGGTTCTATGAGAAATAAGTCAGAGCACTGAAGGAGGCAGGTATTGGTTTGTTCAGCTGTCAAGAATAGTTAATAACTGCTTTACCTAAGAGTATAGATTTGTAGTCAGCCTGCAGGGGATGGTCAAATTTGACTAGATTGGTGAAGAAATGGAACAGTGATAGAGCCAAGAACAATAGCCTGAAATAATGTCTGAAAACAAACAAAAGAAATACAGCTTTTTCTACAAGGAATAAAAGAGTATAATGTCTATATTCAATAGAAGAATGGTGCCTCTTCTCATGTCTTACATATTTGGCACAGGAATTCAAGACCAAAATTCTATTTTGAATTAGACCCCAAGTGTTTTTTTCTAATGTTATCTTACTGAACTGGTTAATATTCTATCTCTAAATTGAGAACTTTTTTATTTGTGACCGCCAACTTTGATACGCCTCTGAAGATATCCAATGAAATTAACAGGTTGTGTCAACGTTTAATCAAAATAGGAATCAGCTATTTTACTAGAAAAGGATGAGTTTGAGAGTTGCAATTGAAAAGCTCATGCTATAGCAGACCACAGCAAGGGGAGGACTTCGCTTTTTAGAGGAACAGGGAAAGGGATGTGGCTGTTCTAAGTGAAAGTGTGTTGAACTAGAGTGAGAGTTGAGTAGTTGTGGCTTCTCATTGGCTGGACTGCAGTGCTTCTCATTGGAGGAGTTGTTGCTGGACAGGATCAATCTTCCTTTTAGTAGTAAATAGATTTCTTGTTTGGAAGAGAGTAAAAGGTACACTCCTTCCTATAGAGTCATGCAAATGAAGGCAAGTGAATGCAAATGATGACAAGTATATGCAAATGAAGGTGATGACAGCAGAGGCAGAGGTATTCTTAGTGTTTCCTCTGACTGGATTATACCCATTCCCTTTTCAAAGCTGCATATGTTTTAAAGATTCCTTTAAGCCCAGATGTCTCCACTTGGTGGGCTTTATCTGATGGCAGCTGGCTCTGGTGTGAGTATCACAGAATGATTAAGCCAGTCCATTAACTTACCCAGTGTTCTACTAACATCACTAACATCATGGTTTCCATCTTCAATTTTAACCATTTAAGTCTCTGTCTTCCCTCTCTCTAATTTTGATGTGTTCTTTTGTTTGGATTTTTCACACTGTATCATGGAGCAAATTTCTTCTTTTAATTTTCCCCAAGATGAGGGGGTTTGTCAATTGATCTATTTAAAATTCTTATCATTTCAAGTGAGAAACTCAAGCACTCTATTCTAACATCACTTGGAGAGCTTTTTAAAATATCACTATACCCTACACCAATTATATCAGAATCTCTGGGGGCTCACAGGCTTAAAAGATGCCCAGGCAATTAAGAAGGGCAGTAGGGAGAAGAACTAGAGAGGTCCAGGGTGTGATATAAAGATCCCCCAGCAGGGAAACACAGGGACCCACTCTCTAATTCTCCTCCTCTCTCCACACTTTAAAGCATTGTGACTATAAGAGAGGATTAAAGGGACATGAGCCCTTGGGCTCTGACTGGGACCCCTGAAGATTTTCAGTCCTCTGTGAGTGCCTATGTCAGGGAAAAGTGGCCCATTATGGGAATCAAGGCCTTGACTTGCCAACTAGAATTGCTTTCCATCTATTTATACTGTGTGTCTGGGGCAGAAAGACCATCACTCCCACTTAAACCTGATTTGACCTTATTAAATGTTGCTTTTTGTGATAAATGTATACTCTGTGTTACCATAAAAGTTAATGGCACTTTATTTTCAGCCATTTATTAATATGTCATTGAATTCATGCTTGAAAAAGTTTTAAGTGTTTGATAGCATAGAACATAGGGACAGATGAATCCATTGTCGCTTGTAATTCTCCCATAGACATCTGACTTCCCAGAGACATTGTTCTCTGTGGGACAAAGTTTAATTCAAATGTCTATTAATAACAAAAAAAATGCAGACTCTCTTTTGTAATCTTCCACTGTATCAAAACATAGTCCAGTGTATCCAAAGGACAGAAAGTGTGGAGGATTTGGCAGCTGAGGGATTAAATGTGATAATAACCACAAAGATCCTTCACCTCCTTTTTCTATGAACATATGCATCCCCACACTTTGATTTTACTGTATTTTGTGCCTTTATCTAGCTGATTCTGACCAGATTTTTATATGCCAGAATTCCTATCTAAGAGAGGGACTGATAGCACTGCTTTCCTAGAAAGAGATAAATACTTTTTTGCAAGAATTTTCTGATGAGTTAACTTATATATTTTTGTATCTTGAATAATGATCACTGTATCATTCCTCAGCAATAATTTCTATCTTTCTAATAATGTAGCAGAACTTAGAACTAGGTTATCAGAGTTTGGGAGCTGAACTGAGTTATTTTGGATTATAAATAAAGTGGTGAATGATTCAGAAAAAAAGAAGAGGTAGAGAATCTGTTTCACTTAAAGGGATTTTTAATCATCAAAACGTAATGTGAATATGTATTTTAAGTAAGTTGAGTTTGATTAAAATTAATTGTCTTATTTTAAATTAAATTTAGCATTTTAAATATGAACAGAGAGAATTAGCTATTTCTGGTTATGAAGAACCTTCATCTGTGGCCAAAACCTGTTTATTTAAAATTGCACTCTGACATGAGATGCAGAGCAATATAATACAGTGATGTGATGTGGAGTAAGAAAGGAAAGGCAGCTACACCATGCAGTTCACACCTACGATCATGGGCCTATGCAGGAAAGAGGCACCAACTTCTGTTTTCTACTACAATGAACTGAAAGGACTGAGATTACCTTCACAGGTCGAAAGCTCTTGTGCCAATCAGATGGGGAACCACACACATTCACCCTCTCCAAACAGCAGAACCATGTCTGAGTAGGGTTGTACCTTTATTCACCATCAGTGACCTTCAGAACTGAGCTAAGATGTGAACCAGACCCCTGTATTGATTGCATATCTACAGTACTTAGATACTGGAGCAGTGAGTGAATTCACAGTAACTTAACTAAAAACGTTGTGCTCAGCAGACAGGATTTGCACACCTGCCTTTTTCTGGAACTGATTCCCAGACCTGATCACGAGGAGGTTGGTCAAGGGGCTTGTGGCATTGAGAAACACCCATGAGATTCAGTTTACCAGAAAGCATCTCCACTACCATATCTGTACCATATGGGACAGTGTCACCTATGGATTCTGAAGAGCCACTCAGATGGGACCTGAGATTGATATCTTAACAAGTACCCATTGCTATGAAGGCCACTTGCTTCCCTAATCTTGGCCTCTTTACTTACAAGACTGGCAATACTCACTACTCAGACATTACTCTGAAAATCAAACAAGATAGCTGTGTAAAATCGAAACCATAAAGTGAATAATGGGAAGCATTAATGTATAATAAAATCCTTCCCTTGCTTTCAACAAGTTGATTTTGTAATTAAGACAATGACCTGAAAATACCCATTCTCCTAGAATTTGCTCATTTATATGTTTATTTTTCCTATAATAATACACAGGAAATACATTGCATTTTCCAAGGGTTGGCCAGATTCTATTTACATTTGTTGACATACTAAATCATTGACAGGTCATCAGCAGGCCTCAGAGCTCAGTCACAGTGAACACTGGATTACCCAGAGAGCGCGTCTCACTAAATGCAGTGGCATTTTGCTCAGCATCTCTTATGCTAGCTGAAGACTTTACACATGCCCAGTGGAAAAAGGTTTTATGTTTTCCTCTTGGATATGTTTTTCTCATAATAAAACTTCCCTCTAAAACTGAAGGCAAATTTCACTTTAATGTGGAAATAGATTCCAGCTTGACAGTGAATCAATGCCACATTTTTTCCGGAGAATGAAAGCAGGATGTCATCCGCTTTTGTGTGTTTTCACAGATGTTATTCTCCTTCTGCCTGGAAATGAACTCTCAAAACCATAGTGTGGGCTGTATATGTGCAGAAGTCGGGACTAGAAGTCAGGGAGAATGTTAAGACTACTGAAATTTTCAGTTGGCTAAATTTTTATTTTCAGAAATTTTGCCCACCCAGAAAACAAATATTTGGAACATGCTGAATTGCCCTACCCCATGTGTGATGGGGCTGCTAAGATAAAGTGAACACACTGTTTCTGCTCTGGTCCTGAGGGAAGAGACAAGGCAGTGATGTCTTTAAATAGTCACAGGTTATAGCACAGACCTTTGTGTCCCTAGTGATATATGCCCCTAACTTCAGCTTTAGAATAGTCGACAGGTTCAGCTCTTAGTGTAACCTGTTAAAAAAATATGTTTTTACTGCTTAGAATATTTTCCCACAAAAAATGCTGGATGGTAAGTATTCATTTCCTCCCACCATTATGGATATGAAAATAAATTACCTTGATTCCCTTCACTCACAAAAATGACAGGAGTGTGAATTCCTGCATGATGTATTCTATCTTTATCTTTGCTAAATCTGCAAATTAGAATAAATCTTTAAGAAGCACAGATTTATATGTTTTAATATAATTTTGTCCCAAAGCATCTTTGTACCTTTTCTATCATTACTTAGCACATGTGGCTCAAGATAAAAATGGGAATAAAACAAAAAAAATTAATGGAGACAATCTAAGACTAGGATATGAGACATCAGATATGGAAGAGGGGGAAGTGATGAGATTTAGAGCCAGAATGGGTGGCCAGCTTCCCTAGAGTCTGAGGGTGTCTGAGGTCTGAGGTCTGACCAGCTTCTGCTGGGTCCGAAGGTGTCCCACTCCATGGGCTGTCAGTACTAACTCCAGGTAAGCTGGTCACCCCAACTTCCCGTCACACTTTAGTTCAAACATGGACTACACCATTTACTAGCCTTGAGACCATACCAAATTTTTCTAGTCTTGGTCGTTTCCTGGGTGCAGAGGATAATAACCATTCCTTACAGTTTTAAAGGTTAGTGGAAATGTGCACAAAGAGAGTAGTCTGGAACAGTGCAATGAAATAGCAAAATGTACTGAGCCCCATGATGTCTCAGACACTCATCATCAATCCCCACAAGTCAACAGTGGAAGGAGTCAGTCACTACAGTCCTTTCTCTGCAGAAGGATGGCATGACCTCAAGAGGCTGGGAATCCAGCCAAGTCTCCTGTAGATGACCAACTGAGTTCTTCCTGTACTATGCTCGCTTCACGCCTTCATCAATGGTGCCATCTGCCCCAATAAATAATGAGTGCATGTTCTCATCCTGACCTCACATGAAACAGAAAAGACACGTCTTGGTCTCCTCATCTCTACACCTCTCCTCAAACATAGCAGTGACCACAGGCCACTAAACTTACCAACATGTGCTGTGAATATAGTATCCAGAATAAGACACCAACTGTGTGAACACTTTGGGGTTCTGCTGAGAGCCACACACACATTGTCACAGTTCTTCACAACCAGAATTGAGTTTGTGCTGACAATTCCAAAAAGAATGCAGGTGTTAGTGCCATCCCGGTTCTATGAGTGGGTTTCCCACCTCCATTTTAAGGAGGACTGCTCCTCTCACATATGAACGATGTCTTTCCTTATGCAGGACATGGGCTGATTTATTTTTGGACCTCACAAGCTGGGTTTTCTTTCTTCAACTATTCGAAAATAATATAGGACCGTGCAATGTCTCCCACTGCATCATTAATGGGGAAGTCAGCTGGCTCGCGGTCAAACCCTGGAGGCTGTGGCTGTCCCCTTCTGGTCAGAGACCCTATGTGAGCTCTCCATCTTGTCACATCTTCCTTTGTTGTGCGCTCTGAGAACTTACTACGGAAGACAGCCCATGGGAGCTGCATGCCCCGCTGTGCAGAGCAATCTATCGAAGAGAGTACTGTTATATTAAGAAGTCAGAGGCCCATGATTCTCTTGGCATTTTTCACACAGTTAGTGTTGCCAGGACTCTGGGCAACGCTGGGTGTCAGCTTCTGTGAGGGCTCATGCCAAATTCCACTTGCCTTTCCCATCGTAGGCCAATTTTTAATCCACTCTCTTATGCTGACGAGATGTTCTTTTTGTTTTCCTCCCTGACACAAGCTGGAAGCTTCCAGGATCCAAAAGTTAGACAGCAAATGTCTTAAATTATTTATTTCAGTTTAGTTACTTTGCATTTTGTAAATGTCCCCATTTTCTATGATAAACCACTTAAATTCAATGAGGTTATTTCCTTCATTTCTAAGGAAAAAAGTTGGATAATCCCATGTGATCTTTTGATGGTAAAAATAGCACCACCCATTTTTATTCCTGACTCCATTATTTCTTATCTCCCACTAGCTTTTCAGGTCCTGGGTCATTAGAGCAACACATTCATTTCTAACACGTGCCAACTTCAAATATCTGCTAGATGTCAATGTTGATCTTGCCATTTCTCCTAGGTTTATGGAAAATTAATTCAATTTATTTTGCTTTTTAGAGTGAAACATTATGACTGACACAACCATTCCTTTCCACCAGAGTCAATGTCAAAGAGAACATTGGTTTATCTTGGATTTGCATTTTAGAGCAAGACCACTGTGTTTTACTGCCCTTCCCCCAATATAAATAAAATAAAACATAAAGCCATGGCAAAATAGTCAAGGCAACAAAAATGCCTCACACTATTCTTCAGAGGCCTTTAAAAACACATTGTAATAACACAGTAAATGCTATACTGTGGACTATTTTCTTATTTTGAAAACAAACTATAGAACAGATTTTCATTTATACTGAAGGACCAATATAATACATTAAATTATTCCACAGCCTTGAACGGGCAGGCGCTGTGCTCTTAGACATTTCTCTCATGTACAAAATCTTTGATTATTAAGTTTTGCCTTAAACACGATTTCCCCCAATAATTTGTTATTTAAATTTGCAACATACCTAAAGGCATCACACTGGAACAAGTGCCTGCCACCTAGATTTTAAAGTGAATATTTATCTCAGTCTTATTCCTTATTTATCCATCTTATTTTCCTCTGTTCGTAAATGAATCCATTAAAAGCACAATTTTAACAAGTTGAATTATCTAATATTCCACCCATAGATGTTTGGAGCAATGGATGAAAACGGAGGTATACTAGGAAGGAGCATCAGTGAAGGCCATTGACAACAGTCAGATTTGAGGTGGGGAGCACTCACTGAAGTGACAGATAAAGAGTAGAAAGAAGTGGACAGTCCTCCTGACTGCATAAGATGAGACTCGTGTAAGATGGCACTAGCACAGCCATGCCGTATAGACTACAGATCCGCCCTGGGTTCAGGGCAAGCATTGTTAATGAGAGTCTGCAAACTGTGAGACCTGGTGTGGCCACAAAACCCATGGGAGCTACGACACCACCAATTGCTCCAGTTGCTGGCCAAGATGACACGTCTGCTGTCCACAGGAGGTATGCTGTCCCCACCCTCAGACTTCCAAGGACAGCTCAATCATAGCAGACATCACTGACTGAGTTCACAATAAACATGGGTTCATAAAATATGAAATCAATAAGCTTAGCCTCCTGGTGCACTCAATGCCACCACTCCACAAATGTTTGCAAATTCAGGCATTTTCCACTTTCATATTCAATAAATATATAAAGAAGATTAGAGTTTTGCATGACAATTTCTAAGCCATGAGAAGACTTTGTTGTCTGGATAAGTCTGGGCAGCTGGAGAATACTCTCCACAGGGAATTCTAATCTTAAAGAAGAGAATAAGTTGAGCTCAGAGTTACAGAGCACTTCCTGAGTCTGGTTGAGACACTGATACTAGTTGGGTGCCTTGAATGACCCAGGTGTGTAGAGGGTGTGGGAGCCAACAGGGCCCCGGGATGGCGTGAATGATGGAGGAACTAGGGCAGCTACACGCGCAACAGTCATTTTCTCAATATTGATCTCGGTGGCATAAACATGACTTGGCTTTTATCATTTGATAAACAATTTTAAAGTCCTTAATAAAAGAACAGACTTCAATGAGCTTGACTGAGTTTTTATGACGTCACAATGAATGGTAAGGCTGAAATTACGTAATAATCTGAGCAAAAATTATTTGATTTGGACAGAAGACAGGGAGAATTTTAATATATATTTTAAAAGGCTACAATAAGTTCTAGCATTCTAGTAGGCAAGTCATCATTTAGAATATTCCCTGCAGAGAAGCAACCTCATTCTCTAACCAAATCACAAATGAAGTGTGTGAAGACAGACACAAAAAGCAATATATGTTGTGGCAGGTTAGTGTTGCTTTTAATTCATCTTATTTTTAATGAACTAAACTCATGTGTTTTTTGACACCCTCTGTCGAAGACGCTATGATGACTGGAGAGGTGCCACCAGTGTCTGAACTCGGTAGATAACTTGGCTTCCTGTGTTGTTCATTTAGCTGGGCCCATTTCTTCTGCTTCTCAGACTCTGAGATCAACAAAGAATACTATATTTCTTGTAGTCTGCTTTAAGAAGAAGGTGGCCTTCTGAGATCCCAAAGTTCCATTCATCCCCAACTGTGTCTCCAAATGAACGTTTGTGTCTCATCTGTCAGTGGTGTCGCTGAAACAGTCAGTTGCACAGAAGGACCCCAGCGGGCAGCCATGGGGCCGAGCAGCATCAGTGAGCCTCCATCTTCAGGGTCGCCTGGAGTCAGTGGTGGGGGCGCATAACACATGAGCCCTAATGCTAGTTGATAAATGATGGATGGCAAATGGGGAACAGTGCATATTTCAGTGTCAGTGAGACTTGGGCAGAGGACAGTCTCAGGTAAGTTGGAGCCCTGTGCCCAGGACCCAGTGGAAATGAAGTCCAAGCAACAGAAGAATAGTTAAACATGAAAATGTTGCCTTGGCCTAACATCCATGAGACCATAGTCCTTGGGATGTATGTGTATTGAGCTGGCCAGAGGCCATGGACTTAACCACTACACATCAGGGCTTGCCGTCTTTTTTTTTTTTTAAGACAGCGAGGAAGGAAGAAGCATTTTAAGGAAGGAAAGAGGGAAGAGAAGAAAGCACTTGTATTTATTTGTTTATTTATCTTGGTTGTTCCCTCTGATCCCAAGTTGCAAACTGAGGTCTTTGGACTTTTTGTGGTTCACATCTCAGGACTAGCTCCTTAAACAAATGCTCCCAGGATTCGCCCATGACCTGCCTCCATCCCCAGTCTGGCGTGAACAGTTCCCATTGTCAGCGTATTTTGTTCAGATGAAATCTTTTTAGCAGGCTGCTTGGGAAACAATAGCCAATTGTGTGTCCCCAGAATTCCATCATGACCCCCAGGACATTCGAGAAGGACTCACATGCTTTTTGCAGCACAAAAGAACAAAATGATCATGAAGACCCCAGCCTCACACTGAGCGCCACACCCATCTGGGATGAATGTTGAGTGTATGCGTGTGAGCCTGTGTTGTGCACGATACATCTGTGATTTGTTTTGTCCTTCACAGAGCGGCCTCTATAGCTTTGTGCAGAGTGAGTTTGTTGAGAGAAGGATGGAAGCTTTTCCTGATCTGTGCTTCATGAGCCTCCTGACTCAGACATTAATTGAGGAGAGAATATTGAGTTTTCTGAGTAGTGTTGTCAAGTGGTGTGGACCTTATATTTTCTCGGTGTGCTCTCTCGGGAAAGTTTCAGCTCATCTGGGACTCTGGATGTCAAAAAGTCCCAGCTGTCCCCTCGAAGCATCCTTCTCTTTGTCACTGGGCTCTGACCTTTTGACACTGTCACACAGCTGCCCTTGACCCCTCTTCTCCTTCTCTGTGTAAATGTGCACACCTGCGCACACACACAGTCGTACATTTAGTTTCTAATTCATGCTTCTGCGTCTATGTATACAAGAGTCAAAATTACACACAAATTACATTCATAGGTGTGAAATCATATACTTGTCCCGTGTACAGCAGTGTACCCTATCTGAGCAAAGTGTGTGCAACAAGAAGCTGTATTTGCCATTTTTTTAAATTTTAAAGCAAAGAGGCAGGCAGGAAGAGAGAAGAAGAAGAAGCATATATTTATTTTTATTTAGCTGGTAATCTTGGTTATTCCCCTCACCTACCCCCACCCCAGCCCCAGGATGTGATCCCAGGTCCTTCGGATACATGTGAACTGTGTTGGTCAGAGGCCAATGACTTAACCACTAAACATCAGGGCTTGCCTTTTTTTTCATTTTTAAGAGAGCAAGGAAGGAAGAGGAAGTGTTTTAAGGAAGGAAAAAGGGAAGAGAAGAAGAAAGCATTTTTATTTATTTGTTTATTTATCTTGATTGTTCCCCCTATTCCAAGTTGCAAACTGGGGTCCTTGGACTTTGGTTCACATCTCAGCCACCAGCCCAATGCCTGAGTCACCAGCGTATCCATTTGCTTTTTATTTACGACATCAAAACCTGTTCCTCTTTTTCAAAGTCTGTCTCTTTCTACTGATGTGTTCATGACACAAAGCCATTGCATGGTGTTCACTTTTGTAGCTAGCCCCTAACATAGCTGACATGATGCACCCTCCAACCTACTCAGAATGAACCACGGAGGGGCGTTACTGGTCTCGTCCCTCAGATGGGGTGGCAGGGTGGGAGGGAGCAGAGGAAGGAACAGCTTACAATGCTCCCTGCATTGCCATGAGAAAAGGTGTTACTGGGAGCCCTAGAAGGCTGTAAGTTGGGGGAGAGCCAGGCCAAAAGTACGGGAGCCTTTTCACGTGCACACGTGAGAGAGATCTCAGGAAGGGTTCCAAACCTCCAAAGTTGCAATAACTTGTTAGGATATACCTTTCATGCTAAACAAATATGTACTTTTGTAACCACTTTTGTACTTAAAATTTTGATCTTTTTGTAAAAGTAAATAAGATTCTTCTAAGAATTATCTGTTTTGACCCCATAAACTGTGGCCCAGCTCCCACTAAGAGGTCACTTAATATTCCTTTTTCCCTGTTGTGAAACTGTTTTATGCCTGCTTTCCCACATTTTTCTCTCCTGATTTCATGCTCACACCCCGATAACCATGCTGCCCAAGAACTTAGATCTTACGCTGTCCGCAGCTATCCAAGAGGAAGTACAGGATTCACAAGGGGGTGAACATTTCTCTCCCCACCAACTCTACAAAAATTTAACATTTTGGGGTGACTTGAGTGGGGCCTCAACCCCCACTCACCTATCAGAAGACTAAAGGGCATACTCACCACCCATTTATCAAGACAAAAGCACATGGTTGATACATTCCAATTTGATTCTTGGAACCAGAAATTTTTTTTATGTCAAAGAAGAGACACAGAAACTTGAAGATGTATAGGAATATTCCAGGGTCATGGCAATGAGAGGGTCAAATCTGGGGGCCTGCAACCTAACAGACAGGCTCAGGGGCCCTTCCCGTGTCCCCCAAGCAGGGTATCCTCTGAGTCTCGTCTCCCAGTCTCTTTCTCCAAATGTCCTGTATACTCTGCAAACTGCCAGATACCCTCTGGCGTGTTCCTTTCTGCTTAAGTGAGTAGAGTTCCCTTTCTTCTACTCGCATGGAAGAACCTGCCGCCAACACTTTTCCACCTTGTCTTTGAAAATGTCTAATCAAACTCCCTCGATCTGTAGAAGGAGAAACTGAGGTTGCCATGAGGGAGTGAGGGGTAAAACTCATTTTGCAAAACTTGCCCTAGAACTGAGGACTTGGTGCCTGAAAATATCATTTCTTTGTCACTCAGACATAAGAAGCAAAAAAAAAAAAAAAAAATCTACAAAAAAAGTCACCTGAGTGAGTCAACTGCTCTGTAAACTGGAGTCCCACCTATTGTGAACACCTGACTTTTCTTATTCTTGACAGGGATTCAGTCTGGACAATAAACAGAATGCTGACTGCTGATAACACTGAGTGAAAATAATGTCTGCTAAGGCCTTCTCTTTCAAAGTGTCTTTACTCTTCCAACAGGGGTTGGAATCTAGACTGGCCCCGTCTTCCCAGGATATGAGAGATAGAAGCAGGGGGTGGAGGACTCTCAACATTGCGAGGTAGATGAGTTGTCAGTTGCACACAAAAGGTCACTACAGCAGCCATCAGAGAAGGTGTGCAAAATGGCTAAGGAGGAACTTCCATCCTTGACTTTAGGATGGGAAAAGGAGAAGAGAAATTGGTAACAGAGGCAGTAGATAAGTGGTCAAACCAGAAGGAAAGGACTGGGAAACTGGCCTGTCATGATGGTCAAGAGAAGAGTATGCTCTCAAATGAAGGGTGTGGTCGACAGCACCATCCCCATGGAGAAACAGGAGCAGGAAGACAGATTTGAAATCCGTACGGATAACTTGATGTGTCCCCCAAATTCATGTGTTGGAACCCAACCCCCAGTGTGATGGTGCAGGAGGAAGACCTGCAAGGGAGGTGATGGGGTCATGAAGGTGGAGATCCATGAAAGGATCAGTGTCCTTTTAAAGAGACTCCAAGAGCTCCCTGCCTTCCCCAGGTGTGGTAATGGAGAGAAGACTCATTCATAAACCAAGAGGTTTTCATCAGACACCTAGTCTGCTAGCACCCTAACCCCAGACTCCAGATTCCAGAACTGTGAGAAACAGATTTCTGTTGTTTACAAGACATTCAGTCTACGTGAGCATTTTTTGTTTTTGCAAACTGAGGGAAGTAAAACCAAAGCTAAGATAGTCCTGAAAATTTTATCTAGTTGCTGATGTTGGCATAGAAAAGGTAGAAGGCTGTAATTACTGAGAAGTAAGCAGGCAAACAGATGTGAAGATAATGATCCTTCCCAAAAAACTGGTGGGAAATGGTGTATTTAGTCAAGCAGCACACATGGCTGTAGGTCCCTCCTCCACACTACACACCTGCCTCTCGGTACCACCAGGAGTCCACCATGTGTTCAACAGGCCTAAGAAGGCTTATGAGACAAAAGAAAAGAAAGACGATAGCCCTATCTCTCTATGTTGCGTCTGATGGCATTACAATAAGATTTACCACAGCGAGAGACAACCTCAAATCCTCCAGAATGACTAAAGTTTATGTTTTAAAACAATAAGTATTGGTGAAAATGTAGAGAAATTAGAACTCCCACATCTTCTGATGACATGATATAATGCTGTGGAGGACAAATTGACTGTCCATCATAAAATTAAACCTAGAATGACCATATGACCCACAATTCCATCCCTAGGTCTGTACTGAAAAGAGTTGAGAACAGATGTCCAAACAAATGTTCACAGATAGATAGACAGATAGATAGATAGATAGATAGATAGATAGATAGATAGATATAGATATGGATATAGATATAGCAGCATTATCCAGAATAGCCAAAAGATAGAAATAGTGCAAATATTCGCTGATGGATGAATGGATAAGCAAAATGCAGTCTCTCCATACACTGGAATATTATTCATTCATACAAGGAGACACAACACGGATGGGTTCTAAAAACATGTCAAGTGAAAGACATAAGACATACATCTTCCATTTATATGAGATATCCAAAACAGTCAAGTCCGTAGAGACAGAAATCAAATTAGGAGTGACCAAGGGACATGGGAGGGGAATAGGAAGTAACTGCCTGATGGCCACAGGGTTTCCTTTTGGCTGATAAAAATGTTCTGGTGTTAGATGAAGATTATGGTTGCATACCATTCATTGTGAATGACTGTATTCCCTGCTTTCACAGACTTCAAGAAGATGAAAGTGGTGAATTGTATGCTATTTGAACTTCGATGCTATGAAAAGTCAATTGGTTGTAATATTTAAATTATTTTGATCTTTAAATCTTGAGATTACTTAGAAAAGGGCATGTTTTTTAATCTAAAAATTTCAAACTATAGATTCTTAAAGTGTCTAGATAAACTTGTACCTTCTTGCTAGTCTAAGAGGTATGAATCTAATAAGTTTCTAAATCATACACACATTTCATGAGTTAGCTGTTAAACTCTGGTTTGGGAACAAGGCGATAGTAGATATTTTAAATAAGGAAAACAGGCTAGTGGAGACTTCCCTGAGAACTGGAGAGGAGAAACATCCATTAGCGTGTCATGTGCCATGTGCCAGTCCATGTGCCTATAAATAAAATATTTAAAAATTAAGAGGATATGATTTATTGTTAAACTAATCATTAGGATGAACTCTCCACTTGATTTCCTAATTTATAATTCGTAGGCTACATAGTTTGAAGAAAGAGCTGGAGCATCTGTGATCCTTATGAGGGCACTGAGCTTCATGATCTTCCCTGTTGCATAATTTCAGGAGTCCGGGAAGAATTCCCCTGCCCCTTAACACACGCTTGCAGATCTGAATCCATTGTACAGGAGTGCTTTCGCTCTCCTCATTCCTGGGATTCTCTAATAAACTATCCTGATTGCAGAAGGTGGTAGAGTCCCTCCGACACCAGCATCCCCCAGAACTGGCAGGCTCCCAGGCTTCAGGGTCTGTAACAGGAGTGGACGTGAGTGGGACCAGGGCCCCTTCCGCACCCTGGCTCAAGGTTGACCTAGGGTGACTGGAATCCCCCTCCAGGCCAGCCTGTTACTTAACTCTTAGGGCTGGAGTCTGGGGAAGGGGTGGCTCCAAGAGGGTGGAGCCTCCTTCTCAAAGTCCAAATTCCTTATTTCTGACTTGGGTTTTTTCCCTTAGAGAAAAGCAAATCTGGGGCACCAGTACCCCATCACTCCCCCCGAGCCCCTTCAACTTGGCTTCGGGAACTGATAGAAAGAGTGGCTTGTCAACAATTAGTTCTAAGACTGGACCACACTCAGGCCAGGGGACAGTGAGATAGAGCATAGCACATGGCTGATGAGTCACTCTTGGTGAGTCACTGACTAGCCCAGAGGGCTGGTCTTACCGCTTCTGCAAGAAACACAATTCACGGCCCTGGGGAGAGGGTGACTCATGCCCCGTGATATTTTTAGGAATCCATTAGCTCCTATTTAGCTTAGAGAGGCAGGATCCCATGCTAGGGGAGCACCAAGCCATGACACACAGGCTGTCCTGAATGTTGGGGTTGTGCCATGGTCTCTTGGTCTATAGATTGAGTCATCTTCCAGTGGATCAGAAGGGAAAACACAAGACGTTGCTACAACAGGGCTTTTCATAAGATACTGAAGGAGCCAGCCCAGCAACCACTGTTTATCTTTACAGGATTATATGTGCTGGGCCAAGCACTTCCAGGAACATGAACTCCATCTGGCAACAGCACTCCTGGGCATCTGAAAGCCCATCTCACTGCTGTTGGGAGCAGAGCCTAAGAAGGTAAAATGTCATTTGCACACGATTGGCTCCAGAGGTGCTCATGTATTTGCACCATGCACTTCAGACACTGGAAGGAGCAAATGGGACAGCATGTGAGAAGCATGATGACAGGCCCAGGCCCACTCCGTGGAAGGTGTTTTGTGTGTGTACATATGCAGGGGTAGATATGGGTGTGCATGCACATGTGCATGCAGGTGTATATGAGTGCATGTGCAGAGTGTGTGTGTGCACACAGGTGTGTATACATTTGTGTATAAGTATGGCTGTGGGTACACATGCGTGGGTGTGCACGTATGCATAAATGTGTACATATACGTGTATGGATGTTTATGTGCACACGTGCACATATGCAGGTCTCATGCATATGCAGTTATGTGTGCTGTGAGTGTATGATTGTGCATTTATGTAGATGTGCATGTTTTGTGCATATATGGATATTAGAGTGTATGTGAATATAAATGTTCAAGTGTTTACTTGGGTATGTGTACATGTATATGTGATACTGCTTATGTGTGTTTGCCACACATAATCAATGTTTCTCTGTGCATTTTTATGTTTTGTTTCTGTGCGAACATATATGTGATCTACAAGTTATGTGTTAATATGTATATGTGTACCCTTGCATGTGTGTATGTGTTTGTTTGTGTATTTATTTCTGTTTATGTATGAGGTGTATACACATGCATTCATGTTGTATTTTGTGTATGCTTGTATAAGTATTTGCAGATTTTGTGTATGCTTGTGTATGCATGTGTGTCTGCATGTGCGTGCATATTTTATGTATGTGTGTATTGTGGCATGTATGATGTACTGGTCTATTTGGTTGTGTATGTGCATGTAGATGTGTGTGTATGTTTTGGTGTGCATTTTCATATATGTCTGTGGATTATGAGTGTGTGCAAGTGCAGTATTTGTGTTTACATTTCACGTATATATGTGTATATATATATTTGTGTCTATGTGTCTACATGCATGTGCATTTATTTGTGGGTGTGCATGCTTTTGTGTATTTATTGGCTGCTTGTATCTGTGGGGGTATTTGCCTATATGCATGTACAGTTGGGCTATGTGTGTTATGTTTGCATGGTTACTTACTAAACATCAAGCACACATCAGTTCAGCTGCCCCCTGGGTCAGTGGGTAGGATATAGCATTTCCAAAGCTGAAAAGTGGACTCTTGGTTTAATATCCAGAAATGGGATTTTGCTGTCAAATGTCCGGTATGACTATGCAGGCAAGAATTCCTTGCCTTCCAGTAATGCCTAAAAGTGAGACAAAACATGTAGTTAAATGTCCACAACATTTGGGGGTTTATCTAAATATCCTATTTCTCTC
Source organism: Solenodon paradoxus (assembly GCA_004363575.1). Lineage (NCBI taxonomy): Eukaryota > Metazoa > Chordata > Mammalia > Eulipotyphla > Solenodontidae > Solenodon > Solenodon paradoxus. The sequence continues at coordinate 60,059 of RJWH01001109.1, forward strand.
CTTCACAGTTGGGGTGATTCTCCTATATTTAGAATACTTTTCAGCACTGTCCCCCAATATTTAGAATACTTTCCAGCACCGGGTTGTCTTTAAGTTACCCCGTCACCACTGCTCCTCAGTAGCTATGAGTCTGTGTCGACCACCCCTCTACCTGTTGACTCAGGCTAAACTACACATGAACTTTGAAGCCAGTCCTCCCCAGTTACCGCAGTGCTGCCCAGAACCTGCCCGGGGTCGCCCACACCTTTCCCTCCTTCCCCCTCCAGGTTATTAGAACAGATGGTGCCTTTTCACTCTGCAGGGAGCTACAATGGCCAGTTTTAGAGAGTAAATTGGAAAGTCGATGTTTCCTTTTAAGTAAGCCAAGGATGGCTGATCCAGCTCAGCCAAGAAAGAAAATCAGGTCTCCAGTTTCACCTTAAACTCAAACCACTACAAAACAGCCCTCTACCAAAAAGGGAAGGAAAACACTGTGCAGGCGTCCCCTGCTGAAACACTGACCAAGGGTCCTTCCATGTTTCCATGAGGGTGAACAGCAGAACAAGTGGTTTCTTCTTGAATGGTATATTTAACCTGGTCAAAAATGAGAAAGTATTAAATTATTAATCAAAATCTTCTTTTAATATAATTTCCAGACTCTAAAAAAGTTGGCTAACCTAGAGAAGTAGTTGAACAAGGGGGTAATATTTTAATTTAAAATGGTCATTATGTAAGAACTAATCACCATTAAAACAAACTGTCCAGAAATAATTTTATTGTTTATGTTATGCTCAAGTGCTTCCATTAAGATACAAACAGGATAAGAAAATAAAGATAAATTAATAATATTTATCCATTATTGTCCATAGGTGTAATGTCCAAACTGTATATATATTTAATTTAATCACTATCCCTTCTCTTCCAAATCCTCACCAAGTGTCTATTTCTGCAAGGCATGTAGGCATGCAAGGTGTTCTTCTCTACCATGCGCACAATGGCCAGGACTTGAAACTTGCATATTTTCACAGTTAATTGCTCAGCTCATGATTATAGAATAAACATTATGGCCCCATGTACACAACTGTATCTCTATGTTCTACATAAAATATAGCAATCAATGTGATATAATGATTTTATATTGAATTTATATCGAATTAAATTATCTGAAACAAAACCTTTAACTATAATTATGTGTGGGGGAAATACTTTCAATGAAGAGTATCATGGAACTTACTGCTTCAAGCTGTGTTCCAACCATCACATAGTAATAAAGGATAAGAAAATACTTCTGTAGTTGGAACATTCCATGTGGTTAAAATTGTGCACTCTAAAAATTGCAAAGTCTCAGACTCTAAGTAAGAGAGAGTCTTCCAATTTTCTCACCAATATCTCCTAGAGCCCATCAGTGTTTGATACAGTTCAAGTGCTTGAGAAAAATCACTGCACAAATATGAGGACTACTCAAGCTTTAGAAGTTCCCCTCCATCCTCAGGTATTTTTCTAGAGAAATGAGGAGAGAAAAAGTAACCAACACTTGTCGTGTGCATTTTAAAGCTCCCCTATAGTTGTGGTGCTGAGCCATCACAACTTTGAACATTCTATAACATGACTTTTCTTTTCCCAAGTGGGATTATATTAGACTGTTTCATATTGCTGAGATCGAATTTTTAAAAAAAAGGGATAGGGTCTTGGTAACATTTGCCTTTTGTTGAGAACACTAACATGTCCTGGTTTCTACCTACTTTCAATGGAGTCACCCCTACTCTTTATTGAGGAGAACACAAGTCTTCCACAGCCAGACAAGACTGCTATGTTTTATAGAAAGTGCATCTAATTCTGGTAAATGACCCACCACAATCCCATGAAAAGTCTCATGTCTTAGTTCACGCTAATAAAATAGCGCAGACCTGGTGCTTCAACAGAAGACTTTCTGTCTGAGTTCTGGAGATTAAGAAATCCATGATCACAGTTTTCTGCCTGTTGGATTTCTAGGGAGGACTCTACTCTCTTCCTGACTTTCATAGGACTCTCTTTTCTGTGTCCTCACATAACAGGGATGTATGCTCTGGGGTCTCCTCTTCTAACACTAATCCCATCACCAGTGCCCCACCCTCAATGCCTTAACTAGCACTAGTAACCTCTCAAAGACACCTTCTCCAAATACTACCTCTTTGAGCATTGGGCTTCAATGTATGGATACTGGGAACATCCACATTCCACCCACAGCACCACATCATAGAGTTCCATAAAGCATGGATGTGTTTACCAGTCTGAACTCATTTAAAGAGAGAAATGATCAATCCTCTACCTTCAACATGAAACAAGGAAGCAAATAAATAGCAAAATACATTTCTAAAACGGAGCACGAGTCATTTAGACAAAGGGTTTAGTACATTCCCTGACAACTGGATCACAAAAAATATTTTTTGAATCAGCAAATGAATAGTACTGAATCTTGGTGGCTCTAATAGGATACTGTCTATAAAGCCCAGTTAGCTAACAGAATGATTTAACCGACTGAATAGAATTTAATGTTTTTCTTTTCACACTAAAATATCTGCAAGAAAATGACAATGTTGCTTTAGTATAATTAATATTGAACAATTGCTGCTGAGAATAAGTGGTCATTAACTTCATTTACTTCTTGAAGTCACTCCCTGTAGAGAATCTTAAGATCATGTCATCCACTTAAAGGACAATGGTTATCTTTCTTTTTCTTATAATAAATAGTATGGATTAGAGTTTGATGAAGTATTGAAAATGCAAGTAGCCTAAGAATGTGACTGTCTATATTTAAAAGTAGTCTGCTTCAAAGGAATTGAAGGTATGTGAATAATAATTATATACCAGTCACATTTTCATCAATACAATTTTTCTAATACTGTCCTTACATTTTTCTCATTTTACCCCAAACTCTTACTGATTCAAGATTACTCATTTTTAAAAGTACAAGAAGAGCTGATGAGAAAAAAATCAAATATTGAATTATAAATTGTGGTAGAATGAACACCAAGTTGTATGTGTAATAAATTTTTAACTATGTTGGTTTTGGCATTAGTTAAGTTGTATAATCTTCAAAGACTTAATTTTGCCTTCCTGAACTGCATTTTCATGCCAAATACTTTGTAATAATTCAGTTAAGTCCTTTCCAAGAGCACCAATAATTATCAATTCATGGGTATTCACTGAGTAAAGACTTTTATGCTCTAGGAGGTGATGAAAAGGTTCATGATTCTAAATTCTAAGGATGATTTTGCTCATCTAAAATGAAATTCCCTTTAATATTGACACAAAATACTTGAAATCATATTTGGTTTAATTGAATTATCCAAGCCAAATGACTGACTGAATAATTCCATTGGGTCAAATAATTCATTTGACCCAGATAACCTATTAGCTGCCCCTACATGGAAGCGCTAAGAAACAAGGCTAGTCTGAGACTGAAGATGTTTAGTTCACTTGTGCACAGAGATTTTTGTATTGACAGAGCTTTTCAATAAAAAAAATAAATAGCTTCTTCCTTAGGAAAATAGACTATGTTAGTTCTTGAGAAATGTAAACAATGGAGAATAACACTGTCTTATGTAGAAGAAAATAAATGATGAGAATGGAAATGGAAGTTCAGAAAAAGATGTTCTAACAATATAGTCTTTCAAGAGGTCAGCTCTGGACACAAGGGCACTTGATGAGTTTCCTACAGCTACTGAAACATTACCATGAAAGCAGTGTCTTTAATACCACAAAGATAGTTCCATTCTAGGGGTGAAATGTCCACCACAGGTTTTGCTAAACTACAATATCAGTGGTGGACTGTGCTTCCTCACTTTTTCCCCACCTCGAGAATCTACCTGCTTTCTTTGACTCATGGCCACTTCTTGATTTCAAAATCAAATCTAACATTTTCAAACCTCTCCCTGGCTTTGACCCTTCTGAGAAAACTTTGCCTGTGAGAGAACTTTGTAATTATATTGCACCCCCCCTGCCCCCTGACATAATCCAGAAAAATCTTTTCAACCCAAGGTCAGCTGGGATTCCATCTATCCATTCAATTATTGTTGATGATAATAGACATATATTCACAGACCAGTTAGATTAGGATTTAGATAGTGTGCTACCAAAACACACCAACCAGAAGTTACCTACTTTGTTGTAGGGTTCTTTTGAACTGAAGGCAATTGAGAGAAGTTGACAGAAGAAAAGCTCTCTGCCCTCCCCCAATTTGCCTTAAAGCAGAGTTTGTAAAAGTTCTCCTTCTCCTCTGTACCTGGAAGGACAGAAATTAATTTCCAGAGACACCTCTAGACATTTGTCAGCCCTGAGTTGACATCAGAGGAATCTACTCCACACATCTCACTAACAAGCCACATTCTCCATGAGTCCCCAGATGTTTGCCTCCTCAATTTGCCATCCTACACATTCAGAGTCCTTTTTTCCATCTTACTGCTTCTCTACATAGCTGTTATTCTTTTCTGAGATACTCTAGAAATCCAAATCTTCCTGCCCCTTTGAGTTACTTGTCATTGAGTTTCAGGTGTATGCTGCACACATCAATAATCTATTTGCTTATCTTTTGGTAATTTATCTCTTTGCCTATCTAATTCTCATGACCCAACTAGAGGACTCAAGATGGGTAGAAGAAAAAGAACATTTTCCTCTTCTATATTATTTGAGGTATTCATTATCTGCCTGCTAATAATATCCACACCTTAAATTGAGCTGGTCGTTCCTAATTCCTGTAGTCACAGAACTTATCGATTCAACAAATGTTCATTATTGCACACACTGTGTAGACTCTGGAATCAGAGTTCCAAATAGAACAGATGGGGCCATACCTTCATGGAGCAGATGACTGAGACCAGGAGATGAGGGGAAAATCAAGACAAGGTACATAAGCACCTCTGAGGTGATTGGTGTCCCCTGGCCATTGGATGGAGACTCGGACACACTGAGGCAAATCTTGCTAAATATTTCAAGTTGTGTCCAACTGGGGCCAACAGGATGGGACCAGAGTTCATATAACAGAGACCCTGCTCTCTGCCAAAGTCATAGCTTCTCTCGGACTATTCCAGCAGCTTCTCACAGAGCTACAATGGTAGCTTTACCAAAATTCAAAGCATCATTCTGAAGACCAGATTAAGATGTGTCCTTCTCTGGAAGATCAGAGTCTAGTTTTCAGGAAACTAATAAAATCTGAGAGGTGAGGATTACAAAATGACTCTGCTCTCATTCTGCATACTGTAAGTCTGAGGATGTGTTGCCTCCTACTGAGCCCTCTGTGAGCCCTCTGATACCAGATCGAGCTGGGCCTATCCTCCTGCCTAGGTGGCTCTCCAGACCTAAAACCCATGCACGTTAGCTGCCCTGTGTATTGGTGGGGAGCAGTAGGAGGCTGCACAATATTCTCTGTCAATTGCTAACTGGTGCTTTAAGGAGAAAGATGCAGAAAAAAATGGGGAAGATACTCAGAAGGATCAGATTCAGTAGAGATTATTTTTCTTTCTCATAGAAAGTTTCCTCCTCACCTTTCACAAAAATCTCCAGCCCCTGGCTGCCTGTCCTTCCTCTTCTAGTTTTTTCTCACGCCACTGCTGCTGTTCAGAAGGAGAAATTAGGAAAGATAAAGGCTTTTGTAAAAATGATCAGATTCCACTCTGAGAGCAGGGTCCCTGGGACTGTGGACCTCGAGGCTGTACCCAAACAGGTCAGTAGGGATACCCCATCTTCTAAGTTTCCTGCACACACTCCTTCCCAATGTCATTCATCCACATTCTCTTCCATTCTCTAGTGTCACCAAGAGAAGGAACAACCTTGCACTGTGTCCTTGCCTGAGATGTCTGGGGTGGGGATGGGGTGGGGGGAGTAGAAAAGAGGAGACTCAAATGAAAGAAATCTGATTGAGTTCCCAGTGTCTAGTAACAAGGTTCCATCAGCATCGACTTGTTTTTATTAAACATTGAATCAACCTTCATGATGTCTTTGGATTTATATCATGCCCTCCAGGAAAATATTAAACATATGAGCAAATCTAGGAGTCACCAGTAGAGACAAATATATCTCCTCTGCTAGGTAGTGGGTATGGATATTCATAGTAAGGCACCATACTTTAAGGGCTCCTCCTGCAAACACCCATCTCCTTTGCTGCCATCCTTAAAGCAACTTCTTGATCATCCCTTCCTAATTCTTTTGCAATCTAGTTTTTACTTTAAAATTTCATTGACTTGGTTATCTACAAACTGACTCTTCACCAAATCTAGTCACAGAGATCACAAGGGGAGAACCTGCCGCTGTGGACATAGCTCTACTTTCATAACTATTTATGATGGAAAAGGGGGCTCCAACACATGTCTCCAACTGTCCCTTTCTTGTACTTCTTCTTTCTCCTCCCCTCTCACCCCTCCTGCCTCTCCTCATCCTCCTCTTCTTTATTCTTTTTCTCCTTCTCCCTCCTCTGACTCCTATTCTGCTTCTTTACTAGGAATTTGGTTTTGTTTCTGTAGGTCTCACCGTACACAATTCATTTAAACACATTTGCTCTCACACCTAACATCACCCTGCCAGCACCAGTCTGAGAAAACTCTATGGCTGAACAACACAACATTCCCTTTGCTGCCTCATTTCCTCTGATAAGCTTCTCTGGAAAGGATAGAAGGCAAGATAAACACCATCACTGATGAAGTTCTGACTCACAGGTCCTGTGGACAATCTGAATCCTTAACAATACATAACAGCAGTCAAATCATCTTCTGCCAAATTACTTTGTTTAGTTTAACAGAAATACCCACAATTATTCTAGTGGAACACAGTGAAAATAAAGGAAATCTGGATCACCTTAATTACCTTAAAAACCAAGCCATCCAGGACGCTGAGCTAGACTTGAAATTGTAAGGTACATTTCACACATAAAAACTAGTCAATTATTTGGAACTAATTGTATATATTTCCAAAGATTAGAATTGATTTATAATTTAAAGAGCAGTCCAGCTCATCTCAACAAGATGGGACAATTCAAAAATGTAGCTTGCCTGGTGACTGAGCCAGTTTTGCGGGGAAGATTAAACATTGAATGGCCAGCAACACGGATCTCAGCTCTTGGTTTTCTGACCAAAAATACAGGGAATGAGCAGCTTTGTGCTATGAAATATCTACAGTGTGTGTCTATTCTCCATCTTCCTTTGTCTGGGGCTGTTCAGGTGTCCTAGGGGTGGAAAAGCAAACAGAAGCTCTGTACTCGGGACATGTCATTGATGACTGGTGAGTCTACAGAGGAGAAATGAGCCAGTGCAGGGAATTGTGATGTCATGGGGAAGAGGAACTCAGATACAGGAACCTCTACACCTGAGTGTCCATGTTCAAATAGGACTGGTGAGGGGGTGGAGAAAGGGTCAGATGTGACCATCATTTTAAACTACTTTCACTTTGCCTGGCACGTGGCAACATTCATACATGGAGGCAATAGTTACTATTACAAAATTTTTTTCTGTGTGGTAAGTTTTCCCCATTCAGGTCTCACGTTCCCTGTCTAGTGAGTTATTTTGTAGATAAAAGCACCATTCCATTTGTTTCTCAGGTGTTCAAGTCCAACCAGAGTAACTTGCTGCCTAGGGAAAGGCTGAACAGATGACAGGAACATAGACTTTACTATACTCACAGCAGGGTGTTTAAATGGTGGCTGGTAGGGTATGTCTCCTTGATGGCAACTGGAGGGGCATGTTTTTGGAAAGATATCACACCATCAGCAAGGGTAGGGTGTTCATTTAAAAGAGTTATCAGCAAAAGGAGGATAGTGGGCAAGCAAGAATAGCCAAATTTCATGGCAGGACGTCTTGGGTACAATCAGCGAAGACAAAGACTTATCATCTCAGAAAGTACATCTGTTACATTCAGGTGCTAACTAGTTCAGTGATGTTACATCCAGTACTGGCCAGTCACCAAGTCCTTTCTTCAAGGTTGGTCCTGGGTCAAGGTCACACTACTCCCATGTCATCATTGCAATTGCCATTCTACCCTGACTGTATTCTGGTGTAGTTTGGAAAACAATCCAAAATGATATGGTTCTTACCTCCACTTCCCAAGGAAGGAATGAATGAGAATATAGGAGAAAGACTTATTTCTTGAGCTGTTCTCAAATCCTTGTCTCAGGCTCTATTTCTGGGGAAACCAAATTAAGACAGCAAAAACTTTTCTCTTTTTCTTTCTTTTTTAATCTTTGTACTATTCATTTTCAAGGAGCATTAAATACAAATTCATATTAAATGAGTCAGCAATTATTACTAATTTTTATTGGAAGCTAACTTAGTGCCAGTTACAATTCTTTTACTACTGCTCACGTCATAGGGACTTTGAGTCTTTGGAAATGTTGGCTCTAGGAGTCATGAGAAGTCTGTGCCGGAGTATATGGAATGGTCAGCAGACTTCCAGACCAAGGAAAGAAGTAGGATGCTGAAGAAACAGGGAAATACTGAGCAGGAGGACAAAGGCTCCAGAGGGAGGGGAGAGTGTAAGAAAACTGCCTGTCTCTGTGCATGCCCAGGCCTGTCTCCTTTCTTGATACTAAGATTTCCAAGAATTTAGGCAGCCCATGGTTTTGCAAGAGTCACCCTTACTGGCAACAGATCCTTGAAGAGGAGGCAGAAAATAATGAAAAGATGAGCCGTTAAATGTGGGCCTATGCCTGCGGGCATTCTCTCAGACTGCTTTAAAGGGGAAATTGAAAGGATTAGAGTACCAAAGGCAATAAATAATGTCTCAAGGTGATGAAAGGTAATATTTGCATAGTTATCCATTTCTTAAAACTATTCCATGCATGGGAACCAACATACTATTTTATGTTTCGTTACAAAGCAGCTTTGCTAAATGCAGCTTTATCAAACATGGTAAATAGATGATTTTCTTTACTTCTTTTTTTTTAAGAAAAGATGCAGGTCAGAGCGAAGATGAGCAGGCAGGCAAGAAGAGAAAAGAGGAAGAAGCATCTTTATTTTATTTTTATTCAGTTGTTTACTTTGGTTGTCTCCTCCTAGACCCAGGACTTAAATCCAGGACTTGAATTCCTGGGTTTAAGGCTTGCTCCTTTGGAGGTGATCACCTCAACAGCTGCTCCACAGGACATGCCCACAGGTTATTTTTTAAGCTCAGATTTTATATTATTTGGTGTCTATGTATCCTGACTTTCACATGCTACATACATGATAATTAAAATGTCACAATACATTAATACTGTTCTAAGGTATGTTAATAAAAATTACAGGCATCCTAATATTGCACGAATAATTGAACATAAAGCGATCCTTTGTATCTGTAGACAGGTATTTCATTAGTTCGTATTGTTTCTAAAGCATATGGATAATCGCATATTTGAGGCACATCTAACTTTTCATTATTGTTAAGGCAATAAACAGATTTTGCTAACTAATTATGTTAACCTAAATGAAATAGGAATGAAACACATAAAATCACATTTTATTAGTCATTAGGGACATGTAAGATAAGAAAATCATTAACTTTTCAGATATTCTCATAGTTTTCATGACTTGCTTCTGCCTTGGTTAGGACTCATAGCCAGATTTCTAGGTCCAGTACCGCATATAGGATAAGTAGAAATTCCTCTTACAAAAATTTTTATGGAATGAATGTGGAAAAATATTATTCAATCAAAATACTTCATATTTAAAATAATAAATGATTTTTTATGTATAGAGGGCAACACTGCAGCCTTCTCAGCCTGAGTTCTAAGCTATCAGAAATTTTGGTAGAATTTGAAACCAGAGGCATGCATCTGGAATATGTTTTGAGAACTTGTATTCCCACTACTTACAACATCCGGGAACTACCAAATTAAGATATGAACTAAAGAATTATTCCCAGGCCGTTTACTGCCTGGGGCTCTTGGCAAAAGTAAGTAAAATTCACTATGTTAGTGCTCACACCAGTTCACAGGGATCCTCATAAAGAAAAATAACTCCTAATTTGAGTTACATAACATAATATTAGTGAATATCAATGCTCAAAGCTACAATGCACTTAAACCAAATGATTTGAAAAAATGAGATAGAAATCTGAAAGAGAATTTTGGAAGAATATATTTGAATTGCTTCAAGGCGTGAATATGCCCAAAGTCCAAAAAAAAGATGACGCCACCAAGATAAAAGAACAAACAAAACCCACTAGCATTTAAAGAAGTAAAAGTATAGGCCTCACTATTAACAATTAATGAATGGGTTATAAAACTAAGATCACTAGACAACAGAACATAGAATCATGCCAAGAAATACTAGCAGAAGAACAGGGAGGGAATTCAGCATGCATGTGGGATAGAATTAAAATATCCCAGTAGGAGTTTTGGAAAAGCGAGATAGAGAACAGGGATGAGAACAAACATTAAAGACAAACTGATTTCCTCATGGAATTCAAAATAAGAGAAAATGAAGATGTTACACAGAGAGGAAAATTTTCTAGTCCAAACATCGATTCTTAACATAAGAAATCCAGAATAATAATGCTAATAAAAATAAATAAGTTAGAAGTTATAAAATTATTCTAAATAATCCATTGGCCAAGCAATACTATCATAACAAAAATCAGGTAATCTTGCAAATTAATATAAGTTTTCCCTAAATATAATGCTTCTATAATCTCGCTGTTTGTATTTGGAGAAAAAGAAGCTGCCTTTAATGCTTATGTCAATAAATAAGAATAATAAAATTATTAAGCAAAATTTTCAACAGACAAAAAATTTTGAAATGACCACAAATAACCCACATCAAATTTAGAATGTCTGACAGAGAAAGTATAAGAGCACAATTAGTGAATAGAAAACAGTGTGTCAATAGAAAGGGTCAGGAAACTTAGAGTTTGTTCTTTATACATGTCTAAAGAAACACAAACCTTTGAAAAGTTAAAGAGTAGAAATAGAGAAAATGTTTATGTAAATAACAAGAGGAATTCAATAATGGCATATAAATCATACATTTCAAATCACAAAAAATTACATGGATAAGTTATAAAATTTTACTTAACATTGACAACTTATAAAAACACAAATTATAAAATCCATCAAAGAATCACTAGAAACTGAAGTGGGACTGAATCAATGCACTTAAATGAGTAGGTAAAAATGTACCCACAACCATAACTCTAGGACCAGGTGGGTTTAAGGAACAGTGTGAAGATGGGGTGGAGAGCGAAACAGTTCATAATGTTAAAAACACACAGCTAGTTTGAAACAATAAGATAATGTCTAATTTGTGACACTAGAATGCTAAATCCAAACTGCTTGAATCTGTAGTCAATGAGGTATAATAGTTGATTGCAGAAAAAGTAATGTAAGGTGCCTGAATTATTTTGTGAGTATGGTCATGCTAGTACTTAAATTTGTATTTCCGTTCTTTTATTTATTTATTTTTTTATTGCAGCCATTATTCTACACATTAATTTCCTATGTAGAGGTACCCCATTTCTTAGATATAGTTCAACACACCATGCCCTCCACCAAATCACCAAGTATTCTTCTTGATTGGCCGGTGGGCTCCACCATTATTTGCCCCTGCCCACTCCATTCCCTTTTGATAACCTCAGTTCAGTTGCAAATGTTTCAGGCTTGATTATACTTCATCTATTCCTTTGTTTTGTCTATTCACATTCCAACTATGAGTGGATTATATATATAGTTTTTGAGAGCTCATCTGGTATCTATCTTTCTACTTATGACTTGTTTTACTTAGCATAATCCCCTCTAGTTCCATCTATGTTGATTCAAATGGCAGGGTTTCATCTCTCTAAGGGCTGTGCAGTATCGCGTTGTATATATGTACCACATCTACTTTAACCAATTATCTGATGTTGGGCACTTAGGTAATTTCCAGTTCTTAGCTATTGTGACTAGGGCTACAATAAATAATGGGGATACATACATCTCTGCAAATGGGTGCTTTTGTATCTTTTGGGTAGATGCCCAGAATGAAATATGGGATCACAAGGGATTTCCATCCTCTTTTTTTTGAGGACTCTCCAAACTGTTCTCCATAGGGGTTGTACTAATTTGCACTCCCACCAACAGTGCAAAAGTGTTCCCTTTTCTCCACTTCCTCACCAGCATTTGTTGTTTCCAGACTTTTGGATAATAGCCAGTCTTTCAGGTATAAGGTGATATCTCATTGTTGTTTTAATTTGCATTTCCCTGAGAGCCCACCAGTTGGAACATAATTTCATGTGTCTTTTGGCCATCTGTATATCCTCTTTAGAGAAGAGTCTCTCCAATTCCTCCTCCCACTTTTTGATTGGATTGCCTGTTCTTCTGTTGTTGCGTTTCATTAGTTCTTTGCACGTTTTAGATTATTAAGCCTTGTCGGAAATATTTAATGCAAATATCATCTCCCAGTTAGTAGGTTTCCTTTTGGTTTTGATGATGGTTTCTTTTGTTGTGAAGAAGATCCTTAGTTTGATGTAGTCCCAATTGTTTATTTTTCTTTTTGTTTCCCTTGATGGTGGAGTTGAGTCCCCAAAGTCTTCTCTATATATAATGTTCTAAGACTATAATATTACAACTCTGTAATACATATTTTTAATCATTTTGATTGGTTTCTGCTTTTCTTTTAATTCTATTTGTATTTGAACATCTATAATTGAGAGTAAAATTAGTGTTCTACCAACAATTAATAAAAAAACAATAATTTTAGAATTTTTTGTGTAAAACATACCAGAACTAAAATTTAGTTATCACAATGTTACATTGTGAATTCTTTTTATATATATTAGTGTATGCAGCATTGTTTTGCTTTTTTCTACCTTTAATTTTTTTCTGGCTTAGAAATTTCTCCTTCATTTTTCTTTGTGTAATTTTGTTTTTGAATGCACAGAACAGATTTTCTCTGCTGCTGAATACCTCTTATGAATAAAGAGGATACAAAGGAGATACACAAAAATTGGCTCTAATTGACAAGGATATACTTCTTCAAATCTTTCTCCTGGGAAAGGGATAGCTATAAACACACATTTTTATTAACTTGCAAATTTCAAAACTGTCTGATTCAATTACATAATCTAGGTAGGAGAGTAACTCGGACCAATAAATACTGAAGCTTACTAGCTCCTGCTAAGATTCTACCAGTGACCCAAATTGTTGGTGCTTACTTTTATGGCTCCCTGTAGGTTGGGCCTGCCTATTTAGAAGGCATATTTCCTGTCACACCCTCTCTGTAGCAATGACTAAATGAATTTCAGAGTCTCTTCCCAACACTGACTATTCAGAATAGATCAGTGTTGCCTGCTTCCCTTCTGATATTCACTTGATTTAGAGATGAGGCCAAATCCACATCTTCACTCATCCAGGAGACTTCAAAACTGTGCCACTATATTTTATTCCAGAAGATGCTTGATGCAAATAACCCTTCACATCTGCTTAAATTACTCACTGTCTGTGTGTCTGGTAAAAAAGATGTTTGAATTATTTAACTTCTCTTACGTGTGCCCTATCCACCCTGACTTTCATTACTCTCTCATCAATAAAGACAGGCTGCAGGAAAAAGAAAACAAAGCAGAACTTTGAAAAGCTGAAAATTCCATCAATCATTATGCATCCTAGAGATTTTAGATAGGATTTCTTTTTAAAAATTAAATTATTTGGTACCTATTGAGTCAACCAAATATTTTGTCTGAATGAAAAGAAACCCAGATATTTTGTCTACAGGATATCCAAAATAGAACTTTAAATAATATTTTAAGGTGTAGAAAGCATGATTCTCTGTGTTTCCACATATATGACCCCCAAAGAAACAAAAGAAAAATAAGTAGAATTATATCAATTAGGCACATGTGCTATATAGTGAGACATATGTTTTAGGCTCTGGTACACTTGGCTAAAGAATGTGTTTTCATAGCTGTTAAAATAGATATTAAAAGGCTTACTATCAAATGAATCTTCTTCTCCCTCTGGCCCATTTTCCTATGAACTTTCCTTGTTTCTGTGGATGGCTCTGTAAAATCTGGGTATTACTGCCCTTTTCCTGGGTAGCAAATCCTTTCTCAGATGATTAAAGTGCGTTCACATTGGTGGAGATACCTTGCAGCACCAGCACTGGGCTGAGTGCCCCTTTTTCACAAGGATAACTTTGTCTGGAGAATGTGCTCAAGGAACCAGAGATGGGCAGGCAACCTGCTTCTAACTGGGGTCAGGAGAGAGCAACTTGGCCTCAAACACCCCTTCTGAGTTCCACTGTGACTGGTCACCTTGTGACTGCCTGTTCTCAGGATTAATTCAATTGCTTCCACCTGTAAGCTTGTCTTTCACTTTGACACATCATATGCATCATTGTTGGATTTAGGTTTTGAAAATATTACTGAGTCATTGATTACTGAGTAGCCATTACTCTTCTGCTTGGAAATTTTTAATCATTTCAGCAATCTGTTACTAGAGTTTTGTTTTGTAAATATTTTATTTGTTTTCTCAATGATTTATCTGCTGAGAAACCAAAAGTGATTTTCATCCCACCAAATGGGTGTTTTTGGTAATGACACTTGTCTCCTGATTTGTGAGCAGAACCACACTTCTGGTCTTGGCAAGGCAGAGAAATCAATTTAACCAAAAGACTAACGAGATTGCTTGGAACCCTGGCCAACTTATATAGAACACCAGATGTATTAGCATCTGTTTTTTTTTGGTGGGGGAGAGGGTTTGCCCAAATGAGACCGGTTGGTAGAAAAGCTGACTGGCTAGTTGGTAAAATAACATGGCTATACAACTGCAGTTATGCATCAACAGCCCTAAACTGACCAGAGTCCATGAGAGAAATAACTTGCACCCCAGTGGTTCTCAGAGAGGCTTACTGGGACCACCTATGTATGCATATTCATGAAAAAAAGGAAAACTTCTTTCCTTATATCCTCTTCTGAAAACATCTGGGTCTCCATCCAGGACCTGGATTAGAGTTGACAAGATTATTCTGTGTGGTCCTAGAAGTCTGCCTAGATGTGTCCTTACACCAGATGGTTACAACCTCAAGGCTGTATGTGAGATCCTCCTCATACTGCACATATTTCACCTTCCTCCTCATACTGCACATATTCTCACCAGCCTCCTCATATTGCACACATTCTCACCATCTAAGCTGCCCTGGATGGTGCCAGTTCAACCTTCTCTTTTGAAAATTCTAATACCAGGTGGTTTCTACCAAGAAGTAAGTAAGATTATTTTTTTCTGTGCCAAAATTATACAAAGAACCACTTCTAATATTTTATTGTCTTTCAGCTGGTGTTAGGTACAGACTTTGGTATAAAACTGGCCAGTCTTTTAAAAACAGTCTTATATTTGACTTCTAGTTCTTTCTGAATTAAAGCCTTTAGACTGTCATATTTTAAGTTGAATTATTTCTAGAATGCTGTTGGACCTTGAACATAGTTATATGCTATAATGCTAAGAAAGACAAAAAACATCCTTTTTAAACTAAACTTTGACTTTTAGTTGAGTTTGGAATCATCACTAATCACTGATTACTTTCTTGAATGGTCATTTTGGTGTTGAATTGTGATCTGCATCTTACCATTGTGCTGGGTATGACAAGGTCAGAGAAAGACCTCATTGTCTGAAGATGTTTGCCCTTACAGCCACCTCTTCAGTGGGAAAGCATGAGCTTTAAATAGACTTTTAAAATGTTATAACTGATTTTCTGATTTTCAGTACATGCTTTATCAGAGTGGTAGACTGGCAAAATATTTTTAAAATAAGTTTGTATCTTTGACTTTGAGTGAAAAGGCAGAAAATTATTGCTGGTAGAAAGGAGATTGAACATTTAGGCATGACATAGGGGGTTAGAAAATAGCACACTCTGAGCTAAAGACTTTCTGCACAGCCCTCTTTAAGGAGTAATTTCACAGCACCCAGTAGTGGTGCTCACTGAAAAAGATGCACTGATGACAAATAGTCGTAGGAGGAGATAGTCAACATGATGTCATCGGGAAATGGAAACTAAAGCAACAATGACATTTCACTGCATACAATGACCCAAGTCAGGAATGACACCAAAACTTGGTGGGTTTTGGAGCAGCAGAATCTCTCATTCATTGATGACAGAAATGCACAATGGTGTAGCCACACTGGTAGAACTTTATTGGTTTCTTATAAAACTAAACATACTCTTAGGAGATTATCCTCAGTCACATTATGATATTTACTCAAATGTGTTGAAAACCTATGTCCAGCCCCCCAAAATACACCCAGATGTTTGTAACAGCCTAACTCATAATTGTCAAAACTTTGAAGCAACCAAGATGCCTTTCAGTAGGTGAATGGACAAATAAACTATAGAACTCCCAGAGGAATATTATTTAGGGTTGAAAGAGAAATGCTATATCAAGCTTTGCAGAGATGTGGAACCACCTAAATACATTTTACTATGTGAGAGATGTGTGTTTGAAAAATTTACATACCGTGTAATTCTAACTATGGGACATGCTGGGAATGAGAAAACTACAGAGACAGTAAAAAATCAGTGGTTGCCAGGGATTATGGGGGGAGGAGGGATGAGTAGGTTGAACAGAGGAAATCTTTAGAGCAGTAAGATTTTACCTGTGACACTACAACAGTGAATACATGTCCCCAAATCCATATACTGCATAGGCACATTCATGGGAACAGGGACTCTCAATATTGCGATGAATCTAAAACTGTTAAAAAAATACCAAAATTTATATAAAATATATATCATTAGATCAAAATATCCTTTCTATTACTAAATAACAATACACAACATGCTATATTTTTATCTGCTGATGGCTTAATTTCTTTGCATTCAAATATCACATTATATATCACTTTAAAATATGAACTAATAACGATTTCAAAATATTTGATAGAATAATTTCATTCCCAGATTATTAAAACCTTCGTCCAGTTTGCATTATGTACTGATAGTTGCATTCATTTTCTTTTCAAAAGCCAGGCAGCAGTATCTCAAAGGTCTGTTTTCCATTTGACATTAAAACATGATGCTCATTAGTGCTCATGCATGCTGAAGGTTCAACACACACACACTGTTAAAACTCATTTCTTTGTTTATGTCACAAATTCTGGTTATTTATAATGTCACCTGTATTACTGGGGATGGATGTATGATGCCCTGGTGCCTTTGGAAGCCGCAGAGAATAGAGTTGCCAGCTGCGGTGACTGGAGCCTCCCATCTGCGTTTAAACTAGTTCTGGCCAAGAGCTAAAGACTTTCTGCACAGCCCTCTTTAAGGAGTAATTTCACAGCACCCAGTAGTATTATATCTTACCCATGTGGTCAGTGGGGTCTCTGAATGAGCAGACACATTGGTAGCAGACTCTAGGATGAATTTCAGGTCTTGGCACACATGTAGGCACATGAACTTGATGAGAGTGTTTCTATGTCTGACGCCAGGCCATTTTAGATGACCAAAATGTTCTCCATTTTCTTCTTTGAGCTTAAAATTGACCTAAGTGTTTATCCTCAAGAGATTAGCCAGATGATTCAGCAACAGTCATAGAACTTCACTCATCTTGTTCCCGCCTATGGAGGGATGATAATGAATCTTATTTCCTTATTACTCTAATACCTATTTGTGTCACAGATGATAGTTATGAAAACAGAATGAACACAAGACCACACCACGACCTAGCTAATAGTAACTCTGCTCCGTTCTGACTAGATTGGGGGAAGAAATCAATTGCATACTTGCAATGGCTGCATTTTGTGATGTCATTGTAATAAGAGACCTCTTCTAGAAGCCTTCTGTCTACTCATTTCTAAATTACTGAGAGTTAGCAAATAATAAGATTTGTATTTGATTCTCTGGTAGACCACAAGTTAAGAGAAGGTACTATGATTTTAATTGAATCATTTTTTTCAGATATATCTAATTGAGAGAAGTCAGTATTTTCAATGTGCCTTTCTGTTCTACTCTGTATAATAGTACTAAAACACTTCTTTCACCTAGTGAAAGCATTGAAGCTCACTACTGCATATCTTTACCTTTAAATTACACAGTGAATTTGAAAATGGTGGTTTGCAATATTTTTGGAATAAAAGACCCAGGCTTACTTATTATACTTTATTAATTTTGAAGGATGTCTTACATTATATCAAAAGAAAAAGTATGCCTGATAGAGGTATGGTCTAATGAATAAAATTAGAACAGATATTCATGTACCCACCTCAGAACTTTAGAAACAGAGTCAAAGCACAGATGTGAAGCTCTGATGACACACCTAATGCCCTCTCAGAGGTAACAGATGTGCCCTCGAGTTGGTTTGTGTATTCATATTTTTCTTTTTATTAGTCTGCCTCATGTCTATCCCAACACAATAAACTGTTTTGTTTTGCATGTGTTTGAAATTTAAAAATTAAATCATGTGGTGTTTTCCCTTTAGTCATTCTGTTTTGAAAATTCAATATAGTGTTTGGGGAAGCACGCTCATTGGAAATTGTGCCCAGTTTATTCATGTTCATAAAAGTCCCTTGTTGAATTACAACACAAATTATTTGTTCATTTTTCTTCTGCCTGGATGTTGAGGCTGTTTTCAATTTTGTTGTTGTTGTTAAACAAAGCTTGAATGCCTTTTAGTGCATATATGTGTATATATGTGTTAGGGAAACATGGATCTGATTTCTCTGAGCACATTTCTAAATTCAGCAGGAAATGCACAATTGTTTCTGAAAGTACTTTTGCCAATTTAGACTCCCACCAGTGAGTAAGACTTGATATTCTCTCTTTTTTAAAAAAAATTGGTAGCTGGTGGTTATCATCTATTTCATTGAAATTGTATTTGTTTTTCACTGATGATGAATAAGTTTCACCCTCTTTGCAGAATGTTCATTGATATTTTGTACTATTTTCAGTAATATTCCTCGTGGTTTTTCAGTATTTTCTAATCGGTTATTTTCTTTTTATATATTTTCCAAAAGCTTAAACATGTTTTTTAATTCTTGGTCATATATTTAATACTCCTAAAAATAGATTCGGGGTCATGGTAGAAAATAGATATCTAGCATTTTTCACATTCAGGTAAGTAGTTATCAGCATATTATTTAGTAACTCTGTTATATTGTTGTTGCTTTGTTTCTTTTCTTTTTTTTTTCCTGGTGATTTGCACAATTTTATTTGACTGACTTGGTCTTTTTGCCTTGGTCACTTTCTGGGTTCTCTATTCTTTTTCTGGTGTATTTTCTACCTTTGAATTCTCTTAATCACTATGCTTGTTTCTCAATTCTTGCTACCCGGTGAAAAGAGAACACCTGCCACCACCCCAACCTGATTTTTTTTCAGAAGTTTATTGACTAATTCTGACATTATGTTCATGTAAATTGATGAAAAGATTATAAAACAGAAAACACTGGAATTTTGGTAGGGATTTCATTAACTTTTGGAAAAATTGGGGGATAATTGGAATTTTTATGAGTTTGAATTTAGATAAGATCGTGACAAAAGGCTCCATGTATTAGCTATTTTTGAGGATGTTTTATGTTAAAATACTTTTATAGCATTCTCCATAAATATTTCACACATATTTTAAATAATTCACTTACAGACTATATGTAGTTTAGATGCAGCTAAGAAATGTACTCTTAAAATTTCATCGTGCATTGTTTGCTCCTGAAACCTGTATTGTTTATTTCTGTCTTAAACACTGTTAATGTGTCTCATTAGTTCAAATTATATGCTTATATTTTAGCTAAAACTATCATTCATTCCTAAACAGTGACACGTCTGACCCTTTTTATTTCTTATAAATTTTATTTTTTCTAGTCATACTATAATGGTTAAGATGTCCAGGAAAATAAATAGAAAAACAACTACCTTTGTCTTGTGCACAGGCTTCTTGATTTTTAAGGGAAATAATTAAATTTCATGAAGAAACACAAATATTTGCTACACTGTGGGGTTTTTTTTAAATATAGATAATATTTATTGGATTAAAACACTTCTCAATTTTTATCATTAGTAATTGTTCAATTTTTCATGCAATTTTCTGTATTAATAAGGTGATCATTGGCCTTATAGCGGTCCATTTATTGATGTGATGAATTACATGACTTTTTCCTCATGTGAAAAACTTGATAAGTGATCCTACATTCTTTAATTTTTCAATGTACTTGTGAAATTGGACATCTGTTTTCCTTACTTTTATTACATGATCCAAGTTGTGATAAGGTAACAATTTTCTCAAAATTTTCTGAAAGGATTTCTATGAGAGGATTTATGCTTTCTATATGGTAGACTTACAAAATTTTCTGAGATTATGAATTACTGAGCTAATTTTTTAATGACCCAAGGCTATTGATACTTTTAGCTTTTTCTTGAATTAGCAATTTTGTCAGAATGATGTCAAACTTCTATTGTTTACTTATTTATATACTTATTACTTCCTCCATAGGTTGTTTTTGTGCTCTGCCTGGTGCAATTTTTCTGCTTTAAGTTAGGGATGCTGTATGTTTTTTGTAAAGAGCATATGGTTGACTATTTTTAATCGAGTCTAACAATCTTTGTTTTTAACTGGGTGATTCAGTTCTCTCTCATTTATTGTATTTACTGTGTATTTAAACTTACTTGCATCACTTCCTTGCTTTTTCTATGTTTCTCTTTTCCTCCTCTAGCTTTCCACTTCCAGAAGGTGACTCAATAGGAAGCACTTTGGATCACATCTCGCAGACACTGGAAAAAAAAAAAACACAAGAAATCACCTATCTTCTGGAGACAAACGCCAAGAAACAACCAGTGCTTCAGCTGGAGACAGAAAAGCCAATGACTGACAGTGGGTGAGGGTACCTGGCAGGGTTTTCAGTTAAGCCACAGATTTGGATTTTGGACAGAGTTCAGGAGTCTCTGACACATGGTGAGGTGAAGCTTAGGGATTTCAGGACCAGCATCAGAAGCAGTGAGAGGCTGGCCCAGTAGGGCTGAGATGCATAATCACGAAGGGCTGACTTGGGAGGAGCTGAAAGGAGAGCCAGAGCACCAGGAGCTGAGCAGGAGCCTGCACGGTGAAATTGCACTGGGCACAGGCATAAGTAGAAATAAGTCAAATCAAACCCCTCCCACAACCATTTTGCACCAGAGCCTGGGGTCAACTGAGCAGAAATCCCACTCACTGTGTATATCCAGCCACTGGAAATCCCATCCATCAGGTTTCCCACCCCCTGAAATACAGTGTGAAGGCAGTCCTAAGCCTCAACGCTACCCACTAGTGCCACCTGATTGTCAATCCTGGGCAAGTCAAATCTACGCAACGCCAGAGAAACTGAACTCTCAGAAATATTAATAGAATGCTGAATAGAGCAAAGACATAGAGAAATATATGTGAAATGACAAATCCAATCAAAAACCCAGGGGAAAATCTGAATACACCAGACATATGTAAATTACCTGAAGAATAACTTAGGGTAGCAGTGACTAACATATTCATGGGAATCCAGAAATCATTAGAGACAGTAAAAGAGAATGTCAGGAAGCAAAGAGAAGAATTAAAACAAGACATTAAACAGGTAAGAGAAATGATGGCTAAATTAAAAAACTCAATAGAGGGACTCAACAATAGGATGAATGAAGTTTCCAATAGAATCAGTGATCAGGAAGACAGGACAGAGGAACTCAATCAAGCAAACAGCAAAGAGATTTAAAAAAATCACAGAATTAAAGACAGCAGTCGCGATGTCTGGGATAACAGCAAAAGGAACAACATTCACATCATAGGGGTGCCAGAGGAAGAGAGAAAAGGAGATAGAAGCCATATTTGAATAAATAATAGATAAGAACTTCCCCAATTTGAAGAATGAAGCAAGCCTCCGGATCCAAGAAGCTCAAAGACTGCCTAACAAAAGAAACCCAAACAGAAATACACCTGGACACATCATCATCAAAATGTCAAAAATAAAAGATAAAGAAAGACTATTAAAAGCAGCCAGAGAAAAACGTGTCACATGCAGAGAAGTTCCCATAATAATGCCAGCCAACTTCTCAGATGAAACTAAACCGGTCAGAGGGAATAGAATAATATATTCAAATTGCTGAAAGAAAAAGATTTTCAACCTAGGAAACTATATCCAGCAAGATGATCATTCAGAACTGAAGGAATGATAAAAACCTTTTGTGACAAGCAAGTTAAAGCTGCATCACCAGCTTTGCAAAATATATTAAAGAATGCTCTATAAAGTATAAAGAAACACACAGTAAGACAGCAAATATTAAAAGCGGGGAGGAAGAGAAGAGGACAAAAATGTGGATAGTTAGAATGAGTGGAAGACTAATATGCTTTCAAATAAAATTAGGGAGTAAACAAAGAACTGTGAATTAACTTCAGGGTAACCTCAAAATACATCCCCAGGGAGAGAGTGAAGAAGAAAACAAAAGGTGAAATCAATCAGAACATAACTGCACCCATCTGACCTAAAAAGGGAAAGAGAATAAAGTCATCATCCGGGGCAACATACAAATACAAATTATAAAAATGACACTAATTAGCTGTATGTCAATAATCACCCTACACTTTAGCAGACTGAACTCACCAGTTAAATGACACACAGTGACTGAATGGATTAAAAAGCATAACCCAAAATCTGCTTCATTCAGGAAACCCAGCTTCTTCTAAAAGAAAAACAAAAACTCAAAGTCAGTGCCTGGAAGACAATCCTACAGACAAATGGCAACCTCAAAAGAGTAGGACCAGCTATACTTATATCAGATAAAACAGACTTCCATCTAAAAAGCATAACAAAAGACAGAGATGGACACTATACAATGATTAAAGGATCAATCCAGCATGAAGACATAATACTTATTAAAATACACGCACCAAATGAAGGAGCATCGAAATATGTCAAGCAAGTGTTAATAGACCTGAAGAGAGACATTGACAGCAACACAAGAATGGTGAGGGACTTCAACACCCCACTTACATCAATGAACAGATCAACCAGACAGAAAATTAAGAGGGAAACAACCACTTTAAATAATCATCTGGAACAGATAGGTCTAATAAATATGTATCAATCACTTCACCCAACAACTCTAGATTTCACTTTCTTCTCAACATCTCATGGAACATTCCCAAGGATAGATCATATGCTGAGACACAAAACAGCTCTCAACCAATTTACAAAGATTGAAGTCATACCAAGTTTCTTCTCTGACCACAATGGCCTAAAACTAGAAATCAACCACAAAAAAGAAAGCTGGAAGAGCCCAAAACAATTGGAAACTCAACAATAGGTTCCTGAAGGACTCTTGGGCAAAAGAGAAATTCAAAGAGGAACTTAAAAAATACTTAGTGACAAATGAGAACAAGGACACGAGCTACCAGAATCTATGGGATGCAGCAAAAGCGGTACTAAGGGGAAAGTTCATCGCAATCCAGGCCTATCTCAAGAAATAAGAAAAATCACAAATAAACAACTTAACTCTACACATTTAAAACAATGAGAGAAAGAATAATTAAAGTAAAAAAATCAGCAGAAGAATGGCTTCTCTGATGAGTTCTGTCAAAACTTCAGAGAAGAATTAACACTTATTCTTCTGAAGCTCCTCCAAAATATTGAAGAACAGAAAATTTTCCCAAATACTTTTTATGAGGCTAACATTACACCAATCATCTTGAAATTTATATGAAACAAGACTCCAAATAGCCAAAGCAATCGTTAGAAAAAAGAATGAATCTGAAGAAATCACATATCCAGACTTTGAGCTATATTACAAGGCAATAGTGATCAAAATATATCTTATTGGAATAATAACAGAGGCACAGATCAGTGGAATAGAACTGAATCACCAGAAACCAACTCACTCAAAAGAGTCAAAGGAGCCAAAATCATAAAATGGAAAAAGGAAAGTCTCTTCAACAAAGGGTGCTGGGAAACTGGACAGCCATATGAAAAAAAGTGAAGTTAGACCACTCTCTAACACCAATCACAAAAAATTAACTCAGAATCAATTAGAGACTTGGATATAGACCAGAAAACATAAAGTTCTCAGAAGACTACATAGGAAAGTCTTTCCATGACATCAGCCATAGAGAAGACTTTGGGGACTCAATTCCAACACCAAGGGAAACAAAAAAATAAACAACTACATCAAACTAAGGATCTTCTTCACAACAAAAGAAAACATCACCAAAACTAAAAAGGAAACCTACTAACTGAGAGATGATATTTGCATTAAATATTTCTGACAAAGGCTTAATATCTAAAACATGCAAAAAAACTCATGAAACTCAACAACAGAAGAACTTGTAATCCAGTCAAAAAATGGGAGGAGGGATTGGAGAGACACTTTTCTGAAGAGGATATACAGATGGCCAAAAGACACATGAAATTATGCTCCTACACACAGGCTATCAGGGAAATGCAAATTAAAACAACAATGAGAAATCACCTTACACCTGAAAGACTGGCTATTATCCAAAAGTCTGGAAACAATAAATGCTGGTGAGCAAGTGGAGAAAAGGGAATATTTTTGCACTGTTTGTGGGAGTGCAAATTAGTACAACCCCTATGGAGAACAGTTTGGAGAGTGCTCAAAAAAAAGAAGATGGAAATCCCATATGATCCCATCATTCCATTCTAGGCATCTACCCAAAAGATATGAAAGCACCCACCTGCAGAGATGTATGTATCCCCATGTTTGTATTATGTATCACAATAACTAAGAACTGGAAATTACCTAAATTCCCAATATCAGATGAATGGATAAAGTAGATGTGGTACATATATGCCATAAAATACTACACAGCCCTTAGAAGAGATGAAACCCTGTCATTTGAATCAACATAGATGGAACTAGAGAGCATTATGCTAAGTGAAACAAGTCAAAAGAAGAAAGAGATACCAGATGACCTCACTCATAAGTGGAATGTGAATAGACAAAGGAACAGATGAAACATAACCAACCCTGAAACATTTGCAATAGAACTGAGGTTACCAAAATGGAATCGGGTAGTGGGGACAAATAGTGGTGGAGCCCACTGGCCAGTCAGGAAGAACACTTAGTGATTTGGTGGAGAGCATGGTGTGTTGAAATATTATCTAAGAAATGGGGAACCTATACAGAGGAAATTACTTTATGTGTAGAATAATTACTACAATAAAAATAATTTTAAAACAATCTATGCCCTTGCAGAATAAGTAAGTTATTTTAAGCATACACACACACACACACACACACACACACCATTTGTGATATTAAAAATAACTTTAAAACATATATGATTGACTTAGATATTTTGGGGCCTTTTCTTTAAGATGCTTTTGTAGCTACAATAATCTAGCCTAGGTGATAACAACTGAAGGTCAAAATTGAGGATATCCTGTGGATAAGGAATAAGTTCATGTCAATGATCATGATGTAATATACAAGATACAAAATTATAGATCAGCATGTTCTTATTTTGGCTTAAAATTACATTGCCACCAGACTGATTGAAATTAAAGGGATACACAATGTCAGCCAGGATGGAAAGTTCTTGAAACTCTCATAAATTGACAGTATCGACTAAAATGGACAATATGTGCCTCTTCTGATTCGAAAATTTCACTTCCGTACCCTCACTCCATAGTTCTTATGTTGACCTAAAGACCTGATGTTAAAGCAGCTTTGTTCATAACAGCCACGATGCCATCAAGTCAGATACCTACCCAGTGGAAGGATAGTGAACAGATGTAAATTAACACTGAAATACAACACAGTCAGGAAAATAACATTTTGCTGTTACTTGCTGTAGGACAGACCTGACTCACTTAATGTTGGGATAGCTTAGCCAGACACATGAGCAGCCATTTAATTCATATGAAATTCCCAAACAGGTAAAATTGTTCTGTTTCCTAGAGGTCAGAATTGTGGTTCCCTTGAGAGAGGAGTTGTTGACTTGGAAGGAGGATGAGGAAGCCCATCAGGAGCTTGAAGTGTCCCTATAAGGATCAAGGTCATTGTTACATTATGAAAAAGCCTATAAAAAGTCATCACAAAAGACCTTAAGTCCTGCTTGTAGTTATAAGCCTGTTAAATACTCACTATATGAATAAAATCAGTGCTGGAAGGAATTAAAGCAACAATGGAAGTGCTTTTGTGAGGTAGACTGTGATAAGATCTGTTGCCTTCCCTGGCCTTCTCTTGCTTTTCTCAATTTCTAAATTGAAGGCATGATACAATACTTTTATAATGAAAAATGAAGGGTAAACACTTTTGTAATAACAAGAAGTTGCTGCAACAACAGAAATTAAGGCAAATATAAAATTGTATCTCTACAGTTTATAAAATTAACTCATCTAGTTCAAAGTTCACTTCAACAAGCTCATTTTGCAATTATTTATTTTTCTGGGAAGTTCTTAAAAAAAAATTTGGTTCTTATAAAGAGTGCTTATTATTTACAGAACATTTTTTCCAACATAATGTGTTATCTTTTTGTTGGAGGTATTTTGAAATTCATTAAATAAAATCTGTCCAGAGACTTAACCCTTATGACTCAGGGGAGAGAGGTCTGCAGTGAGGATGGGAAAGACTGTTTGGCCTTTCTATACGTCACTGTGGTTTGTTAGATTGAACACAGCTGTACAAAGGAAATGGCTCTCTGATTAGAACAATGTGTGAAGCGAACCAAGGGTGGTAGGAAGGGTGATTGAACAGCTCTTGAAACAAGTTCTAAGACTTCAGGTTACGCTTTGTGCTTATGAGCTGATGTTGGGTGCACATCTGTTTCCATCTACTGTATATTCTTGGTGTTCAAAATAATTGATTCTTAGTCAGATATGCCTCATGAAAAATAATTTTGCCTTAGTTTGTTACATTATTTGTATTTTTTATTCAAATGTGTTATTGAGATAATTATAAATTCATATGCAATTATAAGAAATATTTTCCCCATTGTAAACATTACAAAACTGTAGCAGAGTATTACAGCCAGAATATGGGTATTGAGATAACTCATCCATCCTATTTAAATTATCCACTTTTGCTTGTAGTTTTGTATGTGTGCATGCAACTCTTTACAATTTTGTCCCATGAGCGGATTTGTGTATCCACCACCACTTTAAAGAACTGAACACAAGAATGCTGTGTGCTGGCCCTTGGGTAATTCTCCACACCCTCCCTCCCAACCCGAACCTTTGGCAATCATTAATCCGCTCTTCATTCCTAAAATTCTGTCTTTTCAAAATGTTATATAATGGAAATAATGTAGTATGAAACACTTGAGGACTGGATTTTTTCCTCATTCACTCAGCATGATTCTGTGGAGACTGTGTGTGAGTCAGTAACTCATTACTTTGTACTACTGAGCAATAGTCCACGGAATGTGTGTTGTTTATTTAACCATCCATGTGATGGAAATACAACTAAGTCTTCTTCAGTTATTTTGCTCTTCCAGTAAAATTGCTTTTTTGCTTTTTTTTTTTAATCATGCTTTATCCATAAGTTCTCATATCTCTGGGATATATACTTGAATGTGTATAGGGTCTATAGTAATTATGGATTTAATTTTATAAGAAATTCCCTATTTTTCAATGATTATACCACTTTACATTGCCATCAGCAATGCATTGGTGACACAGTTTCTGTAATTCCTCATCAATATTTGGTATTTCCACTATTTTTCTTAAATTTAGCTAAGAATATATAGTGATAGTTCATGTGGTTTTAATTGATATTCTCCTAATGGCTTCTGATGTTGAAAGTCCTTTAATGTGTTATTTTCCATCTGTGTTTTATTATCAGTGAAATATCTCTTCATGTCTTTTGCCCATTTTCAAATTGGATTGTTTCCTTTCTGTTGAATTTTGAGAGTTCTTTATATATTCTAGCTATTAATCTTTTTCAGATACAGGACATGCAGATACTTTCTCTCAGGTGGTATCATTTCACATGGACTTTCACATAGCAAAGTATTTTAATTTTAATAAAATTCAATTTGCATTTTTGTGTCCATATTAAAACTCTGCTTAATCCTTGATCTCAAAATTTTACACTGTATTTTTTTCTTAAAATTTTATTTTTTTACCTTTAAGTCCACGATACCTTGAATTATTTTTTTAAGTGTGAGCTTCAGGTCAAGGTTCATTTATTTTGTCTATGGAGATTCAATGTTCCACTACAGAATAATTTTGCAGCTTTGTCAAAAGCAAATTAATGACAGTGTTTCTGGGTGGACTATCCTGCTCCACAAAATTCATATACACCCCTCTACCATTACCACACTGCTTTCATTATTGCAGCTATACAATAACCTTGATTGGAGGCTGGAGTGATTCCTCCTACAATATTTATTTTGTCAAGACTGTTCATATATTGCAGGACCCATGCTTTTCCATACAAATTTTAGAATACATTTGTGTACCATATACCAAAATCCTTCTCAGGGATTTGATAGGAATTTGCTATAGAGCAATTTGGGGAGAACTGACATCTTTACCATGAATATAGTGAATTTCCCACGTACATAGGTCTTTCTTCTTTGATTTCCTCCATCAGTATATGTAAGGTTCAGAATGCAGACCCTTTTCATTAAGTAACTAATTACCTTTGAAATAATAATAAATGCTATGTACCTTTATATCCAAATCTATGCATTCATTGTTAGTATGTAGACGTGATCGATTTAACTTTGCTGAGCTCACTTACTCTAGATTCTTTTTATTACTTGGGATTTTTCTGCAATCATGTCATCTGCAACTAGGAAAAGTTGCATTGCTTCCTTTGGAAATCTGCATGACTGTTGTTGTTGCTATTTTCTAAATGTTGTGTTTTGTTATTTTAAATTTTTGTATTGAAGGAACATTGCATTATAACATGATACAGCTGTAAAGTGTAAATCAGCTGTTGTAAATCAGTTTCCGTATAAATTACATTAGGTTCACCATTGACAGTCTAATTCTATCCTCTGTTATTTAACTGATCCCATTTACCCAATTTGTCCTACCTCTTTATCTAGTTGATGTAGTTGGCCTGTATTCCTATCTTGCTGACAGTTTTATCCTGAATGGGGGGAGGATTTAGTTAAATATTTTTCTGCAGCAAGTGATACGATCATATGCTTTTCTTCTGTAGGCTGTTGATATGATGGATTGTGTTGCTGAATGATGAGCAATCCCTGCACACCTAGAATAAGTCCCACTTGATCAGGGTATATAATTATTTATATACAGTTTCGGATTCTATTTCACAGTTTTTTTGTGTTCGAGTATTTTGTTGATGATTTTGGAGTCTAAGTCAAATAATGGTATATGCTTGTCATATTTCTATTGTTTATGTTTTTGTTTGTATCAGAGAATTTTTCCTCTTCCATTTTCTGGAAAGCATTGGGTAAAATTCATCAAATATCAGGCAGAATCACCAATAAAACCATGGAGATGACTTTCTTGTGTACTTTTGCATTCTGAATGCAAATTCCTTGAATTTCTAGTTCAGATTGTTCACTTCATCTTGATTATAGTTTGGTAGTTTTGGTTTTTGAAGAAATACTCATTTCTTCTAAGTTGTTGAATTTGTGAGCAAAAACGTGCTTGTAGAATTCACTTATTATTCTTTTAATGGCTATTGCATTTGTAATGATACCCCCTAGTGAATTCTTGATATTGGTAATTTATGTCTTTTTAATTTTTGTCATTCTCCATAGAGGTTTATTAATTTCATTGTCTTTTTGTTAAGAAACAGTTTTTTATTTTATTAAATTTCCCTATTGTTTCCTTTATCATTTCAGTGAGTTCTGCCATCTGTATTGTATAATTCCTTTGCTTGCTATGCAATTATTTTAGTTTTCATTTTCTATTTTATTGAGGTAGGAACATAGATTGATTTAATATCATTTCTCTCTTCTAATAAAAACATTTAGTTCTGCAATATTTCCTCCAGTACTGCTATTGCTACATCCCACATATTTTGAAATGCTGTTTTCATATTTATCCAGTTTTACGTATTTTTAAATTCTTTTGCTATTTCCTCAGTGAATAGTTACAAGCATATTATTCAATTTTCATGGTTAAAGATTTTCCTATTTTATCTTTTAGTGACTTCTAGTTTCCTTCTTTTATGATCAGAGAATATATTCTTTTCAATAATTAAAGTTTTGTTTCATGGTCAGTATATGGTCTAATTTGGACAACATTCCATAAACTCTTGCAAATAAAGTGTATAATTCTTTTGTGGTGTGGAATGTTCTATAACCTCTTGCAGATCCTGTCATATGATGGGGTGTCACATGTTTCTTACCCATGCCGTTTTTTTTTAAATATCTGGTGGCTCTGTTTGTTGTTTATAATAGAGTTTTTGAAGTTCCATGTATAGTTGTGGCTTGTCTATTTCTCTTTTCAGCTCTGTAAGTTTTTGCTTCATGTATTTTGAAATTATGTTGCTTAGTGCACACATTTGGAATTGCTATGTCTTCCTTGTAAATTGATTCTTTTTACTAATATGTAATGCCTCTGTCTCTCATTTTCAGATGTTAATATAGTCACTCTTACTTTTTGTTCAGTGTTTTCCTGATCTATCTTATCCAATAATTTTACTTTTAACCCACTTAATTTGAAGAGATTTTCTTGTGAACAGCATATAGTTAGGTGATTTTTTTTACACAACCAATCAGTATTATACCGACACTTACATTTCTCTTGTTATTAGTTGTTCTCTGTTAGTTTCTTCTGGTTCTTTTTTTTTCTTGCCTTCTTAAAGTATGCTCAAACATCTTTTAGGATTCCATCTTGATTTGTAGATTTTGAATGCACTTATCTGTGTTGTTTTTGTAGTCTCTGTGTGTCTGTGGTTATTATAATACACATGTTAAACATATCCGTCTTCTGAAATCAGCGTTTTGCCACTTCAAATGAAATTCAGACCTTTACTTCCATTTAGATCTTGCTCCACTTTTTAATATCAGTTTTGAGTATCAGATAGTTCTGTGTTTCTGTTTCAAACATCATATATGATTTGTCAAACTCATAAGAAGAAATTGTGTCTGCATTCTCTTTTAATCATTGTTCTTTTCTAATGCTATGGCTGCTTTATTTTTGCTAGGTTGCATTGTTTCTGATTCAAAGACACTGTATTTTTTTAAAATACTCTAATTTAAAGGAGAGGGTCAACAAACCTCACTGGCTGAGAGGATTTGAATGTTCAAGACAAAGGGGACTTTGTTTGGGATTAAGTGTGAAAGGCAGCATGGCTGATACGGGAACAGGGGAGAGGACCTACTTGGTGGACATTTTCATAAACTCTATTTTGATCATGTTGCTTTTAAGGATCCTTTGAGACATTCAAGTAGAGATTTCAAACAAGCATTTTGATCTATGATGTGGCCTCAGAAGAGATGCCAGGGCAGAGAGCATTCACATGCTGAAGGTAATTAAAACCAGACAATGGAAAGAAATGTATGGGAAGAGGCTGTAGAGAGACAATAGAGGAAGGTCTGAAAAGTCTTAAAGAAATTCATCATCTCTTCAGTCAGGAGGACAGTAAGGATTCTGAAAGGGGAGTGAACAGTAACTGCAGTGGGATGCAAATCATGAAAGTGTACAATTGCAGAGGCCAAGCAGAGGAACAGTTTAGAAGACACTTGAGTGGCCAGATGAAAGGTGATTCAATGTGACTGGAAAGAGAGATAGAAACAGTGAGATTGGAAAAGGTTTTTCAAGGAATTTGAATCTGGAGAGCAGAAAGGCAGGGAATTATCTAATGCAGCCGGTGAAGGGAAACCCACTTTGGGGGAAAAAAAGGTAGTTCTGTTTCTTGGAATGTGCTTTTTAACAGAAAGCAGAGAACTCTAAGGTCAGGAGACAGAGGGTAATGCAAAAAAGAATGGTGGGAGAAAGGAGATCTAGAGAGAAGGCTCTGATGCAGACACAAGAACACCCCATCTCCTATGCAAAAGAGAAGAAGGAAGTGTAGACAGAGATGACAGCATTGTGTGGACTTCACAGGCTGCAATGAGGTTTACTGGCTAATGCATTTTAAGTTTTCATTCCTGTGGAGTTGAATATGTGCTGATCTGTTGAGTTTGTGTTTTTGTTGGAATATGATTGCAAAAAAGTGTAGAAAGTCTTAATTTTGGAGGTTAATTTGCTTAAGGAAATAGAGTATGAATACTTGGTAGTACCTCAGTGAATTAGAAAGAGTATATTACAAATCCATATGTGTAATATTGTGCATATTTATTTATATACATACATGCATAGAGACACTGAATATCTACAAAACGTGTGTGATGAGTAATATCTACATATCCCTCTGCATACATACACACAGATGAATATCTAGAAGCATTTGATAAAAAGAATTGATCAATGACATTGGATATTTATATTTACATATTCACGTGTATAGAACCACCTTTAATAGGATACAATATATTAATCTTAGTGATGACATTTAAGGTGTTTTTTACTTTATTGTACATTTGTGCACATTGTGACTGTGATTGTTTTGCCTTTTCACTGAGGTCAAAGAGCAGGAAAATTATCTCATTTGTTTCTTATGTTAAATTGACTACGCTATTTGTGAAATAATGGACGACAATAACCTAACTATATTTTTACTTTTTTGTACTCACTCAGTACTAAATTCAGAGGGGCAATGTTTCAACAGGCTCCAACCTCATTTAGGAGCTACGACCAGAAGCCACAGTGACTTACCTCCTGTTTTGTAAGTTGTTTCCCTTTTATGTTATTGACACCAGAAGTCATTTAATCAATCTGATCTCTTTTTTATGCTGCAAAGAATAGAGACAATTGAGAGCTCAGGATTCTCTAGCTCCATTTACCACAGTTGGTTGACAAAAACAAACCAAAACCAAAAACTTACTCTGGTGTATAACACTAGGTATTTTCCCAGGAAAAAATTCTCTGATGTATACTAAATTTGGGAAACTGTGTGTTAAACGAAGTTGAACATCAGATGTTTTTTTGACTTTGTTTTTTTACTTAAAGATATTATAGAGCCTTTAAGCATTCTCTAAAAGGTAACATTTTGCAGTATTTCCCAGGTTTGTTGCTGTCTCAGAAAGTGCGTGCGTGTGTGTGTGTGTGCGTGTGTGTGTGTGTGCGAGAGAGAGAGAGAGAGAGAGAGAGAGAGAGAGAGAGAGAGAGAGAGAGAGTGACAGAGAGAGAGAGATGCATCTGCCTGTCTACTGCCTCCCAGAATGTATTTTGAAAATGGAGAATGCTATTTGATGACATATCTTTGTTTCTATCTTTTCCTTGATTTTTGAAGTTCTTTCCAACTTAGACATTTTAAATTTACATTATCTTGCTTCCTTTTTTTGTGAAACAGCTTAAGTTTTTAAACAAATGAGAGTAAATAAACAACTTACTATAGCAATAGGGTAGCACATTATTTTTAACCAATCATCATGATTATCATGGCAACAGGTTTCCAAAACTGGCATTATCTTGTAAGTGATTTTCAATCTCCATGCACACATTGAATGATAATGTTTTAATTCTTAGAAAAAATTTTCAAATCGCTTAGAAAAGAATTCTAATCTGACCTCCCTGATAACTGAAATAACAAAACTTTTCTATCAGTTTAATTTATTTAAGAAAATAATAAAGAAGGATTAAAAATTGCAAGTTGCAGTCCATTTTTGACCCCTTTAAACTAATTTAAGCATGCAATATTGGGCAATCAAATGTTTACATTTAATTAATAAGGAAAAAAAGCATTGAATAGTAAGGGAAGAATGCTGCAACATTCTTTTTTAATCATCATTATGTAAATGAAATATATATAAACTTTACATATATTTATCCAATTATACATATACAAAGTATATATATTCACATATACACTAAATTCAATAATATTTATACAATATGTGCAAACAAATTATGTCAAGTATGCATATACATATACATTATACACACAAACACACACTCACAAACATATATAAAGTGGTGTCTAACTGGGTCCAAAAGACATTTTAAGTGATTGTCAAACACTCTGGATTTGGCAAAATAAAGCAAGCTTTAGCAAATTGATTTTCCTTGAATTTTATACTCCTTTTATTTGTAGGAAAACTAAGTCCATGTGTTTCTGATTCTTTAACATTTAGCTCATCAAAACATTTGTTTTGGAAATATTACTTATTTCCCAAAACATATTGAGTTTTTATAATTAGTTCCCTGTCCAAGAATTTTGTGAAAGATTTTACTCTGAAGAAATTATTGAGAAAAAAGTAACTCACAATAAATTAGGTCTTCCACACTCATAGTTCAAACAATAAAATATTCTGAGCAATTTTCCTCCTCTACTTGGAATTATAAATTATACTCTGTACTAAGAAAATCTACATATTCAATTTTCTTGTTCCTATAGATGCTGTTCCTTATTCATTTTTTATAACCAAGAATAAGCCTTTTAAAATTAACCTGGAGAACTTAATATAAAGGTAAGATACAACCAAAATTATAGTTTAAAGCTAGAAAGAGTACCCAGAGAAAAGAGAAAACATTATATATACAAGAAATATGTCATTTTGCAAGAGCAAAAGTCTGGAAACAACAAATGTTGGCAAGAATGTGGAGGAAAGGGAACACTTTCACACTTTTGAAGGGAGTGCAATTGGTGCAACCTCTATGGAAAACACTATGGAGTTTCCTCAAAAAGTTGAATATGGAAATCCCATATGATCACAACATCCCACTTCTGGGTGTTTACCCAAAAAGTACAAAAACACTAATTCACAGGTATTTATGCACCCCATGTTTATTTAAGTCTTATTCACAGTAGCTAAGAACTGCAAAGCGCATAATTGCCCAATGTCAGATGAATGGATAAAAAAAGATGTGGTTTATTTATATACAATGGAATGCTACACAGCCCTAAGAAGAGATGAACTCCCATCATTTGAATAAACGTAGATGGAACTAGAGGGGTGAAATAAGACAAAAGAAGAAAGATACCAGATGACCTCACTCATAGATGGAATATGAATAGAAAAACCAAAGGAACAGATGAAGCAAAACCAACGCTTGAACACTTGGCAATAGAACTGAGGTTACCAACAGGGAATAGAACAGGGTGGGGACAAGTGTCTGCAGAGTCTACTGGACAATAGTGAAGAACACTTGGTGACTGGGTGGAAAGCAGGGTGTTCTAACATATATCTTAGGAATAGGGAAACTGCACAGATGGGGGACCTACACATATGAGTTAAATTTAACGTGTAAAACCAAAGTTACTGCAACAAAAATTTATTTAAAGAAATAAGTCATTTTAAACACATAACTGTATTATTAGTAAATCCAAAATAAATATTAAGCAGTTATGTTGCTAGAAACTTCTCCAATCCAGGTTTATTAAAGTAATTAATATCTATGACTAAAATTCTACGATTAAAAATGTTTGCTTAGTAATTTTTTATTTAAAATAGCCATATTCTAACATTTAAAAGCTATAATATATAATTAGTTAAAATCAAGCAAAAACTTTTGCCTTAACTTTCAAAAGAAAGAAGTATGTGATGCATATGAAAAAGCAAATATAGATTTAATAATTTTCTGGGATACCTAACTTCTGGAGAGAGCAAAGAGATTTAAAAGATGTCTCAGGCAAATGTGATATACTAGAATTAGAAACTTCAGATATGCTAAAATAAACTTGAACCCATTTATTGCAAGATATTAATTATTTTAAAATAATAGTGTGTTAAAACAGAACTATTTTTAATAATTTAATATCTAGTCTACATATATATACATATCAGGTATATAATATGTAATTATATTATATATGCATACTTTATTCTGCTGTACTCTTTTACACCTAATATCTGCCCATATATAATAGAAAACAGCTATGTTAATACTTACGTCTAATCTATTAAGTATATGCATACATGTGTATCTATCATTTGTCAACATACGTATAATTCAGGTATACAATCCTTTTGAATGTTTGTTTAATATACTACACAGGATTTATCACAAGTGTTTTACTAATTATTTCTTTTCTCAGAATACTATTTTTCAATCTATTATCAAAGGATTTTCAGAAATTTTTTTATTTACACTTATGAATATTCTTGCAAATTTCTTCTCTTTCAATGTGCAATGATTTCACTTTAATATATTATCAGGAGTGGAATTGATATTTCATATGAAATACAATTCTATTTGAATAAAAAATGCAAAAATTTTACATGCTGCATATACAGATTTACTTCCAGTAACTATATATAAAACATCTTGTTTAACTATATTCTCTTTAATATTTGTTATATGAAGTTTAAAATGTCAAATGAATGAGATTTCATTGTGGTATTTATTTGTATATTTTAATTACCAAAGATGTTAACAATTATTATTGTATTTTATTGCCTATCTACATTTTATTTTTTGTGAGATGTCACTATATAGCCTCAGCTTCTTTCCTATTTGTATCTGTCTGCTTTTGTGCTATTTTGAAGAATCTATATATATTCTTTATGCTAATATTTTCTCAGTTGCATGTTATGCATGTATGTGAAATATCATCTCCCAGTTTTAATTAAATGAAACTTTTTAAATTGTTTTGACAAGCAAAATTTCTTAATTTTAATATGAACTAGAACATTATTTTTGCTTACAGTCAATAAATTTTATATCTGTTTAAGAAATGTTTCTCTACCTCAAGTGTAATAAGAAGACATCAAGTTTGTTACCATAAATGTTATTTTTTTTTTATGAAGAGTTTATTAACTTCCAAGTGTGAGATAATAACTCATTTTTGTCTGGACTGACATAATAACAAACCAAAATTGTGAAAGGGCTTAACTGAATGCTAGGATCTGAGAAATGTAATTATTGAAATAGAAAGCATAATCAATAACACTTATCAGAAGACTATAAGATAATTATGATGGTAAAGAAAGATGAGCTGAAGATTTTAACCAAAAGAGGACAAAATGAGATACAAGATGCAAATTTGAAAGGAGTTTCAAAAGACTAAGAAGAGTAAGAAAGCTAAGTTGTAGCTATGATAAAGTACCAAAAAACTTAAGAAAGAGAGTAAACAGTGGTAATGCTTGAAAAGATAGTATATGAGAATTTTCCATAGCTGAGAAAGAAGTTATATTCAAGAAACTCAATCTTAAATAGGATATGTATCCAAAAAAAAATCCAAATCCATGTTAACTCCATTATAATGAAATTGCAGAATGGTGAGGTAAACAAGAATCTTAAATGCACCCAGCAAGCAAAGGCATATGACTTCAAAAAATGTGACTAGAACACCTGCAATAGAACATTTTCAGTAAGTCATATCTTTCAAGAAAAGATGTGACATAAAGATAGTTTCAGGTTGTCAAAATATGAGAGGTTCTTTCATATGCATATTGTCATTCTAAAGGACAGTCTAAATAATGTCTAATTAGCATACTTCAAAATCATGAAAATCATCTAAACTTTTATGTGCCTCATAATATTATCTTAAAATACCTAAGGCAGAGTTTTACTTTCTGGATTGTTAGAGTGACCTGTTTGGGTCAACGGCCCCTCCATAAACCTATGATACGTTCTAGAAACAATATAAAAGACACAGCTCTCTGAAGTCCCTGGGAAAATTATACAGGAGTCAACACTTGGGGGAAAGAAACAATAAAAAGTAAATTCCCTCATTGTATGTCTTCTTGCTTGATGCAGAGCTAGGAAAATACCACATGGAAGTATTTATAAATCAGGGAGAAATTGACAGTTTTCCTAGCCTAAGTCTGAGAAAAGAATGTAGGCTATTCCTACATCTGGGTTTGGGGGATTGTAAGAGCAGAGAGAGAGAGAGAGAGAGATTTTGCTCTAAATTCTAGATATTAAGTCTGCCTAAATCTTGCAGACTCACAAATTGCATATGGAACTGCAAGAAGCAAAGCTAAGACTAACAGCACTAAAGAAACATCTCAGCTGCTCACCACAGGGGCCACAGCGTCTGGTTTGATTTTAGGCAAGTTAAGTGACTACTAAAGGTAAAGAAATATTCCTCAGAGGTACTTAGCAAAATTCCTGGGCTCTATATTATATTACTTGTGACACCTAAAATAAAATATTATTAGTAATATACAGAAACAGGAAAATATGACCCATAGGTAGAAAAGAAGAGATCATTAATGATGAACAGGTATAGAAATAAGAAACTCAAGATCTTAAAAGAGTAATGACATTGATGTTTAAAGATATAAAGGATATACTCACAATGAGTGTAAAAATAAAAACTATAGAGATATAAGAACTCTAACAAGAAACAAGTGGGATATCTAGAGAAAAAATAAAATCCTGGAACAAATCACTGGATGGGCTTAACAACAGATTAGGTATGCATTTAGATGTGAATCAATCTGTATTGCTCAATTTTAAGAAAAATGAAAGCGATTATGTAGAGTAAATAAATTACATTTTGCAAATTCATAGTTAGATAAGAGTTGTAACAGAGAAGTCAGAAAAAATTAGTAATGTGAATATAGAATTCAAGCCTGTGCATGCATAAATCAAGTTTCAACACATTTGATAGGATTTAAATCTCAGGGTATGTCTACTGATCACAGTTAATTGACGCTAAATTTGAATGCAAATAAACAAAAGCATTCCAATGCTTGAATTTAAGAACCGTAAGTATAGATAATCGGTAAGTCAGTAAAACAGTGATTCAAAATGCAAAATGCTTTGAATAGATGACAATATCCACCTAACACCAGAGCTCATGTGTAACATGTAACAGTCAATGGAAGACAATGTGGTCCTCCTCTCTGGCGGACTCTATGTATCTTAGTAGTACTTTTAAATCGGGCCGATCGGTCAATAACCTACAAACCCTTTCTTATTAGGATTTGTCATGTAGAGTGGTATTCACAGTTTCCAAAACTACTTTCATATCCATGGTACGTGGAGTTCCATGGTCCACCTTGCAAGTCAATCACGGAAAGTGCTGAGAGAGATGAGGGGCTGTGCCAAATTGCCCGTGGGATTTTGAAATATTCAGGGAGGGGAAGTTTTGAGGGTAAAAAGGTCACTAAACTATGGTCTGTGGGATGTATGTAACGGTAAGGGGAGTATAGAAATGTAGGAGCAAGAATCATCTGTGTAAAAGGAACAAAGCATGATGTTGTGAGGATAAAACAGGAGACAACAGGGAAGTACTCTTGGGTGACAGATGATGGCTGAGTGGACCTCTATGGATCAGCCGCAGGAGACCCCGAGGCCATTTTAAGTATTATGTTTGTCCCAAGGCCCATGGGACATCAATGGGCTCTTTGAAAATCAGTATTTGACATCAAATTCATGCTTTAAGAAGATGACTATGACTGTAGAGAATAGTCCAGGAGCTGAGCTGCCCATCGTTATCACTGGGATGACCACTTAGAAAGCTTTGTTTTTTCTTTTTCAGTACCCTAGAAAAAACATTTTTGTAGGTTGAACTGTTCTATAATGATGGAGAGTGAGAAAAGAGTGTATTGGAGAAAAAAATTATCTAATAAAATCAGTAGAACTAGGTTTAGTAGAAGACAAATTTGACTCTAGGATGAGATCAGGGTTCTAGGGTACAATTAAATTATTAAGAATCTTGTTACATTTAGTGCTCATAGGAGGGCATACACAAATAAATATATTTTATTTATATTTTCTTAGATTTTTATTTTTTCTTAGTATGAAACTGATGCTTAAATAGTGCTTAAGACATTGGGCACCCAAGTAAGGATGTCTTCCTTTACACACTCACTATTAACCACTTTTTTGATGGCAAGTAATGCAACCTCTAAAAACCTCCAAGTATATTTTGCTTATAAAATGGAGCTGCCAACCTCACAAAGTTGTTGTGAGAATTACATAAAGTATTGAAAAGAAGCACTTAATAGGACATTTGGCACACTCCAAGGAGGTAAATAAATATTCATCATTATCAATCTCATTCCATTATTAATTAGAAAATCCTTATAGTAAGAGTTTATTTTAAATTTTCAAATAGAGGCAAGAACTGAAGCTTCTATTAACTCAAATGTTGTTATTGGAGTTAGAAATGCTCCCTCTTTAAACATGGATGCTCAGTGTAAAAGGAAGATTTTGAGTGCTAACATCTGGGAAATCTGTCTATCTTTGACATCCTCCGTGGTCTTAAGCAACTCTAAGCATCTCAATTGTGTGTTTGTTTGCCTTTGACTTACTTGAGGATCAAAGAAATTATGAAGAAATGCTGGATCAATAGTCTTGGATTAACACTGAATCATGAGTTGCATAATTATAGAGATCATCAGAACATAGCAGATTTATTTCTAGGATGACTAGAAGAGCATGGATCTTCACACTAATTGATAAAATTTACTATAGCTAACATATATGGACATTAAATTCAGATATTATTATATCCCATTAATTCAGAAAATTAACATTATTGCTGCTTTTATACTCCAATTTAGCCATTTTACTAGTTTAAAAGTACAAAACATCAACAGATGTCTTGTAATTGGTTTCTACAGGATGCCAATCATTGTTTGGACATGCAAGCTGATAGCTATACCAAGTCCTAAGTACTAGTATATGTCTCATGTCTTAATTCATCTTTTTATTTTAGGATTAAAAAATTCAGGGGAAATGTGTTTCCTAGTAAGCTTTAATATATTGCTCCCTAGAGAAAAGATTAAAGATTAAATATCAAAGAAATAACACAGTTTATATAATAAGCAATTCCAAATATGCCAGTACCTACCAATTTGGCCAAAGCTAGGAATTTTTTTAAAAGGAAAAATCAGTTTTAGTTGAATTTCATTTTATGCCTGATGTTAGAAATGTGTACAACTATCTCTTACTAGCTCTCAGATGGGTGAAATAACAATGTATTCAAGATGTAGGCAAGCAGTTTTTAGGCAGAGCTGTCAGGAGACAGCTCAGGGTCTTATATTCTTACTACAGGGTTTCAAGTGACTTGTGAAAGCATTTGGAATTTCTAAAATGTAAATCGTGTTAGCTTGCAGCAAGAAATAGAAAGTGTTCTCCATATTTATTGAGGGACAATGGGTGAGTCGTAAGCAACAGAAAGCTACATAATGACACAAAAAGTGGGTTTTGTCAGTATTTTTAAAGGACATACCTTACTGAGTTAAAGGGTTTCTGAGTATAATTGATTCTCAGTATTTTGCAAACTTTTTATTCCTCAAAATTATTTTGGCATGTAAGTAAATCATAAACAAATGAACCATAGATCAAGACACAAAAACAAAATGTATCAATGAAAATAAAATGCAGAAAATCTAAAAATATTCAAAACAGGTTCAAAGCCATGGTCTTTTTGCTAATTCATTCAGCATGAATTTTGAGTTCCAATAGTAGTAGAATGATTGAACCCATGCTATATCCATTAATCTCAATCAATACTGAAGTCTGAACACCTTCTCATTAGGGTTGTGTTAGCTGAGCCTCACAAAGATAGAACTCACGGTTAAAACACACGATTGTCTTCCCTCAGAGTTCTTGTGTGGAAAGTAAGTCTAATACCACCTTACACAGGCATATTCTATTTCTCTTTGGAATTCATAAAGCATGTTTATATCTCTAACACTGATATAATGAAGTGCTCAGGCAAAGTATGAGGAGATATAAGTGAAAGCAAGGATCTAGAAAAGTGTCTTTTTTTTCCTTTTCTTCTGCTTTTAACTCACATGAGAGAATGTCTTTAAGGTGATGTAGAACTACTTCCCATTGCATAAGTTTGGCATAACCTAGTGTGGGAAGCATTAAAACATCCTTTAAATATGTCTGTGTCTTCAGAACAGATCTGCTGGAGAAGTGAGGTCATGTCCCTGTACTTGTCCCTGTACAAGTTTACTTAGAAATGACCTCAGTCTTGTCTGGGGAGTTCTAATGGTCATGTCACCCATCTCTTCCCTGGTAAAATCACAGGAAGCATTGTGTACATCCTCACACTTCCACTACCAATCAGAACTAAGACTCACAGTCTCCGTGACTGTCAATGGTAGATACATAACTCAAGACCATCTTGTTAGAACATAGCTGTCCAGGCTAGGAGGCGGATAGACATCCTTCTTCTAGAAGTTACAGGTCTTGAGGATGTTAGTATGGTGTTAAACTAGGGAATTACAATTCTTCCCTTTTAACCCCTTAAATTAGTTGTGGTAATTAATTGTGCAGCTTTATAAATATCTACAAGATAAAATGTATTGTACATTGCTCTCTGATTTCTCTGTTAAAGCATTTATCTGTTAGTTCATTTATTTTGTTTCTTTGTATTCCACATACGAGTGAAATCATCCAATATTTTTCTTTTTCTCTCTGTTGTGTTTTGTTTTGCTAACAATTTCTCTTATATTCTGAAACCAAGATTATGGTTACCAGGTGGTGAAGGGGTACTGAACTTGGTGGCTAAATGAATAGAAATGTTAGTGATTATGGCACTAAAACATGGGTGGTGGGTAAGGTGTGATATGTACATTGATTGACTTGTGAGTTTATTCTCCTGATATGTATTTAGTATTATAAACTAATAAAACATTAATTTGAAAAAGAAATAATTGCAACTTAGAAGAAAAGTCCTTCATCTTATTGTGAATTTATCTGTTTCTCATGTAATCTTGTCATGACTCGATATATTACATTTTTCTTCATAGTGAACTAATAAATTGATCCACACATAAGT
This sequence comes from Solenodon paradoxus, assembly GCA_004363575.1. Taxonomy (NCBI): domain Eukaryota; kingdom Metazoa; phylum Chordata; class Mammalia; order Eulipotyphla; family Solenodontidae; genus Solenodon; species Solenodon paradoxus. The sequence continues at coordinate 102,625 of RJWH01001109.1, forward strand.
GCATTTATTTTTTTCTTGTCATATCCAATCTGCTTTAAAATATTCCAGTGATTTCTTTTAGGATTGTAGTCTTTGTTCTGGGATTTTTGTTTGGTTGGTTAGTTTTATACTTTTATTTAATTGAAGTAACTTAGATTTACAAAATAGGTTTAGATGTTAGGTTCAATTTTCAGCAACTATACAATAAAACACCACATTTATTCTCAAATTTCTAATAATCCATTGTCCATTGGACCTCAGTACGCTTTGCTCTCACCCGCACCCATTTCCCCTTTGGTAACCTCAGTTCTCTTGTCAGTCTACAAGGGTTACTTTTGTTAAGTCTGTTCGTTGTCTTTGTTTCTTTATATTCCATATATGAGTGGGATCATCAAGTATTGTCTTTTTCCTTCTGACTTATTTCATTTAGCAAACCCCCTCTAGTTCTATCCATGTTACCACAAATGGTAAGACTGTCTTTTTATGGCTGTGTAGTATTCCATTAAACACACATATCACATCTTCTTTATTCATTTATTTAAAAATGGGCATGTTTCCTTTTCTTGAATATTGTAATAGCACTGTAATAAACACGGGGGTGCACATATCTCTTTGGTTAGTGTTTTGGGGTGTTTTGCTAAATACTAGAAGAATGACAGAATCACAAGGAATTTCCATACTTGATTTTTTGAGGAATCACCATATTGCTTTCCATATGGTTGCACCAATTTACACTTCCAACAACAGTGCAAAAGTGTTCCCTTTTCTCCAAAGCCTCACCAATACTAATTGTATTCAATATTTTGGATAATAACCATTCTCACAGGTGAGAAGTGATATCTGATTATTGTTTTGATTTGTGTTTCCCTATTCATGTTTCTGTTGGCCATCTGTATGTCTTCTTTGGAGAAGAGTCTGTTAAGATATTCTGCCCATTTTCAGATTGGGTTGTTTATTTTTCTGTTGTTGAGTTTTTTGAGTTCTTTATATATTTTGAATATTAACCACTTGTCACATGTATGATAGAAAAATATCTTCTGTTCAGTAGTGTGTTTATTAATTTCTATGATAGTTATTTTGTTGATGTGCAGAAGCTTTTTAGTTTGATATAGTCCTATTTGCTTATTTTTATTTTTGTTTTCCTTGCCACTGGATTTGAGTCCCCAAAGACCAATTTAAGATCAATGTCATGGATGTATTTCTATGTCTTCTTCTATGCATTTCATAGTTTCTAGTCTTAAAGTCTCTATTTTTTAAATAAATTTTGTGAAAGGCGTTACATAGTGATCTACTCTCACTTTTTGCATGTGATTGTCCAGCTTTCCAACATTATTTGTGAAAAGATTTCCGTTTCTCCATTGTATTCCCTTGATTTCTTTGTCATAAATTAACTGATGATATGTATATGAATTTATTTCTAGGGACTGAATTCTGTTTAATGGATTTATGCTTTTATTCCAGCACCGTACCATTTAATTACTGTCTAATATATAGTGTAGCTCAAAATCCACCTTTGTTCCTTTTTCACATGTTTATTTAAGTCATTTAACGTGTTTCGTGATTCCATGCATTTTTTTAAATTTTGTTTTATTTTCATTAAAAATACCAATAAATTTTTGATGGGGATTGCATTAAATCTGTATATTTCTTTAGTTAATATGGCCATTTTCACAATGTTAATTCTTCCCAACCATTAAAATGGAATTTTTTTACATCTTTTTGTATCCTCCTCTATTTTATTTAACAATGCCTTGCAGTTTTAATTGCACAAGTCTTTTTACCTCTTTTGTTAGGGTTATTTCAAGTTATTTAATTATTTTTGTTTTTATTGAAAATGGTATAGCTTTTTACTTTTTCTTCTATCTCATTGTTTGGATATAAAAATGGAAATGATGTTTGCATATTAATTTTGTGGACTTCTACTTTACTGAATTTACTTATCAGTTCAAATAGTTTTTATTTTTGATGAATTCTTAAAAAGTTTCTCTCTATATATTATCATGTCATCTACAAAGCGATAGTTTTACTTCTTTCATAATTTGGATTTCTTTTATTTCTCCTTCTTGCCTAATTGCTCTAATTAGGACCTGCAGTATGATGTTAAATAGCAATGGTGAGACAATAGCAATTGTCTCATTACTACTCTTACTGGAAACATTTTCCATTTTCACCACTGAGTATGATGTTGGCTATGGGTTTATCATATATGGTCTTTATTATGTTGAAATATATCTCTTCTATCCCTATTTTATTGAGCATTTGTATCAGAAATGGCTATTGAATCTTGTCAAATGCTTTATCTGCAACTACAGTAGTGATAATATAATTTTCCTTCCCTTTATTGAAGTGGTCTATCACATTAATAGATTTGTGTATATTGAACCCTTTTGGATCAGGATTGCATTTTAATAAAGAACATATATTTGTTATCTGTTCTGTTTTCTTGATCTCATGTTGCATTATAGTTTTATAGGAGCTAGGAAATTTTGCTTCTATATTTTCTATTTAGATATAACAGATCACATTTTATCTGTTGCATTTGCTACAGACAAGACATTGGGAGGATATTAAGTATCTCCTTGAAATAGAAAAGGCCCACCAGTCTGAGGATGTCACTTTGTTATTGATTATCTGCCTTCTTCCAGGTATGAATGAGACACTGTTGTTTAGCCATCAGTCCTGTTCACAACTACTTTATCAAAGTGTCTTAGTCTGTTCAAGAAGCTATAACAAAAATACCACAGACGGTGTGGCTTATAAATAATAGATGTTTATCTCTCACAGATCTAGAGACTGGGTATCCAAAATCAAGGTACCTGCAGAGACCAAACCTGATTCCTTGCTCATAGATGTATCTTCTTTCTATGTGCTTGGGTTTGGAAAGGTTAAGGGAGCATTCTCCATCTCTTTTACTAGGACACTAATTCATTCATGAGGCTCCATCCTCATGATATAGTCCCCTAGCAAGACTCATCTACTGCAACATCACATTTGGAATTATGTCTCAGCATGCATATTTTTTATCTTTAAGGAAAGTCACAGGCAGGAATGAAGGCATACAGGCAGACAGCCAAGAAAAGAGAGGAGAGAGAAGCATTTTATTTTTTTCCATGTTAGTTGTTCAATCGGGTTGTTCCTGCCCTGCCCCACCCCACTCACCACGCCCCACACAGGACCCAGGACGCAGACCCAAGTTTATGTGGCCTGTGTCTTTCAGAAGCAATTGGCCTAAGATGTTCCACTGGGGCACATGTCAGCATGCATTTTGAATAGACACAAACACTCAGTTTATAGCAAAATGCGAGAGGAAGATTTTGATTTGGTCTCTCCCTCCTTTTCCTGAGTCTTAAAACCAAATGAGATTCTATTTCTTAGACTCGAATGAATTTTTATCTTCATCTCAGAGTCCTTTACCTTTTTTCTTTGCCCACGACCACATCTCAGGCAGGTACAACATGTAAAGTCTAGACTGCCATTCTTAATCATTGAAACATGCAAAAGTATTTGCTATAGATTAAGAAGGTAAGGCACTAGTAAGACCTTCTGAGGATTCTATGCAGGTCATTTTCCTCAGTCATAACAGAAATGCATATACTTATTCATTCACTCATGTCAATACTCTTCATTGAGAATGCACGTTATGTCACAGGCTGGCCTGGCTTATGAAGAAAAAGAAGTGGACAAAACTACCATTTATGAATTTACATTCTGACTGGGGGAGGCAATAACTAACTACTACTCAGAAAATAAGGGAATGGGATTTTGAGCCCTTAACTTCGATGCCAATTTCCTTGACCATGCCATTTGACTCTCTGGAGAGTCGTTGTCCTCAGCTGTCAAATCAGGAAGCAAACCAAACAACCCTGATGCTAGACCCCTTTGTAGGAGGCCCTCAGGCACAGTAGCTCCCTGTCTCCAAGAAAGATTTCACCTGTCCACACATGGGGTTGTTCTCACTTGATCCAGTTATGAATTAGGAATAGGCTATCTAGTTATAGAACGTTTGTTCTGATTTGGGCCACTATGTTCTCCCAGAATTTGGAATTTGCACAGAAAAATAATAGGCACAGATATTTTTTGCAGCAGAACCATGTCAGTGGCAATGCTCTGAAGTGACTATTTCTAATGTGAACTGGTACCCCTTCACCTTAGAGACAGACTTTCAAAATTCCCGTAACCCTACCAAAAATATTTCTTTATACTTATTTTTTGTTACTTGTGTTTTCTATAGTTGGATCTATTGAATGCAACACTAAACCAAAAAACTTTTTTTCTGCAGTCTTCTTTTTTCTAATCATTTTATGTCTTCTTGAAGATGGACCTCTAATAAGGAAACATGTTGAGCAAAGGAAATTATAAGTTATATGGCAAGTACCACAGTCTTCAACAGAGTAATGTGATCCCACCCACCTCTACTCCTAAAGATTTCTGAGAATATGTTGGATTTTCCATCAAATATTGAATGGAGATTTAGGGCATTTTAAATAAATCTCAAAGAACAATCCCAAAGACTGCATGTTTTGAATCATCCAGTGCACCATGATCTGGATATGTACCAAACACTCACCTGACCTGACATCATCTGTACTTCTACAATATGCTTTCTGAAGTTATGGTTCTTCTAGCTCTGGTAATTGTGATCACATTTTTCCTCCAATTTTGATGACTTTGTGTTTTGTTTTTCTAGAGGAGTTCAATTTAGCTCTTTTTTATATTTGCTTTCTATTATTTTGCCATAACTATTCCTCAAGAAACGAAAATGTATCTTGTAACCTTTCTAAAAGGCTCCCTTCAGGAAAATCTCATGCATTGATTGTGTGTGAATGGAATTTTAAGTCATTAGCTAGAGAACACAGCATATAGACCTAGAGAAAATAACATCAGATATGCTCATAACTTCTTTGGAAATCCTGACATTAAAATAATGAAGGAAAAGACAAACAAATAAGCTAAGACCGATACTTCCCAAGTCACTGTTAATTTAAACTCCTCTTAAATCATCCTTATTCTGGCTCCACAGATGTATGCTGCTTTATATAGATCATGTTGCCCTTTTCTGTCCTAATAAAAAAAAGAAAAACATGCCCCTAATCCATATTGGATTATTCCTCCTCTCCATAAAAAAAGTTGAAGCAGCTGCATTAAAAACTGGCTGAATAAGAGAAGCATTTAGTGAACATTTGCTACATATAAAATACATCCCTGGTTCTTAGAGGAAATTTTGAAAAATGAATATGAAAGCTTTTATGTTTCAAGGGATCATTAGTCTTTGAACATCCCATGGGAAGCAGGAGATGAAGTGAATGACTCCACAAGTGTAATTTTGGGGTTCAAGAGGTGCTGCAGTATTTCAAAGCAGCTATTTTAAGGATGAAAAGGGACTCTGACCTGCATATATATTAACAAGAATATAATTGGTTTGCTTTATTTCCAGGTGAAGGGGATAAACATAATTAAGTATATGAGGACAGAGCTACTTCAGAGAGTGAAGTAGGATAATGAAGAGGGTGATCCATGTTTAGGGTAAAATATGTTTGCATGGTAGGGATGAGCATCAGAAAAGACATATGGGGAACAGGTCATAGAGAGCCTAAGTCTAAGGAGGGTGGCTTTTACCTTGCATGCAAATTAAACCTTGAGACATAGCATTGAATCAGGTGACATTTAGTGTAATCTGGGCAGTATTCCTTTCTTTGAACAAATCTTATTACTATTCCAAGTTTTCCAATGTTTTAACATATCACAATGATAGGTTGTGAACATCAGGAAACATCTCTACATTCTTAAAAAATCAGTATTGTAATGTCCTTGTGTTTGTGTTTCATGAAATGTGTTTGAAAATGATGCATTTTCTTCACAGTAACAGCTCTATCAGGACATGACTATAACACACACATGCACACACACACACATGCACAAAATCATAAGGTATTTTAAATTTACTACCAAGTCATTAAGATCTTTGTGTTTTGGCTTTGGAGAAAAATCTTTCTCTTCAACAGTCCCAGAAATCATACAATGAGTGTGAATCATAGCCTAAATGCCGACCAACAAAGAAAACACTATGAGTTCTAAAATTAATTCTGCTTTAGTTTTGCTGGGATAAGCCTCTGCATTCCTCTTTTCTGGTTCCTTCATCACCAAAATGGTCTTAATAAAAGTCATCACTGGCCTGCCTTCCAGGGATATTGTGAAGATAAACTCACATTCTTAGTCAAGTGTGCAGCTAACAGAATTCTCAATAGTAACTGTATTAATAATCATAACAGCAGCAAGGAGACATTATCCCACTGTAGGTATTATAATTTATTGGCTTGGGAATTCAACTTGAGGCCTCAATTATAGAACTCTATGAGGAGGGGAAGCCCTCATTTGCACTCCCTTTCGTGTAAACCTATTTCTTTAGTTTTTCCATAGAGATTAGAAATATGTCTATATTGGGGAAGTTTGGGAGTTTATTCTCTCTGAGAGCTTTAAATTTAATAATAAATGATCATGCACTCTGCTTGCATCCATGCATAATAAAGTTTAATAACTGAAAACAATACCCACTTTATTTTTCTTTTTATTCATCTTGCAAAGAATTGAGAGAAAAGAGAATGGAATGAAACCAGGACTGATCCATCCAGGCAGGCAATTCTACTGCCCTGAGAACTTGGATAAATTGATAAATTGTTTAATATTCCACATAATAATGCAAGTTCTTGAGCTTTTCTTCTCTTTTCCTCCTCCTCTTCTTCCTCTCTGCTCCCTTTCCTGACCCCCCACTTTTGTTTTTCAAAAATATGTGACTTTTTTTTCTTCTTGGGAATTCAAGGGGTCCTGTAGAGAGTCATAGTTGGTAATGCATGTACAAATTATCACTGTTTCTGATTCTAGGTATGATCTCAAGGACTCATTAATGCCTATCATTTTGTATACCCCAGAAATATTTGGGTTGGTGATAGCAAAAATTGGTAACCGAGATTGTCTCAGTTTGTCCTCTGGCTAAAGAAGAGTTAAAATAGTTTTCAGGACCATAAGCATCAAATAATGAGGGTATTTACTACGTGTCCTGACTCATGTTACTGAAAGACAGAATATGGATAAATTAGGGGCTACAAAGTTCAACTGTAGTTACAACATCCCTCACATATGTAGCTTTCTTGGCAAATGCTTTAAAGAAACTGATGCAAGGAAATGAGACTCCTCTCTTTTTTTTAATAATAGACTTCATTGAATTCCACTATTTCTTGGTATTTGAACATTCCATGTTCTTCAGTCCATCTGACTAGACTAACTGAATCCAGTTACTTCAGCTTTAAGTATGTGGGATGAGTTCAGAAGGGATTTTGCAAATGTCCTGCTTATGGATAGATCAAGATTACTTCTAACTGTGCTCGGCTATAGGGGGTCAATGAAATGAAAAATAAGATGGGCAGTGCTGTACACATTCTAAAATGGGGACAAGAGCTGGTTCTGGCTCAGGATTTGTTGTGCACAGGTGTTGTGTTGGCTCCTGTTTAAAGAAAGTTTTCTCACTTCAAATCTGAATGACGATCCTGGAAATGAGACATAGATTGAGATATTTTCCCATCAATTAACTTCTTGCTCTACTGCTCAACATTCAAAATGTTCTGAACAAATATTAATTAAAGATGTGATTCTCTTTGAAAGAAAGAGGAGCCCTAGAACCCTGAGGTTAATGCAGTCCCTCAGAGCACTTACATCATGAGTGTTCTGGGTCTCCACAATTAGCTTTCAGGGAATGAAGCTAGCTGAATTTCAAAATGTTTATTGTCCCATAAAAAAGAATAAAACAACAACAAGTAAGTGGTTAAGAACCAAGCCAACTGATGGGAGGGTTGACTTCATGGACATTATAAACACTATGAATAGTTTAAATTCTGAAAGTTATATTTATATTTCTGAAAGTGTTTCAAGAAATCCTCTTCTAATATGAGCTTTCCAGAGACATCCTTTTTCACTTTTGGCCATTATTTACAGATACAAGAAATAGAAGCCATGTTCTCATAATTATCACTTGTCAAGCTGAAACATGAAGCCAATCTAATCAGCACCCTTGTTAGGTTAATTCCAGTTCATACACCTGAACAAATGATTTCTCTTTGCAGCTTCAAAATGCTCAGTTGAGGGCCTTCTTATATTTTAATATGCCACATGATGGAAAAAGAGATTGGCTTTTTATGCAAACTGTTAATGTTGGTATGTCTGAACATTTCATTTCCTAACAGCAGAATATTTGATTAGAAAAATTAAACTTCACTATCAAAATGGATTTATGAAAACAGAATTCACCTTTTTCTCAAACACATATTACTTTTATGAAAATAAAGAGGATTTTTAAACCAGCTTTTCAGACAATTATTGTTCCAGAGCTTATTTTCACCATTGTCTGAAACCAGGTGAGGACAGTAATAGCTTCAGAAAGAGCTCGTCCATGAGATGGAGACCATTTCAGTGAAATATCAGTCCCTGACATGTCAAATTAAATTTCATAAAGTTCACATATTAACTTCTTGGCCTTTACTTCCACATCCATTTTATCACACATATCATAAATTGAAAAGCAACCCAAAACTTCAACTGAGCAACTCTCCAGCTATTATAAAATTTCTGGGAATCAAATTAATGAAATGAAATGGTTTGTGATTCCATTTCAGTGCCAATGATGATGAAATAACTTTACAAATGAGATTTCTTTTGCTGCCTTTTTACAAATATTCATGAGGTATGTATGGCAGAATCGTGTTTTCACCCAGTAAAGCAAGCAGAATAAATAAAGCACAGCATCTTAAAGACTGACTTAGAGAGGCACTAAAAAAGTGATCTTCTATCACTACCACAAAAAAAACTTTCCTCACTATTCACATACTTCCTTAAAATTATCCTTATGATTTGTGTCTTTAGCTCATTATTTTAGTCCTTAAAAATCTTTCACCGAAAATATAATAGATGGTATTTGTAGGGTAAACTGCATATGATGCAGTTTCACACATTATCTCATACGATCCTCAAGCCCTACATTTGTAGAAAAAGATGGGGGAGCAGAGGCCCAGCCCAGAACACAGGACTGGGCTGTGGGACCAGTTGGACCATTTCTCTTTGTATGATGACAATATTATCCATTGTAGATACTATTTTTTCTTATCTGGAAATGCCAGGAGTTCATTTTGATAGAGGGCAAAAGGAAGCAATCTGAAGGATTGCTCCAAGCCTAGTAGGTCTATCTGGAAGCCAAGTTTAAGTGACAAAACAGGAGATGAGAAAGGATGGCTTTCAGATATTCTAAACAAAAGAGTTCACTGAAAACAACTAAAAATAATGGAAGAAAAATATCCACCCCCCTCTCTCTTACACACACACATACACACACAATTGCATTAGTTGTCAAAAATGTGAATCTGAGAGAAAGGCAGAACATGGAGTAGGGATTTCATTCTTGAACATGAGTTACACGGAATATAGAGAGCAGGAATGACCACAGCACAGAGTCCATAAGACCACTGAAACCCACACCTCTGTGTGATGGACTCTGGAGGTAACCTGCCCCATAGAATGAAGAAGGAAAAGGCCTTGGTCCAGGTTGAAGGGAAACATAAACACTCCTCCTAAAATTTAGTAACAAAGTGCTCTCAATGAATTACAGGCTGAGTTTTCTCTAGCTATTTGAAATATAAAACATCTTTAGAAGAACAATTCATTTATTGTACTTATGGTTCATAAAGAAGCCAATGCAAACCCTTCTGGAGGAATGACACTTCAGCCCACTCTGGAGAACAAACTCACATATAATCGTGAAAGAAAGGTGAGGCTACAGTTAAAACAGGAAGTCACAAGACACACAAGAAAGCAACCTAAGAAGCTATTAAAAGTAAGATTAAACAGCAAGAGGATATAAAAATGATGAAACATTTTTAAAAGGACCAAAATGAAATCTGAACCTGAAAGATCAAAAAGCAAACAATAGTCAAAACAATGGTTTAGACAAACATGAAGAAAAGATTAGGAAATGCACTGTATATCTGAAAAGAAATTTTTTCAAGATGACAGAACAAAGGTAAAAGGTGGAGAATGGCGAAGACAACTTAAGGGAAACAGATAATCGAGTCTAACATTCAAATTAGAGTTGATGAAGGAGAAAAGAAATGAATATGTTAGAGAAAATTTTCATAGAGAGAGTGGCTGAGAAATTTTTGGAAAGTCTAATAAATGTGAGAACTCATACATCACAGAATAATTTACATAGTTTATAACCTCAGCAAATTCCAAAGAATATAAAAGAAAAAATAAAGAATTAGTAATATTACACAGAAACATTAAATCCCCAAGACAAAGAAAACATTATAAGAAAATACAACAACAAAAAAAAACTGAAAAAGATAGTGAGATTGAATACATCCTCGTGTAACAATGGAAGCTATCAATCTAAAATTTATTTTCAATGAAAGTCTCTTAAAATAAAAAATTTAAGTCATTTTCCAAAAGTAAATAGAATATACTGAACTCTTGAGAATGCAGTTCCAGATGTAAAGTCAGATATAAAATAAAATTAAATGGCTTAGAAGATGATATGGTGGGCAAAGAAGATAGTGTATAAATGAAAATACTGTGAATTTATTAAGAGGCATCATAATAAAAATCTAAATTTTGAAGTTTAAAATTTGAATTGTAAAACAATGCAGTCTTAAAATTTGTCATGATTGTGTTGAATAAAGACTGGGGATTTTCTGTCAATTGAAAGGAACATAATGATACTGACTTTGAACTTTATATACATTATAAAATTTAAAGAATGAACACTTAAAGAGTATATAAAATAGAAATCATAGAAAACATATCAGTGCCAAAGAAGTAAAGATAGAAAAGCAACTGTAAACATTTATGTTTCAACTTTCCAAGTTGAAAGAGGAAAAAATGAAAAATGATATAATGCCTATGACAAAAACTAAGAAAAAGAAAATATAACTATATTATCATCACAAAAAAAGAACCTAAGGTCAAAACTAAATATAATTACTAAAGTTAAAAAGGGTTATCAAATAAAACCTTAAAAAACTTGAATCTATCAAATAGGATTATTCTATACTTGCATGCGCTAAGTAATATAACTTCAAATTATGAAACCACATAAAGAAAAATGGAATAATTGAAAAGTTCGTTATATCTAAGAAATTTGATATAAATTTTCAGTAATTTATAGATCAAGAAAATAAACAGTAAAATTGATTAGTAATGAATATTTAAACAAAGCAAACTTGATTTAATGTATTTATATGAGGTATGGCAACCAAAGAGAATTCTTACTCTTGTAAGAAAATAAGATTCATTATATAATATACACATATTATTCACCCAGCAATATGTATAGAAATCAAAATCAAGAACAAATTTCAATTACATTTAAGACTAGAATGTCAGACTTGATATCATAAAACTTCTAGAAACAGGCATTAAGTTCTTTGACAATGGTCTTGGCAATGATTTTTTAATCTGATTCTAAAAATAAAGACAACAAAACACATGTAAACAAGTGAGACAACATCAAGTTCATAGACTTCTACAGCAAAGGAAACCATCAACAAAATGAAAAAGTAATTTATAGAACAGGAGCAAATATTGGCAGATAATTATTTGATAAGCAGCTAATATTCAAAATATATAACAAAATCATTCAATAGAAAAGAAACCTGATTTTAAAGGGGAAGAATATCTGAATAGATATTTTCCCAAAACAGGCATCCAGAAGTTTAACAGGTAGTGAAGACATGTTCAATTGCACTGACCATAAGAGAAATGCAACTCAGAACCACAGTGAGCTATAACTTCATACCTGCTAGAATATTATCAAAAAGACAAGAAGTAAAAAGTGTAGACAAGGATGTCAGGGAAAGGGGACCCTGTGCCCTGTTGCAAGAATGTAAGTCAGCACAGTCACTATGGAAAATAGTATGGAGGCTCCTCAAAAAATTGAAATTTAAATATGATATGATCCAGCAATTCCATGCCTGGGTATTTATCCAAAGAAAATTAAAACACTAATTTGAAAATATTTCTGCAGCCTCATGTTCATTAAACATTATTAACAATAGTCAATATATAGAAGCAACATAAATGCTTACTGATGGAATATGATCGCCATTAAAGAAAGAATGAAATGTGTCACTTGGGACAACATGATGGATCTCAAGGAATTGTGCTAAGTGAAATAAGACAAAGAACAAAACTATATTATTTCATTTATGTATGGAATCTAAGACAAAAACCCAAGTTTATAGATACAGAGAGGAGATTAGTGAGTGCGGGAGGGGAAACAGAATAGGTAAAGAAGCTCTAAAATAAACTAACCATGGAATGTGGTCTGCACATGACTGTAGTTAACAATATTGCATTGCACATTGCAAAATTGCTAAGAAGGAAGATCTTCAAAGGACCTCATTATAAGAAAAAAAAGTTATAACTGCATGAGGATGTTAACCAGATTTTACTTTGGTGATCAATTTCACATTTTATACAAACATGGAATTACTATATTTTACATTAGCATGAGCCAATTCTACATCAAAAATCTTTTTTTTTAGGCACACTAGTTGAGTAGTTATTAAATCTGCTGCCTCCAGCCTAGCGCAGTCCACATACATCCCAAAGCACCTGGGTTTGCATCCTAGGATGTGGGGTATGCGCAGCTAAATAAGCTAAATAAAAATGATTCTCCTTCTCCCTGCCTGCCTGCCTGTCTCAGCTCATCTTTTTTCCTGCCTGAACGGATCCTTAAAAAAAAAAAAAAAAAAGTTAAAAAAATCAAATTTCCGTTAGTGCACCCAGCATCTAAGAAGAACATTATTTTGAGTAAGAGCGAAAAATCTTGAGGAGAGCCCTTCCTCTCTCACCAAAACCAGCTGAAATGCTCACCCTGCCCAGCAGAACAGAGACAAGGCTGGGAGGTATCTCCAGCTCTCGCTGGACCCTAGGACCTCAGTCCAAGAGCCGGGTTGGATTTCTTTCCGCTGGCAGGCAGTTGGAGGTGAAGTCCTCCGGGTTCCCCAGGGAAGGCAGAGATGCTCAAGTCTGGGGACTAGAAGTGGGGGCTGCTGGATCTGTCCAGATTAGTGGAAAGCAAGATTGGCCCATCTCCAAACCTCTGCGCCTTCTCCAGCCCGTGGGAGGCTAATAACCAAGTGCTCAGACTTCTGCTCCCTTTGGAAATCCTCCCACTGACACTGGGTTGGGCTCCCTCTCTTTGGTTTGCTAAGTACCCTGATGACTTCTCACATGGAGGGATCGCTGGGCAGGAGCACTGCTCTTTCAGTTGTCACTGCTGCAAAGCAGGTGCCTGCCCAAAGTGGTGATGGGGTCAGGGGCCAGTGGAGGTGGGCTGGCGCCTAGGCCAGGGAGGGAAGCCAAGGCCCCTGGCACAGAGTGATCCCAGCCTAGTTTTAGTGAATGTGAGAAGTAGCCACCTTGATCCCCAGACTCGGGAGGACAGGGACATGTAGAGAACAGCCTGGAGGTCCCAGAGTCCGCTGCTGCACAGGGGCACAGCTGGGGCGGGGGGCCGGGAGGCTGTCTACTGCCAGGTCAGGAACCCACTTTTCTGAGGGATAAAGCCGCTGAGATGCTTTCCTTTTATAATGCAATTAGCGTCATTAATCACACCTTGAAAAAATATCTCAGTTGGGGATAAAGGTTAAGTAAATCAAGAAATCTACATTTCAAAAAATTTAAACACAGATTACGCCAAGAATATCGCTGTATGTTTTCTACATATGTTAAGAATAGTCAGATTTTATTAAAAGTATTAAAAATATTAAATTTAAAATTTGCTTGTGAGGTCACATTTGTTTATTCTTTACAGCATAGCCATCTTTACTCTTTTATTAAAACTTTATAATCATTGGTTCTGTTTCTCAGCTGCTGATTTTCATTCTTCTCTTTACCCTTTTCTTTAATACACAGAAAAGTATTCCTAAAAGGTTCATGAAAAACACATAATGCAGACTATAGAATGTTTCAAATATATATCTTAGGCTTGTAGACTTAATATATAGTTCTATTTATCTTAAGACACTGTCAAGATTGATTTCTAAATTTTTATATGATCAGAATTTCATTCATAAAGAGAAGGAATCAAAGAGTTCTCTTTTTAATTCATAAAATAGAAACTACTTCATTCATGCTTTATGTGCAAAGTACATACCAGAGGGCAAAGAATTCTTGACTTAAGAAACTTAATTCAGTTGCCTGAGAAAAGTTAATTTGATCAAAAACTTTCTGTTGATGGGATTTTAACAGTTGAACATAGTTTGGTATTTTCACTTAGATACTGATTAACTGGTGACAACAGATTTTGATTCTTGTATCTAATGTTAAGATAATTGACTTAATTCCAATCATGAATGAAATTTTAGAGAGTGGATCTATATTTAGCACGCATTTAGAATTTTTCTATGTAGTTATTTAACTACATTGAACTACAACTTCCTAAAATATTACATTGAATTGTAGCTTCTTAATGACATTAAATTTTTTAAATAAATAGAACATTGTTTTCACTAGTAAAATATGCTAGTTCAAAACTCACAATACATATAAAACTCAATTCTGGCTAATTGTAGTTCTCGATGAGCATGTTAAAACACTTCATCTTTTAGAAGAAAATATGGGAGATCTAAGGATAAGAAAATCAGCAGAGTCTGATCTTAAGATGAACCCGATCAAGACATATTTTCAAGCAGACATACACATTTTTAATAAAGAATCAAGACTTGTTTTCAATGAACAAGAAGTAGAAAGTATTAACAGAGATGTGAAAGCAAAGATGTTTTAATGTTCATTTTAAATGGCATCTCTAGAACTGAAAAATAGAATTTCTGATAAATATCACACATAATAGAATGGCTAAAATGAAAAGATGATTGGCACCAAGTGCTAATAAGGATGTGGGACAGGAAATCACAGACGTTGCTGGTGGGAATGGAAAACTATTTGGAAAACTTCTTCAAAGTTAAGCATTTTTGAAAAGTGACTCAACAAGTTTACCTCTTGTTTGCCAAAGGGAGCTGAAAACATGTCAATAAAGACTTGTAAATAGTAACTTTACACTTAATAGCCTCAGCTGAAATTCACCTAGTGCCCACCAACAGAAGACCAGATATCAACACATTGTGGTCTATTGGTCCATGAAAACTGTACTCGGCAATACAAGTGAATGTCTTCTTTTTACTAATAACATAAATCAAAAATCTTTACTGAGTAGAAGACAGACAAGAAGAGGATATGTTCTCATTCCATTAGTAGATTGACCATATGTACCATTTTAAATGGGCAGTGCCATTTCTTTTCCTATTTCCCAACTGTCAATTTTGCCCCACGTTTTAATAAACCATCTGTAAGTTGGTCAACAGCGGCAGTTGTGCTGTCCCGGGTTCAGTCCATGCAGGGGGTCTAAAAGCCCCATTCCAGTTTTATCTCAAGGAAGTGTGGTCAACCTATCCATTAGTAACACATTCCAAAACTGTCAGAATTATCCTGCATTTACAGAAAGCAAAGCGATTGTGAGCTGGGCTTGGAATGCAGGACGAGACATGGCTCAGACTCAGAGGTGTCTGGGAGCAAGGGAATATCTTAAGTTTTTGTTTTGAGGCAAAGCACTTTAAAAGACAAAAGGCCTCTCATAAGAACATATCCCACTTTAGAAGAATCATGCGATATTAAATTTAAAAATTATATAAGTCTCCTTAACCCAATTTTCTTATGTTTGTAATGCATAGACACCTTTTCATTCTTCTTAAAATCCATTAATATTGAGGAACATATTTTGTGTAATGCTATTTTAGGAGAGCTAGAAAGACAATGAAGCAAGGATATTAGCTGTTAACCCCTTACACCTTATAGAAGAAATGGTCAGAATATAGAGATCTCCTCACAAGACCAGTTAGTGTTAAGGGTTATAAAAAGATCCAAGTTTTAACAATGTGTCTTCTATATCACTCCTTTTTTATCTTTTAACAAAAGAATTTTATTATTTCTTTTGTTTACATTACTGTATGCATTTTAGGATATTAAAATCTCATTTCAGTCTGTGTATTTCACTTCTCAAATGAAATTAGAAGTCATGAAAATGAGACCTTCTGAGCTAGAATTCTCCCCGAGGAGTCTCTTTTTAATATAATTCATAGGTATTCAAGATAGTAGCATTTCTTAATAAAATTGATTTGAAGAATACCCTCTCAAGAACAAAGAGAAATGTTGTAATACATAATTACATAGGAATTCTGGAAGACTATAAAAATGTTGCTGAGTAGGTATAAATTCTATGGGCATTTAGAGATAATGGCACATGTGCGCACTCTACATAGTCCTGTGTAATGTCTGGGGACCTTTTAAGTTCTACTTCACCAATAAAATAGAAACTAAAAGGTGAGCCATTTTCACATATTTTCATGTTCAGCAATCTAAAACTAAAACCTGAAGGAGAGATTGATCTGAGCTTGATGGTTATTCCCTGCCATTCTCAAGGTTTTTGACGGAATTGAATTATTTGAGCTTCTCTTTTTTAAATGAACAGTTTCTATCTGGCAAAGTGTGCAGTAACTTGCAGCAGCTTATTATTTATGAGGCATAGCGATCCTTGACCCATAGCTTTTACCTCTGTTAATTTCTCTTTGAACTTTGCACACATTTAACCTGCTTTGCAGAGTCAGAATATTTTTCCTCTGTTCATACTTGTTAACACTTTTGGATGCTGCTTTGCTTCTTATGGTATGCTAAATGCTACCTCGGTAGTGCTAAAATAATATTGTTTCCCTAAACAACTATGTTACTTTCATCGCAGTACATGCAGAATCATCTATAAACTGTAGGTTATATTAAAAACAGACACTCCTGGGAGAAATTTCAGCTCCAAAGGTCTCATTTTCATGCCTTTGAACTGCCTTTAAGTGGTGACATATAAGATATGGCTTGCTCCTGCCCTCTGCAACTCCTAGTCTCAAGTTATATATGGCTTTGGTCATGGACTTGGAGAGATTGCCTTACCATGGACCCACACAGAACAGACATCTGAGGTAGTATTTACCACTCGCTGGGCCTTGCCTTTCTCATAATATTTAGCTTTTTCTCCTCTATTGCATACCTAGATGAAAATAGGAGAGTGTCTGTTTTCACATTTTATGCATAGCAAAGTGTGATGAAATTGCCAAGGAGTTTAGGTTCACATAATAGTTATTGGCCATTCAAGCTACATAGCATCCTGACTTACTATTTAATTTCTCACTCCATCACATTGTTAAAAAAAAACTTTCATCACATGATTGTTAGGTGGCCTTTCAAATCATTAAATTCAGAAAATATTTAAATATCAAAATACATACATAATTGCATAAGAAGATTCAGCTGACTTTCAGAATTTTAAATACTTAAATTGTTTTTTTGAGCCATTAGTGCATATAAATTACATAACAAATGTCTTTGTCATCTAGTGGAGTATCCTATTATGACTAGGCTTACGAGACTAACTTGCTGCATGTTTTATTGTATGTTTTTGGAGTTGAGGTTAATATGAATGTTTTGGACTATAAGATTCTTATAATTGGACTATCAGGGTATCTAAGTATTTTTGAAGATATGAAAAAGTACTTCCAGTTCTAATAGGTTCAAAAAGATTTATGGAGATCCTGAAATATCATGCTTGCCAAAGGGGAGAACTGTCTTCCAAACTCATCTTTCTTTTCTAAATTTAGTTGTTCAAGATCACTGCATTTACTACAATTAATAAAAATCTCTGACAAGACTTGAGAGTGTTCCTGCTGAAAGCTTCATGTACTCTCCCCTCAAGACTTGAGATGACACTAAATTAATATGAGGGAAGAAAGGAAGAATTAATTAGTATTTGATAGCAGAGCATTAGATGTTGATTTATTAGCCAGGATGACATTAGCTGAGTTTACTACATAGATCTCAAACAATACTCTTACCAGGTTCTTTCTCATCACCTCTCTAATTCATGTGTCTATTATTGATAGTGATTTGTCAAAACAAACATAGGAGCTCTTAGTGGCACAAGTGATACAAGGGTGAATGTGCACATTTCCTCTTACTAAAATGACCAGAGGACTGTCAAAACCATGGGGATATTGCATCCACAAAGAAAAGTCAAGAAATGTGTTTACTACAACCAAATGAAAACAGAAAAAAAGCAGGGGTCATGAAATTACTGGTGGAGGTACTAAACTTTTAAAAAAGAATGAAGACTTTATTCTCTTGATAAATGCTTCAGCTCACATGAAAACTGTTTGGTTTTGTATAGTAGGATTTGCTTTTCCTGCATTGCTGATTTTATACTTCTGATTAAAGCTGACCTGAATGAGTCACTTTAATGTACAATATTCTTGAGCTTTAATGCCTTTAATATTATTTTGTACAGGAGCAGAAGGAACTGGTCGTGTCAAGGTCATTGAAATAAACTATGTACAGTTAAGAATTCGCTTCACTTCTAGAACCTTTTAAAAACCTATTGCTGGGTATAAGAACAATGGTTTGGTTCAATTGTATCACATAAATTCTGGCAGAAATTCATTTCATTATTTTTAGCAGAGTTTTATTGGAACAAAACTTGAAAAACTTTAAAAAGCATAAATTATTGTGCTAAAGAGCATGGAATAGAAAATGTCAACCAAAATATTTAGGAATACAAGGAGAATGTAGGGCAATTTGAGAAACAAAAATAATCAATAGCAATAATAAGTTATAATATAAAAGATAAAATGAATACCCATGAGTGCCTCATGATATTACCAAACATATAAATAAATGATGGGAGAAGGGAAGACATTTCCTTATATATAAACATATATATAAACATACAAAAAGTAATAAAGAAAATAGAATATCGCCATTCACAGCAGTTAAATTTTTCAGGCAAGAATCATTATGGATGCTGAAATTAGTGGGCAAAAGTATTATGAGCAATTGCAGACTCAAAAAATGTCCCCACAGAAGTTACTTATTAATAACAAAGAAGTTAAAATTACACTTTATCCAAATGATCAAAGTTAGCTAATAAGTAATGAGACTTATCAATACCATGTAATTTCCAACATGATACAATTAGAAAAATGAAAATTCTGTACTTTTCTTGTAAAAAAAAAAAGAAGTGCCTAATCTGAACTTAATCAGGAAGAAACAACAGACAAATCCAAGCAGAGGAACATTCTAGAACGTAATTAGCTAATGTACTTCAAAATGCCAGACTCCTGAAAGACCAAGGCTAATGTAGTCTCCCATTGGAGAAGATGTAATTTATAAGACATCTGAATGGAATGGAATCTGGAATTACCTCCTGGAACAGAAAAACAAGACAATAGTTGAATAACTGACAAAATTCAGAAAAGGCCTGTAGATGAGTGGACAGCATTGCATTAATGCCTCCTCTCTATTTTTGATCATCGTATTTTGGTTTCATTGGGAGAGGGCATATGGGGATTCTTCGTATTATCTACCACTTTTTTGTGAGCTGAAACTATTGAAGATAAAAAACTTAAAAATTTTTTTAAAGAAACGCAAGGCAATATGACAAAAATAGAATAGCTTCAACACATTTTCCTAGATTTTGATAACCCCAGTA
Source organism: Solenodon paradoxus (assembly GCA_004363575.1). Lineage (NCBI taxonomy): Eukaryota > Metazoa > Chordata > Mammalia > Eulipotyphla > Solenodontidae > Solenodon > Solenodon paradoxus. The sequence goes on from RJWH01001109.1 coordinate 122,228, forward strand.
GACACAATAAAGAGTTCTTCTGTTTCTATTAGAGACCATTTGAATAATAATATTCATGAAGATATTTTAATATGCATGATGGTCGAAAAAGAGAAGATGATTTTGTCCTTCTAAGGAAGACATTTTGTTTCAGATAACTGTCTTTTGATCAACTTGGCCAGCATCTGCCCCATAATCAGAGCCCCTGACTTCAAACACAGCACTTTTGGGGACCGCCAGTGCCAGTGACTTATGGGGGAGCATGTAGTCTGAACTTTCATTTCTGGGCATTCATGCTGCCTCCAGATTGTCCCTCCTCTGGGCCTGCACACACTCTGATTCTGCTCTCAGTTTATCCCTGCTGCCTTCAGTTGTGGGTCCCTAATATAAATGTGTGTGCTTTGTGGGGGTATACTTTCAGAAATCCTGCCTGTAAGACACATATTGAACACAATCTTTAAAGGAATAGACCTCAATTTCCATGCCCCATGGAAAAGTCACAAAGATTCAGATGACACTGCTTCATAGAGGATGACTCAAATTTTGTATTACACGTGATCAGTTTTCCCCAAAACAAAGTTTTCACAAGGCGTGTTCTCTAAAACACAATGCAATAAAGTAATAATCAAAGTAAAACTTACCCCAAAATTAATTCTAGCATTTGAATATTACAAACTATTATCCCAATTAATTTTTGGATAAATGGAAAATAAGTACTGTAAAACATCATTGATTAGAGTGCTTTATAAATGTATATTCAGTGTGGGCAAAGCTATATTTAATAAAAACCTATAGTCACAATATTTAATATTACGGAATAAGAATGAATTAAATAAACATTCAATTGAAGGGGCTAGCAACAATATAAAATATTTTATAAAGATGAATTACAGTAAAAGTGAATTATACATAAAAGTTACGATACATAAACATAGATGAGAATTGGTGCTTTAAATAACATAATATTCACATACACAGACTGAAAGGAAACATGCCAGAAATATTGTTTATGGCTTCTCTAAGCATAGAGATCATTTGCAATTTTAAATTTTGCTTTATTTTCCAATATTTCTTGACATTGGACATGAAATTATTCTATAATCAGAGTAACATTAATCTCTGAAAATATTAAAAAGTTAAAATGTAGGGTCATGTGTCTAAACCTTGAAAGAAATAATAAAATAGATACTTTAAAAATGCTGTGTTATGACAGAGTACACAATCATTGGTAATATTCCCTATACTACTTATTATGCAGTATAAGTACTAATATAAGGAGATTGAAAGTCTTTTGGGGAATAGTTAAGTTTCTTAGTGCTTGCAGAAGGAAGGATAGTAAATTTATCTCCCTCTACAGATATGTCTCTACACATACATGCACACACACACACACACACACACACACACACACACACACACACACGTTCTTCTCATTCATACATGAAGAACCTATTGTCTTCCTGAGAGGAGTTGGTGTTGTCAAGCATTTTCCAGCCACAGAGCACAAAGAAGAGCCACCAACCTTAGAAAGAGGCTGAGATACTGGAAAAACCCTCTTGTATAACTGCACCCAACCTACAAACTGCATGCATATTGCACTGAAGTGGAAATCTCTTCAAAGGGCAAAAATAAAGGCAAACAGGCAAGCAGGCAGGAAGAGTGAGGATGAAGAAACACCTCTATTTATTTTTATTTATTTGTCCACTTAGTTGTCCCTGCCCCTCAGCCCTAGACACAAACTCAAGCTCTTGGAAAGTACATGAGCTGCACTCAAGCAGCAGCAGAGAATCCAACCACAAGAGGCAATCTAATGTAAGGAATGAATGGACTGCCAGAAAGGAAATCACTACTGTTGCTGAAGAAAGCTGGGGCCAGGTATTTATTACTCATAATTAAAGCATTCCTATATGTTTATGACAAAAATTACCTGAATAGGACTATATTACACAAATATGTAACATCAGAAGTACTTTTAAATCCTCTTCCACCAAATAAAAGAAATACATTTAAAAAACAAACTGCCATTTTCCAACTATGTGCCATATTTTAAGTCTATTTCTTCACCTTAATATGTGACCAATAATATAAATCACTTATTTTCAATTTCAAATAACAAAAATAAGTGTTCTGAGTGGTTTTTATAACATAGTAAGCACTCAAAAACACCAGTCTCTTCATTGTTTTCTTCTTTATTGACATAAATTTCATTGATATTTTCATTTCAACTGCAACCCCTTTTGAGACCTTGATATTGACAGAGAAGAAATGGAACATGGCCAGACCACCTACAAGAATGGGAGTCTGACCCTACTTCCATAGCAATCTTTCCAGAACTTTCTGGTCATCCATGCTCTTTTTGACCCGAACTCAAGACCAACCAGAGAAAACCAGTATGTTCCTTCAGGACTCACATATTTCTCTTTCTTTCATTTTTTTTTTTATTTTTCTGTGTAATCTATTAACAATCATGTAGAAAGAACATCCAACAATGCACACAGTTTATAACTGTTTTAAATTAACATATTTAATTTTTCTTTGCCTGCGGTTATTTCCCCCCACTGCTTCCATAAACAGATTCTTCGCAGGAAACGACACCTCTTGGAAATTTGATGGTACTGGCATAGAGTTTTGTACTCTTACTACAGTTTTACTGCCAATAGCATGCTCCTTTATTAAAAAATGGAGAGGCTCACTTTCAGTCTGATAGCAGTATGATCAAATGTAAGGTATCTAAACACCCATTGTGTGAGACATATATCTTATGGTATTAAATGAAGAACAAATATTAAGGAAATCAACATGATGCTCTGAGCATGGTGCACATAATCCTGGCTCAGTGGTACCAGTCTCTCAGCTGAACAATAACATCAAGTGTATAGAATAGATGCAGAAGTCCCTGGTGTCACTCCGTGGCTTGGCATGCCAGTTTTCACACCTACCCCCACAAGATATACATCTGGAGAATTTGGTGGGGCAGTAGATGAACAATTTGTAGAAATACATGGAGAAGATCCCGTGAATTTTCCTTCAACACATTATATCATCTTCCTCAGCACACATCATTCCCTCCTTTGAACAGAGCACAAGGCAGGTACTTAACAGGAAATGCTGTGTTTTGGAGTATGTATATTGTGAGATTAACCAAAATGCAAGGTTATGCTTCTGTTACTCCCTTGGGGTATTTTAATATAGACTTCAAAACAAATTCACCAAGGGCCATTTAGGTGGAAGTCTTATAAGTTTGATTTGCATCCAGCTCTATTCAGAAACACCTGCTCCCCTCAGCTCATAGTTTTTCCTCCCCATCCTACCTTCCTGACAGTCACCCAATTTACACAGAATCACATCTATGTATTTGTTGTCTCTTTTACTCATTGTCCAAGTCTATGTCCTCTGTACATTATACTTTTACCACATTAATTACTATGTTTTAACAAGCATAGTCCAATGTGTGGAGGTACACCTTCCCTACTACAAAGTAGATCATAGTTCAGTCAGAAAAACAGGCACAGAAACACACTCCTACCAAGAACTGGGGAGATCTGGGGTCAAGTTTGAAAAGTGGGAGCAAAGAAAACATGTTTATTCAGACTGGTGGGACACCAGAGTTTAGGCACACCTTTAGAAAGGACCTGTGCTTGGTTTAATAAATTGGTATCAACATGTTGAAATGCTTACCAATTTTTAGACAAGTGGTTTCACATTTTCAGTTTGCACTGGGCTCTGAAGATATGTGGCCAGTCCTGGACAGAGGGACTACATTGGAGAAAGGCACAGAGACAAAGCTCAAGAACGCAAAAGGAAGATCTTCCCAGATTCATTCCTTTTCTCATTCCCACTGGCACCTACATTTAATCCTTACCACCTTTTACCAAGATTACAGGAGAGGTTACCATCAATGTCTCCCCAGAGTTAACCCAAACTGTACGTCCCTGAGACTAATCTCATCCAAAGCCACATTTAGCGATTACTCCTTCTAGTCATGTCTCTACAATGAATCCCTTGACCTTCTCAAATATCTGCTTTCCTCTGTCTCAAAATAGGAATTTTCATCCATTTTTTCAGACTGAATTCTTCATAGACCATGTCGCTATAATTAACTTTTCTCACAACCTGTATAGTAACTATTCCTAAACTTCATACTCAATTCCACTGACTACACCTTTTTTGTCCAAGAATCCCTGAGGAAAAAAATAACATGTTCATTCACTCGTATCTGAGTTCACATGCATCATGCAACTTGTCTTTTTGTCTTTATAACATATTTTAGAAAGTGCATGAATTTGCCCCTGGAGATCACAGCAAGCTCATAAGGACACAAAATAGTCTGTACTTTTTCAGGAAACACAGAGATCCTTGACCCCTGCCAAACACTGCTAAAGGTAGTTTTCATAATGAATGACTTCAACCTGAGATCACATTTTAGATCTTTCTATAAAATCACATCTTCGCAAAACAAGGTTTGAAGTGGTTGCTAGAATAAAAAGTATTGCAATGAATATCAGTGAAGATCAATAGATGATGATCAAGAGAGAAGTAATGCCTCCGACAGCATGTCTCTCACCACCAAGTAACTATACTCACTTAGCTATAAAATATTAAATGTTTCTTTCAACTTATGTGTCAAATTTTTTCCAGTGGACAAAAAGTTGTTGGGACATAAACACTAATTTTTTGGGACTTTACTTGATAAATGAAGCTGTTAAGTGTTTACTTTGGGATGGGATACTACAAACGTTCTGCAATGATACTCAAGGACCTGTGCTATGTGGACTGTGTTACTAGACCCGGGACCCAGCCAAAGCCAAAGGCATCTCTCTGGCTGGCAAGGTCCAGAGTCTACACTGAGCTCATGTGAGACCAATCCCACTAGGGTGCAGGCTGCAAACACCAATATATCTGTGAGGTCTGCTCTCCACGGGAGAGTCCTTGTGAAATTCGCAGAAGGGTACCCTGTAGTGTAATGACTCTGGGATGGAAAGGCATTAGAAACTTTACAGAGAAACCTGCAGGGGAGTATGTTGGGTTAAAGCCATGCCTGTGTGGTAGACCCACTGAGGAGAGGAACAGAGATAAGAAAGGCTGACTCCAAGGAGCAGCCTGGGTACACTGCAGTCATTATGGCTGGTTTTATAGGCAGTTCTCCTGTTCCAGTCCCTGAAAACATTTTCTCAGGTTTCTTTATCAATCTTTACACTAACTCCTCCCAACACACCCATCAACTCTAGCTCAGACTAGCACCAATTAAAGCTGCTTATTTCTTTCCCTGTTACACATTCTTTCAATTTCTCAAATAAAAGTTTTGTTGTTCAACGGATCTGTTTTATGTAACCTCCATAATACTAGCCACATTTTAAAAGTCATAGAATGTAATGTAACAGGGAAAAACTCTATAGGGCCGAACTTCATCAATTCTGCTGCATTTTTTAAAAATGAAAAATTATATCCACTAGAAATAAAACAAAATGTCCAAGATTATATATGGTGGGTTCATATCCACAAGTTAGCCTTAAGTTTTTCAGTTCAAAACACAGACGTTTCACGATCCTATGAAGTTCAAGATGTTTACTGAATTGAACCTGTTTGAACCTTAAAATCTCTTGACTGAATGTTCCCTATCATATAATGTAGTATTTCTTTAGTACTCCAATAAGACTGCATTCTATGTAATTAACATTTCAATTATAACATAAATTGAGATCTAATATTAAGACAAAATTGTTCTGCACAGTTTCTAAAACATGAATTCCTAGCATATGTGTTAAAACCCAAGGAAAGTTCCAGTTAAACAGCTGCTCTATGATAAACTTATCAAAAATTTTCATAATTCCTTATTTTAAAATACATGCTAAATTATATATAAACATATAGCAATCACTCATTAAATCATTTATATATTCATTTTGTATGTTTAATATATGGCATGTATTCATATAAATTTATCTGCATATTGCTAACAAGTTTCATCTAGACCTTTTTCCAGCTTGCTTATCACAGTTCTATTCAATCTTCCTATAGGCTATATTTTTAAGGGAGATTATTTTTCTTTAGAAATTTCATTATTTTCTTAGTAAAATGTATTATCTCATATTACTGAAGCATATATTCATTGGCCCAAGAGCTCTAATGATTGATGATAGAACTGAGGAATGCAGGACTTGCTGACTGACCCCTTATGCTGTGTTGTGTCCTGGAGGTGCCAATGAACCTTTATGAAAACATAAATAAAAATATTTCTGAAGAACAGATTCCATTAATGCAAACTGGCATTTACATATATTAGATACCCATCTAAAATCCCATCCAATCATTGGAATAGTCTGTGATTTGTGATATAGTTTTCTTGCACAGGCAGCTACGTATATTTGTTTCCATTCTGTGAATATATTGCTTAATTCTTTGAAATGTCTCAGGGCTGCGCTGTCAGAATGTTATATACTCATGTAATTTAAGTCACATGTAAGTATCACATTCTCTAACATGCACTCAGGGTAGAGTTGCAGTTCAGTATGTGACTATTATTTATAATTTTCTTCCTCTTTATTCTCTAAATGAAAGGTTTTTATCAACATTTTAAAAAAAATTCCTTAAGGTTCTATTAAAAACATCAGATTGGTTGGACACAGGGCAAAAGACCATTCCTTATATTATACTACGATGGACTCATCATATTTTCTGCTTTGTTCATTTATTGATTTAGTTTTGTTCATTTCTAAATGGATTGAACTGAAACAGAAACTTGCTGATAATTTAAATGCAGTACATTTGGTGTTCACTTAGGAGGATAGTAATTTATCAATTGAAGTAGTTTATAGAAATTCCTGGTTTGACATGTACTTTATTTAACAAGTAACCATGCAGTGTCTGTTTTGTGCAAAACACTAAAAAGTGTGACCTTAGAAAATGAACAAAACCTAAATTTTCCCCCCCAGAGAGACTATGATTTCATTGGTAAATTGGCAAATACATATACAAAGTCTTGCACAGGACCGAATAATAACATCAAGATGGAGCACAGAGAAAATGTTTTGTGTTACTGAAAGAGGGATTCCCTGTCCACAAAATTCAATATTCTAGCATCATTTATGGTATAGAATATATATATGTATATATGTGTATATATATTTGTGTGTATAGTTATTATATACTTTCTTGCATATGTAATATAATACATTCTTATTAAATAAATATCACAGCCATTTCTATCATTCTAACAAAAACGAGTTTAGTAATGCTTGTGCATTTTCTTCTAGGTTTTTGTTTATGAATTTAAATTTTACTTAGTTATAGAAGGCAAAATATGACTTTAATAAAAATAATCATTACTGTAGCATAAGCATTTGCTCATGCTTCATTTCTTCACAGCTATCATTTTGAATGAACATAACATTTCCTTCAGTAGCTCTACTAGACTTTTCTGTCTACTGCTCTTACCCATTTTGATTATCTATAGCTTATCAGTCACCATTTACAAAGCTTGTTTTGAAAAACATAGTCTTGCCCATAATTCCCACCCCGTCCATTGTAAAGGACTTCTTACAAGAGGCTGCACCAAGAGTGACTCACAGTTGCACGTTATAGACAGACTGTCACTTTTAACTACATTTGTATATCAGAGTGAGTCAGCGGCATCCTTCCTTGTCTGAGGGCACAAAAGAAGTTCAGTAGAGAGAACATTTCAAGCTGCGTGCCAGCATCTTGAGGCAATAAATATTAGGACAAGGATACTGTTAAATCAGTGATCATTTCTCTTAAAGACTATTGAGAAAACATCAACCAGAATGAGCATTTACTGAAAGTTCAAATTGTAATTGGGAAGAATATGCAACAAAATAAACTCAAAGTAAACTTCTTTGGAAAGAAAAACAAATTTGTGAGAAAAAAAATATATATGTATATAATTGTTATAAATAATATATATATAATTGCTAAATTTCCTTTTTGCTGGTTTCTGCCCCCATGTTTAAATCTAACATCTTTTAAAATTCCAATTATATTATGCCATTGATGCACATATGCTTACCCAAGTTGTTCAGAGACTTATAGTTTCATCAGTTTTGCTGTTTATCATCCTTTTGAAAACCAAAGTTCTGTGGCTAAAAATGTATTGAATTGCAAGAAACTTCCATTAATATTCATCTTAACCCACTATCATCTCAAATTGACTTACACTAAAACCAAAGCATTTTCATCTTATCAACAAGGTTGTGACATGTGACTTCATCATATGAGTCACAAACTTCTAAATGCGCTGTAGCTGAGTGATTAGTTTTCTTTGCTTAAATCTTTTGCTGTTTCCTGCCACAATGAGCTTTTTCAAGTGCATCATTACTCATCTACAGAGAAACATAGCTATTGTGTCTTCAAGATTCCCAACACACACCACTGCTGGCATTATTTCATTATTGTTGCCATCCACTGAGGGAGTGAGCTTTGGGCTTTCCCTCACTCCTGCCTGACTTACAAGTCAACTGAACTCAAGTTTGACAGGCAGGATTCTCAGTGCTGACATGCTATCTTCTCTGTATTTACATCTGGTTTTCTAAGAACTTAGAGCCAATTATCAGTGCTGCATTCTTTCTGGTTATTGCCTAATAGCAAACTGAAATCTACATGGTTGTGTACATTGCTTCATTTAATTCCTTAACAATATCTGTGTAAGTAAGCTTGGGTGTCCTTATTTATGGTGCTCTCATTTATATGTATAATTGTTGAGTTAAAGAAATGAGTTTACATGCCCAAGTCCCTCAATATATGACAGAGTTGGATTTAAGCCTAATTTGGGATTTGCTGGCATTCCTTGTTTTACTTAATCAATAGAGAAATCTTCCACTTTTTAATATGTGCATCTCTTTATTTTCAAAGAAGTTTATCATTTTATTTTCAAAAGGATTGAGGGCCCATAACAAGACAGAAATTGTCACTCATTCACCTTAGAGACTGTCAAATAGATGGATAAAACCTTAGCTAGGTGGCAACACATAAGCATTTTCTGTTTTGATTCTGTGTCATGAACCAAGCCTGATTCAGATCAATTAAAGTTGTGACATGCATATGGATTTTACCTACCAGAGGCTATCCTCAACTGATACCCCCTCAGCATCCCCAAAAATTATTGTTTGAGATGTGACCTTTTTTAACCTTTGATTCTGATATTCTATTATTTAACTAATATGTTTTAATCCCTGTTGGAATATTTTTATTAAGTAATTTTGAAAGACTGGAAATTCTACAGGATGGAAAAATTCTGCTCTAAACATTCTGAAGCATGTACAGAAAATACTGTAATTTCTAAGGAACAAACAGACTGGTTGGAAGTATTGTATTCTTTACATTTTTGTGCAATTTGGAAATTTTTCACAACTTTTTAGATAACCTCCCAAATACAGTTATTTCTGCTGGTACAATTTCAAAGCCATGGTCGTGGGAAGAGACTCTTACACTGAGATATCAATTTACTCCATAAGTGGTCACTTACAGTTCATATAATTATATGAATACATTCATCTCATTATGAAAATTTTAGAATACTTTTAGTATGTATCATTTTATATTTCTCTTTGGAAGTAAGTATCATTATGTGAATTTAAAATTTCTGTGCTTTGAATTTGTATGGTGACATTTCAGTTCGTATATTAAACTTATTTAATAAAAACCTTCATAGAAGCTCTTCTATAGCTGAAAATAATTAAATCCTCTCAGAAAAACGAAATGCACAAATTCCATAGTAAAAACATATAATTGTTCTGTAGATCTTAACGTACAGACTCTTGTCATCCAAAATTTCAGGTGTTTCTTGGGGTAAGTCTTACTTCAATTAGGTTAAGTTCTTCATACGTCAGAGTCGTATTTGCACAGATGAAGTGAGTACTCCCTTCTTGTACAAGTATACAATGAACCTCTATTTTAAATTTGCATAAAGCTTTAAGCTACAAGGTAAGCTTCAGGCTCATTAATGCTGTAACAACATCAGGCAATTCATTATTTTCCTTTGTCCCTAGCACTGAGGCAGAGGAAGCCTCCTGTCACCAGACAACTTCCTGAGAAAAGTTGAACAGAGATTTCTTCACACTTTCCTTCAAAGAATGTGTGTTACGGTTGGAGACCAACAGTCAGCTATTTTTTAGTCAATGAAATCAGGATGATCAAAGAATATGATTTATTTCTCTCATTAAGTGCATTATCTTATGAACGCATTGAGTTTTCATCTGTCAATTTTAATCACTAAATATAAATATAAATATAAAATTGTCTTTTTAAAGGCCATTTACTCAAATTTTCAATGATCTCTCAATGTTTTCAGTTTCAATATTCACCCTTAACATTCAAAAACTGAGGATGGTTAGCATTTTATTTAGAAGGGAACTCTTCACATTATGAATTTAGAATAATTTTGACTATATAAAGCATATATTTTAAGTATTAATTACTTATATATTAGTAATTATTCAGATGTCTCCAATTTTTTATAAATAATGCAATAATGACAATTGTAGCTATTTCAACTTCATAAATAAAACCATTTCTGATATTGGTTCCCCGATCACTTTATTGATTCTAAAGTGGTTCCCAATTTCTTTTCAAAGTGTTTGTGTTTGTTTGTTGTTGTTGTTTTTGTATTATATATACACATCTACCAATGAAAAAAACAATCTGAATGACATTATTTTTACTCTGCTTTTTTGGTTAAAATTGAAATGAAACATGCTATGGCTTTTACAGGACAGGTTAACACTTTCCGGTCCTTTACTCATTTCTCATAGAGCTATGCCCACAGTTCAAACGTGACTCTGCTCTCAGCTTTACATCCCTTTGCCCACATGGGCCTAGGGAGAGCACCTGAGTTTCCTATTAACCCCATAGAGTTTTCTACTTAAACTGTACAATCAAGACATGTGATGTGATTACTGTCCTTACCAATCTAACCTATATTTCACTTTTATATCCCTCAGTCCATCTTCTCTTTGTTTCAATCCCTGTTTCTCTACCTGAGCAAACAGACATGCAGGGGAGGCAACCTGAGAACAGACTCTGTGCCCAGGATGGAACTGTTTCAGTAAATATGTGAATGAATCCATGATTGCATGGCAACATGAATTTACAACCAAAGTAATATCAAAGAAACTTTGACATTAGAAAATAAAGACATTCTCAAGAAGATAAAAGTCATTAACATAGGCATCAAAATACATAAAGCAAAATCAGTTTGAGCTACAAGAAGAAATAGATAAATCCACCATCAGTGGTATGTGTGGAGACTTCAGTACCTTCTAAGAGTAACTGACAACTCCAGCAGGCAGAACATCAGTAAGGACAGGCTCGAACTCAGCCACAGCCACACCACAAATCAATGGGAGCTAGTCAACATTTATAGACTATTTCACCCAGAGATGATAGATTGCATATCTAAAGTCCAAATGGAACATTTACCATACGGGCCTTAAAACATTGAAAGAAGATCAATCTCACAAAGATTTGTTTCAAACTAGAATTGAATTAAACTAGAAATCAGTAACAAAAAGGCTAGAAAATCCCTAGATATTTAGATTAAAAAGCACATGTGTAAATAACACGAGTTTAAGAAGAAATCCCAAGATAAATGTAAAATGTTCTGAATCAAAGACATGAAAATATAACTTATGAAAATGAGTGAGAAAGAACAAAAGCAGTGCTTAGAGGAGCAGTTGTAGCACTGAGTATATACATAGTAGAGAGAAATCTAAAACTTTTCATTAGGAGAAATAGAAGAGCAAATTAAATACAAAACAAACAAAAATAATAAGAAATAATAAAAATTACAGTTAAAATTATTGTAAGTGCTCCCTGGTGGCTTAAGAGTTAAGTCTGCCAGACACAGTGCACATACATCCCAGGGACCAGGGTTCACAGCCCAGGACAGGGGTGGAGTGGACCACCGAGATGAACAACTAAATAAAATGAAGTTCTTCTTCCTCTTCTCTTGCTGCCTGCCTCTCTACTGTCCTTCATTCCTGACTGCACTTTTCCTTAAAAAAAAATCAATGGAATTGAATGTAGCTTATTCATTTGTAATGACTTTATAACTACAAATGTGGAAACACTTAAGATATTCTTTATTAGGTTTTTGGATAAACACCCTGTGGCACATCCATGCAATGGAATTACTATTTTATTCAACACTAAAATAAATGAGATATCAAGCCATGAGAAGACATAGAGAATTAAATTCAGATTGCTAGTCACTGAATCCAACATGAAAAACCATATATTGCATGATTCCAACTGTGTAATATTCTGAAAGGCAAAACTATAGAGAAAGTAAAAATGTCAGGGCTTGCCCGGCTTGAGGGAAAGGATAGATGACTAGGTGGAACAAAATGGCATTTTAGAGGAATAAATTTATTCTGTGTGAATCTGTACAGATGGATACATGACATTTATCAAAATTGCAACAATATACTTACTATGTAAAGTGAACACCAATAACTTTTGGACTTTGTCAATGAAAAGCATCAGTATTGATTCATTAGTTTTAGCAAATACACCACACTAGCAAAATGTTAATAACAGAAGAAACTCTGTTGGGGCAGGGGGATTATTTTTAAATAAATACATGAATAGAATAAACAAATATACTGTGTTGTTACTGCTGTTTATTTACAGTTGAGCAATAATTTTTCATGGACTATAACCATGATAAAGTCCATGGGAAGAGATGTTTCAAGTAGCACACTTTGACATTAGCAAGATCACTAGGAGTGCTAGGCATCTAGTCAGACATGAGCAGGGTATAGGGAGAAGAAAAAACAAAGGCAATAAATCTTAAAATAGCACCAATCTGAAGTCCTCCAATAAATTTAAAAGTGAACTACTAATAGATTAACCAAAAGCCTATCCCAACCCAGAAATTCCCTAGGTGGGAGCAAAGGCTGGGAGAGCTAACAAAGGACCCCTATAAAAAATGCAGCCTTGGAGTTCCTTCTGTTTGCTTTCCTCTAGGAAAGGCCCACCATTGTTCAATCTCTTAAAGGTGTACTATCACTCTCACTTCAATAAATCATACTTGTGGCTCACACCTTGGTGGTCAGGGATAACAACAAATGTGAGCAATTAGATAAAGGTAAATGGGGTGCTTCTTCCACCTTTCCCTTCCTGTTTGTCTCATGCTCGCCTTCTTAACGTACTGCCTGCACCTTTCTTTTAAAATAAATAAATAAATCACATTTGCTTTCTACTGACTGAGCTTTGTTCCTAGAGCAGGTAGGCCCAGTAAAATTTTCTCTCACACTCACAGAGACTCAAAGGCAAGACCCCAAGACACTCACAGTAACAGAAACATATACTTTAAACAATGGTTAACATTTAATTTTGATATTTTCCATCAGTCTATATATTCTTATAAATCAAGGACATCTTCTCATGTTACATTTGCAGGAAAAAAATCAGAAGACATCAACCTCACATTTGTTCTTACGATAGTCATAGAAGTTTTTTAGATAAGCCAGAACATTACCCACATATATTCGCTCTCAGTATTTCAACTGAAGTGTTATGTTTTTTGCTTTATGTATTCTTTATTATTTTTATAATGAGTTTCTGACAGGATTATAACATTAGTAAATTGGGTAAAGCATTTTCATGTTTCTGCTTTATATCAATATTTAAAATCAATTTAAATGTCTCATGTTATTAAGTCTAGAAAACAGACTTTGAAATGAAAGTAGATCTTGTATCTTGAGTAGGAAGAAGATGTCTGACCAAGTCTTTAATTTTCACAGTGTGAGTGAAAATATCTCTTTTGTTAGAAAACAATTTCACATTCCTATGTTTCCCTTGAACCTTAAGGGGATGCTATTCTTATCTGCTCTTTCAGCTTCCCAGGAATAGCCTGCAGGTTCTGGCCATGGATGAAACCCTGGGACTCCAATTAAAATTCTGTCACTGAATTGCATGATTATAGAAAAAGTCCAATCTTGGCTCATGGTTCCAGTGGCAACATCTGCCTTTAATTGCTCCAGTATTTTCTTGACTAATGACTCAATAGTGAAGTCATACACTGTACTTTTAAAATGTAAATTTCTTTACTCATCATATCTTAAAATATCTTTATAATGAGCTGAATACAAGTTTTAGAAATTATGTAGTGTGAAGAAAGTCACTATCATGTTTTGACCAGACACTAATGAAATAATTTAACTCTTCAAAATGTATTTATTAAAAAGAATCAGAGCACTAGCAGGCTTTCCACAGTCAATTAAATGTCACAACACAGAAAATTATGTGAAATTTAGACCCAATGCTCAATGCGGTTTTAATAACTATCATCTCTGATTCCATGTCTCTGATCCTAGTTGTTATAAATTGATAAAACATATCAAATGGGCTTCATTTTATAAGCTCTGTAGGAATTATGAATCACTAACATCAAAGTAGTTTATCACAGATGTTATCAATCTCTTGTCTATACATCAGATAAGAGTCATGTGACAGGAAGTGTGCTTAGGAAAACAGCTTTATCCAGTCACTTTCAAGCAATTATAAAGTCAAATTAACACATAAAGATGTGTTATGAAAAAGAAAAAAAATGGTTAGACTATTTTGAACAAATAGTCATCATGGTTTGGATAAATTTTTACACCAGCCAATGAATGTACTGTTTTGAAAATGGAGCATTTTGACTTTAAGTCCTCAATAACTGAAATACAATTAAATTTTTCTGTCACCTGACCAATACTTTTAATAGTAAAATCTACCCATCTCTTTCTATTGAAGCATTGTTTTGTTCTGCTCCTTTGTTTTTTTTTATCTTGATCAGTTTTTATCATGTGTGGCCTCCAGCATTTTTCAAAACAAGTAGCATTTGTCTAGTTTCTTCCCTGCAAACAAATGCCTCCAATCACACTCTGACAAAACTGTTTCACATCATATAACTTCAAGAGCTTGACATCAAACACATAACTCCTCTTAGTTTTGTTTATGGGACTTGGAACTATGCAGCATGGGGAAATCACATTTGTCTTCCAGAATTTACTTTTCACAAAACTGCTGTACACAGTAGAGTCAAAATCCACAGATGAAGTTCTTGAGTTTTGTTCAATGTGGAGTTCCATTGCATGCTGTCAAACCTCTAGTTTTGGTAGAAATCATCTGTCTAAATAAAGTGAGAAATAGTCAAATGCTGATTTGCAAAGCAAACATAGTTCTAATATACTCCTTATTGTTTATTTTGATTGAGTTTTTTAACAGAAAGTGACTTTGCTCTTGAACACAGTATGCGGACTGTCTTAGAAGGACTGTCTTAGCACTATATACAGGACTGGGAATGAGGACAAAGGCAGAGCTGAGAACACACAAACATGAAGAGTATCACTGATCCAATTAGCCAAAGGGCTTCTGTTTCAAGTAGACACAGGGCACCTGTGTATCCTGAAGTATAGTCAGTCCAGAAAAGAATTCAGGGAATGATGCTTAATGAGAGCACATGGGGCAAGTTTACTAGGAAAAGCACAGAGAGAGAGAGAGGGAGACTCTCTCTCCCCCTCTCTCTCATTCTTCCCCCCAACCCCTGTAGTAGAGCTGTGTTTAAGGCCACCAAGTACAGGAAGGGGTGTTTATAAACTCACAATTAAATTATCCAGTTCATTGTGTGGGTCGAGTCATTTGTCGGGAAGTTACCAAGGGGTGATCTGCCTTACTAAGGACTGCAAGCCCCACTGTGCCTGGGGTTTAGGCATGAGTTACTAAGGGGTGTCTAGGAGTCACTAAGGAAATGTTCTCTTAAAAATTAGCTGCTGGGTGTGCCCTGGTGGCCCAATGGTCTAGTACATCCTGGAAGCAGTCCCACATACATCCCAAGGTCCTGGGTTCAAGACCCAGGGTTGGAAGGAATAACCAATGTGAACAACTAAATAAATAATAAAGTGCTTCTACCCAAAGAAAATTAACTACTAAGGGCTTTTTAGAGACTAACTTTACGGATTGTTTAAAAACTAACTACCAGGAATTATTTAAAGATTAACTACTGGTGGTCTGGCAGAAAGTCTATTCCATTGTGATAGTTTTACTGCAAGAATTCTGCCATTTGCTTATCTCCTTGTTTCTCATACTCCCCACTTTCTCCCCTTCCTCCCTCTTCTCCTGTTTTGTTCTTCATCACTTCTACTTATATTTACTTTGGGCAGTAGCTTGATTTTTAGGTTTTAAAGTATCCTTGATACACCCACATGAAATTGAGGCCAATTTGAAAAAAAAAAAAAAAAGAGCTATCCCCAGGTCTCCTCTTACCCCTCAGGAGGCATTCTACACCAACCTGTGACTCCACGAGTAAAACAGAATTTCAATACATTTTAAATGCTGTTTTTAAAAAATATGATTAAGGGCTCCAAATATCTTTTAAATCTCTTTTTTTTTGTAAATCTTGTCATATACGCAGAATGTGTTCGTAATGTGTGAGTTCCATATATTTATAAGCATCTGAGTTTTTAAAAACTTGCGTCTAGATTTCATAAAGTCTTCAGACTATTTTTGGCACTCGACCTTGGCAACTGCATTCGGAGGTGGTCAAAAAATTTCTGTACACACCCTCAAACAGCAGTGCCATCAGCTAATTGCTGCTTCAATCAGCCACCTGTGTCCCAGAAGCTGGCAAATAAAACATGAAATTGTCCAAAGTGTCACCAAGAAGTGGGAGACATCCCCTAAACCAGGATTACATGAATCTGTGCAAGACCTACAACTGATAGCTAACAATTCTGAAAAATAGTTCAGCATATTAGCTATGAAATCTAAATATACCCACTGCATGCCAGGTGCTCATGTGACTTAAAATACAATAAGTATTATTGTTCAATAAATATCAAGCTGAAACAAAAATGCCTGGGAAAAAATAACTATGTTTAAGGATTAAATGAATAAAAGCAAGCATGTAATACTATAAGGAGGAAAATAGACTTTATTTGATATGTATGCAGAATGAAGAATATAAAACTCTTTTCCCAAGGTATGTTTTAGACTTTCTTCTAATGCTTTCTATAGCTAACATGTGTTAGCTTGTGTGAGTTATACAGACACTAGAGTAAAGTTTATCTTGCCAGCTTAAAGAGCACTTTAAATTTCCCAACCACTCATAATCCGGTACTCAGAGTTGTAATGTTATTCTAAAGACACAATGGTTTAAATGGTCAATTATCCAGGGCCATTTTCTCTGCCTCCCTTTCACCAGCTCAAAATTTAGTGTTCCAAAAGAATTCCTCACAGAATGGAATACCATAAATTGTACATTTTAACCACATTTTAGGGAACATTTATTTAGGCTTTGTAAAGTGTAATTTTTATTTTCAACTATATTTCCTTAAGTATTGACCTTAAAATTTAATTTTTTAAGATGGAAAACAACTGTTTTAAAATGGCCCAAATGATCACTAGTGAAAATCAGAAGAATCAAAAGCCAATTATTTTAACTCATTTAATTAAAACATTTATATTCATTTTCAAGATTTATTTATGAAAATAGGTATCCAACTGTAATTTGTATGTGGTCATAAAATGGATGATTGCTAATGCTCCTTTAATTTCATTTACTAAGCAAGCACTGTAAAGTCAAAGTTTTTCCTCTGGAAAGACAGAATTATAACTCCTTATGTATATAATAGTTATAGGCTATTTAACTAAAATAGTATATATTGTATAGGTTCTCATGAGTTGCTTACTCTCTAACTGTTTTATGTAGAAAGAGAACTAAAATACCTACATCACAGGGAGTTGATAGACTTAAAATTTTTGATTTCTCACTCCTTTACTTCTTCTAGTTGAAAGGTATTTATTGAATCTATACCTATTAACTCTTTTTGGTATGGCCTACTATTTAAAAATTAAGTAGCTTACCTAATATTAACAAAGAGCAAGAGTGCTTTTTCCCCCAGTCATGATTCCAAATGTTTTACATTGAATTATCTATTTTGCTCTCAAAGCATCACTGAGAAATATATGTTAATGTTGTTCCCATTTTCCAGCAGATGTTCAAATGAGTTCAAATGAGGTTCAGTGAAGATTCCAGAGGTGGGAAGGGACAGAAGTCAGCAGCAGAAGTAGGTTCAGCCTCCTGTGCAGACCCTACACTGCCTTACTGTCCAAATAAGGAAAATAATCTCTGTTCCAAATGGTTGAAAAAAAAAAAAAACATGAGAATCAGAATCAATGTTTTCTTCTCAAAAGTTTCTCACCCCAGTATGACTCCTTCTCTACTACTCCAGGCAGCATTGATGGACAGTCAGTATCCTGCTACAGATTCCGAAAGATCAAAGCATTTCAGAAATTCTGGAGCCCCATAGCAATGGAATCCCATCCGAAAGCCATGACCAGAGCTGGTCCGGAAATTCAAGCAATCCTGCTGGGAAAAAATGAAAAGCAATGACATTGGACCTGGTAGGGGGAAGTGCCCCAACTCTCAGGGCAGGCTTCCTGCATCAATGCAAAGCAGAGATGCTTTGCTCAGTCCAAAAGGATAGCTTGCTTTGACACTCAGCGTCTCCACTTAGACAAGATGAAGAGCTAAGTGAATACAGCTGGAAGCCAGGTCATTTGTTCCAGATGGTGTCAAAATTTCCAGCCTGGTGTTCCCAAGACCATGGCGGCATGCAGTAGAAGCAATAATGATTTTGCAAGTGTAGTGCTGACTTCTTTTGTATTTGAACCAAAAGCACATCAATTTGAGGAAATGCCTGTGCACACAAAGCAGAGAAATGGGGCCTTTATCTTCACAGTCAAGCTGGAAAAGTGTGCCTTGGATCCAAAGACACGGTTGTCTTGAGGCCCCTTTTTTACTTTAATAATCTGTTCATTTGCTTTCCATATTGACTTTCTCTCTTCTGTGTAGAAGAAACATTACACAGTCATTGAGCACCTGCTCTCATGTGTGCATTTAGTAATAGAGGTGTCCCTATGCTGTGCTTTGGGTGACATCTGAATCACAGGGCTGTGATCCATGGAGACACATCCATGAACTGAAAGCCCCTCTGTCCTGCTGACCTAGCAGGTTTTGCCCCTGTGATTTCCCCTCTCCTCGCATTATAAGTGCCTCTTGCTCATCTAACACATGGTTACCCCCATTTTTATAACACTTTGCTTTTGCATTTTATTTTTTAGCTTCATGGGGTGTAATTAACAAGTAATATATAAAACATGTATGTGTACAGTGGTACAGTCTACATCTTGGTGGTTAGTCATGCTTACTGTAAAAGGATCCCCACCATCTCGTAAATGGACACATCCATCACCTCAATATTTGTCTTCCTTTTTTTTCTTTTTGAGCACATATGAGAACATTTAAGTTCTACTCTCAGCAAATTTCAATTCCATAACACAGTGTTATAGACAAGTTACCATGTTGGAGAGTCCATTCTCAGACCTTAGCTTTTAGTGGAACATTTGCAATTATTTTCACAAACTTCTTATTCCCATTCCCCCAAATCCTTGACAATTATTTTTCCACCCTTGTCTCTGACCTTGACTTAGTTTCTTAGATTCCTGCATAAGTGATACCATGTGGTATTTGTCTTCCCCCATCTGACTGATCTCAATTAACACAGTGCCCTCCAGGTCCATCCCTGCTGCTGCAAAAGGCAGGCTGTCCTTTGACATGACAGGATCCTATTCACCGGACTCTATACCCCATCTTCTTTATCCTGTCACATGTTGAAGTCTCCATCAACTTACCCACAGGTGCATTTTCTCTTCCTGCAGCCCTTCACTCGCTCTGCTGGGCAATGTGATGACTGTGCAGGGTGCTGAGTGTCCATCCATCAACACCCCAAACCTTCCCTGACTGCTCAGGAAGCAGGGAGCCTCCTGGAAGGATAACTCCTCTCCTTGGGGCACAGGCCCTCCAATCCCACCACTCCCGAGTGAGGGGACAGCTCCGTCCAGGGTCCATGAGCACATTCCTGAGTGAGCAGGGGTTTCCAGCGCTTCTTCCCTGACCAGCTATCACAAAGTTGGTAAGCAATAGAAGGTTAGGGTTTCATTATGCTTTGTTTTTTTGTTTCATTATTAAATGAAACAAAAAAGAAACCAAGACAGCATTAAGTTACACTCTGGTTTTAATCATTCCATCAAATGGAATAGTACTTTGAAAGTCATTTACAAAGAGTAGCCACAGCAGAGACCCTGCTGACCTAAGTACACATTGATACCTGAGGTACATTCATACAGAGACTATAGTAGCTGATGCTACAGTTGCAGAGATAACATGACAGAGCATTACCCAGCAGTGTCCAGGAACTGAGCACTGATATTAATTCCAGGTGGTGCGTGCTTAGACGAGTGATTGCCACAGGTGTATTTTGGTTCATACAGATTAGGTCACGCCTGTGTAAACTCATTTTTTAAGTCTCTGAGACTTCATAGGTCTGAAGCAGATGCAATGTTTCTCTATCTCAGCTAGACAAGAGACAGACAGAGACTTATTCTTCCAATCATTCATTCATGAAATAAAAAAAATGTGTCCTGAATGCCAGCCGGACACTGGACAGCATTATAAGCCTGTAAACACAGGTGGCATGTAGACAGAGACTTGGCTCCTGAGAGAAAACGAAGAGACCAAGTCATCAAGTAAATAGATTAAATAGATTTAGTTCCAGTGGCGATCATCGCTCAGGAGACATGCCTTGTTTTCTAGAGTGTTTGCCCAAGATGCTACTATCATTTATTTGGGGACTTCTCATGACCTACCTGCCCACGCTATGCTTACACATTCTACCGTAGTTAAGTGGAGAGAGCATTAACATTTTAATGAAATGACAAGATTGGAAACATTCTCCACAATAGATAAAAAGCATCCTCCAACAAGACACCATATAGTTCGTATAAATGAAAAGCCTGAAGTTAGAGCAAAAGCAAAGAAACACACAGAATAAAAGCATGAAGAAAGTGTGAATGAAATGTTAAGTATGTGAAGGAAAAAAACTGAGCTTAGCGTGACCTACCACTAGAAGACATGACTGAAAAGAGGAATCTAACTCTTGAAGGGAGGTGGGTCTAATGTCACAGCTTAGGAGTGCTTGTCCACCCAGATATTTTAACTTCCAAACTGAACTTTGAAGGAAATGCCAACAAACTGGTGGCCATTCCTTGAGAAAGAACAGAGGAGTGAGAAAATTCAAGGCCATACTACAGAGAGCATTGAGGGAACAACAGT
This sequence comes from Solenodon paradoxus, assembly GCA_004363575.1. Taxonomy (NCBI): domain Eukaryota; kingdom Metazoa; phylum Chordata; class Mammalia; order Eulipotyphla; family Solenodontidae; genus Solenodon; species Solenodon paradoxus. The sequence continues at coordinate 143,379 of RJWH01001109.1, forward strand.
GAAGACCCTAGGACAGCATGAGCAATTTGGATGTTTTAAAGAAATTTTTGTTTCATGAGAAACATGAGGAGGAATAGCAGTTCACAGATCTCTCATGAGGGGTCTTCTTGTAACAATTCTTACAAATCCCTGAGGAGAGCAGGGTGTATTCAAAGATGCTTTTTTAGTCTTTACTCATTTTTTTTCTCCAAAATTCTTTTCATTCTCCTCCCTGTCTTTCAGAATTGTACATGGCTTCCTATAACAGAAAAGTCCCAAATAGCAATAGTTTTGAAAAGATCATTGCTTTAATCTCTACTAAGAAAGGAACCCCATCAGTTGGCAGTTTAGAGAGACTAACACTCCAGCATGAAGCCTGAGGATTTTGCACTTTCTACACTAAAATCCCTGTGGGAGGCTCACATCTCCAGAGTCCCATGTGCCTGCTGGTCTCCAGTCATCATGCAAACATTCCAGGACACAGAAAGGAGGAAGTGGGAGAAGGTTGAGTCCCTAACTTTACAGTGTCTTCCTGAGTGCCTCCCCTGTACATTTCAATGTGTATTTGGGGGGCTCAAATGCAGTCACATGTCAGGGTAGAAAACAAGTAGTGGAACATTTCATCTTCTGGGTAGCTCCTGCCTGCCCGGAGCAAACATGGGGGCTTTGTGTGGGGCAGAAGAGACAATGTGGGAAGACACAGCTGGTTCTTCCTCAGAACCCAAAGTACAATTTCTGGCTTCCCTCATACCTGAAACTTAAGAGCCGTGAAGTTGTCACAGGCCACCTCACAGCTGCTTCATTGAATCATATTTTCAAACATAGGATATGTACAATTTTAGAAAACACTATTCTAGTTACATTATTCTCAATCTTGGTTGACCATCTTCCCATGTCTTTACATTGTAATTGCAAACTGGTAAATGAAGAAGACCCTGTAATGACAAAAGTTACATAGGGTTTTCCCATCCCTCTCATGCCCTCTCCAGGAGCAGAAGAGGTACTGTACTGTCCCTCACCCACCTAAAACCTGGATGGCATTTCCCATCCAGTCTTCTTTCCCTGGTGGGTGGTCCAGAACACTCCTGGAGATTGCCAAGACAAAAGAGAATTCTTCTCACTACAAAGGTCTTTTCCTAAAAGATGTGTTTGCTAGGGGATGGGAAGACAACTCCATCTCTTGATGGACGTAATCTCTCGTTATTAGGGTCTTGAAGCACTGGCTATAAAAGCTTCAGCTCAGAAAGGCAACTATCAGCGGGAGTGGGGTCAAAAATCTGACCTTCCCAGTACTTTTTTTCAGATTCCTGTTCCACCATTTCTGCCAACAACAGCCTGTAAGCATTACAGTTTTCAGATGCTAGAATGATAGTTTGGAGATTAATAGTATTACTGCAAGTAGACTGGAAATTTCATTTGAAACTTACTGTAGAACTTTTTTAGATAATCAAACTTCTAAGAAAACAAAGGAATACTTTTGATTGTATGTGGACACTGTGTGTGAATATACACAAAACACTTTTTGCTAAGGGTGTTGGGGTCATTTCAGTCACTTCCCAGAGTTTGCCGGGGATTGTAATTCTATGTCTATTTGGGGGTTCATTTTGACAGTTACCAACTGTGCAAATTTGTGTAAGGTATTGATCCTCCCTGATCTCAGTTTCTTGAGAATAGAACAGGGGAGATGGTGCTGGCTGCAGGAGAACTGAGGACCCTGGTTTTTCATAGGCACTCTCTCAGACATATCCAGTACATGATCACTGGATGGGAACACTCAAAATCTTTGTGAAACAATGGTAGACTGTCTCTGTGTGAGTGTAATTGTCTTCAAACTCATTATTATCTGCAGCTAGTTGGTCCTTGTAAAAATGAGAAATTGTGTCAGAATAGTCTACTTCGAATTATAATGTAACATATTTTAATAGGAAAGTGTTTTCAATTGAAAATAAGGTATTTCCTTTGATTTATCATGCCTTATCTCCCTGTATATAAACTCTTTTGTTTATCAAATTTTATATTCACAGGTTTTTTTTGTACTTTCTATCCATAGCAAAGCAACACACACATAAATATATATAAAAATATAAATGATAAATATATATATACTTGAGAGATGGTTATTTGTGGACAAAATAATGAGGCAACAACTTTTTCCAGTTGTTTTAAATGAAGCATTCTTTATATCTTTATGAGTGCATGTAAGTCTTAAGGCCATAAATATTTCTGCTTATTATTGATATAAAATATTTTAGCTAGTATGCATTCTTTCTTTTCAATTCACTTTTTTTCTAAGCCAAATCCCAAATTTGTTAGATTATGATTACTTTTTAAGTATGTGATATTAATTGCCAGTTAAAAAAGTCTTAGATATTAATAAGGATTATGCTATATTTATCCTTTCATTTATTTAGTTTCTCCTGTGATATGACATACACATTTTTACTAGTATGCAGGTAGAATTTTTTTAAATATAATCTTTTCCTTTGACCCACTTCTTAATAGACCATTGGTAGCTGCAGAATGTTTTTCCTCTTTATATTTCCCACAGACGGTATCATGTCTATTAGAACCACTTCTCAGTATCTACCAGGATCTCAAGTCTATAAATTAATTCCCTCTCACTGAGCAAAAGATTTAATGTTTCCTCACTGTGTGATGATTTAAATTCAACAATGAATTTCACGGATTGTTTTCTTTGCATTATGTAGCTATATATACACACACGTATACTATATATACTCACAATGCCATAAAACAGAGAAAGAGAAAAGACAATTTCTTGTAAAAACTTAAGTTGAAAGGAAGTAGTCACCAATATGTACCTACAAATCAATGACTGGAGGGAGTACCTCCTCCCTGTTACATGGTGGAGCATCAGGGACGGACTCCAAGGTAATTACATGTCTACTATTAAGTTCTTCCCTTTAAACTGATGCTTTATAGATGACAGCTGAACTGCCCCTGAACACCACAAATCTAAATTAACCTGAAACACCACAGAGGCTTTGGAAGTTTTATTCTGAGTCTGGAGGAGCATTTGAAAATATCTCTATTTCAGGAAGCCTTATCTTAATTATTTTTCTTATCAATGTAAGCATAGCATTTTCAAACAATGTCCGATAAGCCTACAACTTAAATACATATCAGCCTGCAGCCTCTGTTCACCCAGCTTTCTCCACCCAATTCTAGACAGCGCCCCATCCCCCCACCGACACAGAGAGATTTCATTAACCAGTGTTTTGTGAATGCCACACTAAATCTAGCATACAATGAGAAAAATTGTTATTTTACAGTAAACTATAGCATTACATCGACGAGCTAAACCCATGGGTTTGAAAAAGGAAAGAATTCAATTCACTGTTTGGCTCACTGGCAAAATACATAACACAAAAGCAGTTCTGATGACCAAGGCAAGACAAAACAAATAAAAATGAAAATAACAACAGCAAATGCAGGTTTTTTAACTTCTCCAGGGAAGGGAATGCTATGCCAGTACAAGGAAATGTTTTGTGAGTTATCCAGTCTTATCAGGGTGAGGAAGAGTGTTAGACAAGATGCTTGACTAAATTAACTGGTCAGATGTATCAGCTAATTATATTGCTATATTTAGACAGATCTATAGGTATTGTTAGGAATTCCTAACATTCCATTTAGCCTGAAGAGACTGAATGAATTTTCCTCTTTCTTATGGTTAGTGCATTGAAAGTAAAGTAAAATATTAAACTGAAAATTCTCTTTCATTCACAACATCACCCCATGTGATTTGAATGAATGACTGACCTCTTACAGATCAAGTCTTTCAGTTTAAAAGAGAAACAATGAGACTCTCATTCTGCCCAGTGTCTCTCAGTTAAATAGAAAGAACCTGGACTGGGGGAGCCAATGATATTTAAGAGAAGAGGAAAGAATGAATGATAATCAACATATTGGACATTAATGATAGCACAATGAATTTTCTGTGACCTTCTGCTTACAAGGGTAGTCTAATTACACAAGTATAGAATAAAAAATTCTGAATGTAATTTTTTTTTAACTCAATGTTAATAGAAGGTGCAAAAGCACATATTTGAAAGATGTCAGCACAGGCTAATTTTATTGCTCTGGCCCTTTTCCTCCAAGTGAGCACTGAGTTGGTCTAATGTGCTATACTTGATTGCTTAAGAAAAACATAGTAAGAAGACAAGACATAAACGGGAAGAAAATGTTGGCAAAAGCTGCATCTGATAAAGGACTGTTATTTAAAATATGCTAAGAACTCTAAAAACTCATAGCTTAGCAAAAAGCAGAAACAAAATTAAATGATAAGCAAAATATCAGACACCTCATTCAAGAAGATGGAAAATAAGCACACGAAAAGATGTTCCACGTCAAATTTCATCAGGAAAATGTAAATGAAAACAATAGTGACATATTACTACACAACTATTAGAAAATCAAAAATATAGTGGCTTGTAGAGGTGAATCAGATTACAGTAAGTGAGCAATTTCCCATACCTGGAGGTAGGTGTGATAAAACTTCCCTGACAAATACGTACTTTCCTTCTTACCTATACTAATTCATAGTCACCATTATACAGGAAAATTATTTGATAAAGATGCAGCTTAGCCCAGCAGAAAGGTGCCACTCAATTTTTTAATGCTCTTAGTGCTTTGAAACAATGGAGGAAAACTTCCTACCTGTTCCCTTGAACCTTTTACAATGTCTCCCCTTGAGGTTTGACTGTTTACGTCCCATTTTGAATTACTTCAAAGTGATTCAGATGGTGTATTCTCCTACAAATTTGCTTTCCTATACAGGTATTCTGTGGTGTTCTTATGATCTACGTGGATTTTCTGTAATTAATGTGCATTACTTACTGATTATTCTAATGGCTATTTACATTCATGATTCTATGATTCTTCTTTATGGCCCAAAAACTTGTTATATTTTGGTTACAGTGTGAAAAACATTTGTTTTCAGAATGTAACCCTGGGAGAAGAGTACAAGAAATCTGAATAGCAGATGCTTTGAGTTATCTCAAAGACCCATCTGGAATGAAAGGTTTTGGCAAAAGACCTCCTCTGTATGTCTGCTTCATTGTTGTCTACTGGCAACTGGCTTCTTCTGTTTCACTCATCCCCAGGGTACAAGGCTGCCAAAAGCTTCAAACATGATAAACTCCCATCCTATGGTAAAAAAAAAATTGCCTGAGTCCTTAATCCCATTCTAAAGTCCTTGGAAATGAACTGTGATTAGCCTGGTCTGTCAGGTGAGTTCCCCATTTCAGCTGATTATAGCCCAAAACAAGGCTATTACAGTTGCTGGGAATCACCCATGTGATCGTGTGGATTTACAGAAGGGTCAATTCTCAGCAAGAAGGGGAGGACAGTGGGCAAAGAATTCAGTGATTGCTCACCATAACAATAATGGAAAACAACATTAATAATTATGAAAATATGTCTGATTAATTAAAACATCAATTTAACAGTATATCCAAATGTTCATGTGAGCATGTATTCAATGTAAATTCCTATGAGAACAATTCCACATTTGTTCCACAAAGTTCATTTCAATGTTTATTCAAGGACACACGGGGCATCACCTCAAAAATCTGCAATACTAAATATTATTTTTGGTGACCCAGAAGTTCACACCAAAAATAAATCAGTCAATTCTGTCTCTCCACCTTTCTTCATTCAGACAGAAAGCAACATCTGGATTGCACTTTTGTGTAGATGGAGAATATATTGAATTAAGGAAGAAAGGTAGTTATGTAGAGAGAGACTTGGAAAATAAGAAATGTCAAAGCTGGTCTGGATTTGAAGAGCAGTGCTAGAGACTTGAGTTGCTTAAAATCTCAGCGGGTACCCCCATAACATTCTCTATAATTCACTGCAGAGTTCAGCCACCCCTTCATGAAGTAAGTCTGGCATTATTTTGTAGAGTTTCATATAAGGATGATTTGCTCAATTGAACAATGTGTTTGAAGTGCACACCCTGTTTTCAACAAGAAATACTTTTAGAGAAACACTGTTAGAGAAATGTTTTTCCTCCACTGTATTAGAAAGTGGACTCCTTGTTGACTCCAGCACAGAGCAGAATGAGTTCAATCCAATAGCATCTAAGCATAAGCAGCATCCCTCCCAACACATTATGATGTTTCCGTCAGCAGTGCTTCTGAGCAGCGAACTTAAGTGCATTTCGTAGTCAGGCAGGCATCACAGGTGGACACAATTTTCAGCCTCAGAACCTGTCTATTTTGTCTTCTTGGGCTCTGAAATCCCACTGTTGCCTGCCAATTTCTTTTCATTTTTTTGAGTACTCAGTGAAGTGAGAAGATATGGTGTGTGAATCCAAGATAACAAACTAAATCAAAAAAGAGAACTTCCTCCTAAAATGCTAACTATTTTTGTTAACAGCAACATTTTATCTTCATGAATATGTTTTATTTTTTTTTTAATTTTTAAATGGTAGCAAATACTTCATTGTAGAGGAATTTAAGTTAAGATTTAAATTTGCAATACAGTTCTAAGAAGCAATAGTGGATTTCTGGAAGTGTCTATTTCAGTCTTGACTAAAAAGTTTAAAACAGATAGCTTTCTTGAAGCTATTCAGATCAGATTTACCCAAGACATGTCATTTTGTCATTTGGATTGTTGGGAGCTGAGGTCAACAAAAGCCCTGAAGCTGACTAGAAAATTTTACTACTGCCTTCACTACTTAGAACAATAAAAATGAGTGTATGAATCTGAATTGGGATTTTTACCAGAAATAATCTTTCTTTGGGAGAAGCTTACCTATGAGACAGGACAAACATCTAATCGCAGAGCATTTGTTTTTTGCCATGTGAGTCACCCTATCTTTGTCATCTGAATCCCCTCCTTTCTCCTTTAAGCCTTGGTCCATTTCCTAGTCACTAGCTCAAGATACATAGGCTTATTCTGCCCACTGGCTTTGTAATCTGCATCCAGATAGATTCTCCATACACATGTAATTAAATGTGCTCGTTTCTCCTAATCTTTCGGATGTTAATTTGGTTTTTGAGTCAGCTCAAGTAGAACCTCGGAGGGGTAAGTGAATATTCCCTCTCTATGTTAACGCTATTGAAAAAAAGAAAATGAAAAAAAAAGTGTTCAAATATAGTATTTCACATACTGAAATAATTTATAAGCCCCAAAGTCATGAAACCACAGTATCATCTATCCCTATCAATTTGACCTTACATCTTACATTTTGAGCTATGTCTTGAAACAGCAGAATTTGATGGCTTAAAATACATCTCTTCAGCATAGGGATTGTTTTAGGAATTTTTTTCCCTAAGAAATAGCAGATCCAGGAATAGCTCTGAAAAACCCAGTAGAAGTTACTCTGTCTGAGACATTCGCATTTTTAAGGGCAATCTTTATTGGTATGGTTGTCTCTCTCTCTACACCAAATCTCAAGGAGCTCTTAGCAATGGAGAAAGCAGTCACATGTGTCTGCAGTACAGCCATACCCTCACACACTGTGCTTTTAATTGCCCTGAACTGCTTTCCCTCCCTACCCACAACATTCTTTTATGTTTAGCTGACAATGGTATTTAAGGTGGTGAATCGGACCATTTGGGTGTTACTCAGTTTTCCGGGGTCTCTATCATGTACCACAGAAATATACACGTTATTAAACATTTGTTTGTCTTTCTCCTATTTATCTTTTTTATTTTAGCCAAGAACCTAGAACGGTAGAGGGAAAATTATTTTTCCTCCCCTACATCTTCATAGTAAGAGCTAGAGCTCATGTTCCTTCAGAAAGGTGATTCTCCAATGAAGACCTTCCTATTACTAAATTCCTGGCGAAACTCTGGTATTCCCAGAGCATGCCTACCATTATGTAGATTGAGTGATTTCAATTCCAAGATAGACATCTTTTCCTATTACACCCAAAAAGAGAATAAAATAGCTTATTACTATGTTCATAAAGTTTCTTTAACTAAGGAAACTCTAGTGAATATTTAATTAATATGATTATATTCTTATAGGTATTAACTCTGTTTTTATGTACCCTTAATTTAATTTCAAATATATGTTGAAGATCTCATATGGAAACAATTTTAAAACATAGTTGATGACAATCAAATGAGTTGATGTCATGAGTACATGCTGACTTTCAAGACATTTCCAAATAGCTGAGTAGATTCCTGATTGATCATAAAATTTAAAAAAACAAGAAGCGTTTGGAAAATGTGACTTAAAGAGTGAGTTGTGATGTGCTTCAGAACTCATTGGATTTACACCACAGCTTTCCATGTTCAGAGACAGAGCAAGAAGTTATTTAGGCATGAGGATGGTCTGGAATATCCTCGAAGGTCAGGAGGTGACGTCACCTTGGATGGTGATGGGCTCAAGAATTCAGTTTCTACAATCGGGCAATCTAATCAAATTCCAGCTTCCAAATAATTCACCTAGAGAACCTGAGCTATTTATGTGGTCTTTCTACCTCAGTTTCCTCATTATAAAATGAAGATAATACAGTGATGACTTGGCAGTATATTTCAAAGATAAAATGAAGTAATACTTCAAAATCACAGTGTAAGACACATATGACCTGAAGAGGAGGAGGGCAAATTTCCCCCTTCCCCTCTCAGTGCTTCTTGATCAACAAAACAACACTAGACAGATTAACAGGAGAAAAAAGATCAGTACATTCAAAGACTCTACATAGATTACGAGCCATTCTGTTTTCAGTGTGGGCAGGTAGTTGGGAATGGGATGGGGATCCAGGCCTTCCAGAATAGAAGAGAAGCACTTACATGACAACAATCAGATGCTCTGTAATTCAGTGTCTGCTCTGTCATATAGCGAGATTTCTCCCATAGAAAGGTCATTTCTGGAGATAACTTAAAACTAGGTGATAACTCCCAGTTTTCATCCTCCTAGGAAGTGGTAATAGTTTCTCATGAGTCTGCAGGGTCTCAATTACCTTAGCTGGAAATAACCCATATACCAAACTGGGACATCTGAGATCTGTTCTGAGCCCCTTCAGCATGTGAAATAAATGTTAATTACTGTAATCTAAAAGTCTACCTCGCAATGCCTAGACTGGCTCATGTGGAGCCACCTAGAGAGAGAACAAATGCAACACAATATCATGCTCCTACCCCTGGTCACAATCAGATGCAATTTTCTACAAAGGACCTAAAATTCATTTTGGATAATACTCTAAAAAACATAAGGAGTTAGTTTTCACCAGGTAAATTAAGGGAGCTTTCATGTTCTTTTTCCAAATGTTTTACTTAGTCCTGGGATGAGAAAAGAAAGGTAAAGGATAGAGAGAGGCCTAGATCTCTCTTCCAATCTCAAGGAAAAAAAGAAGTTTAAGCAGTAAAATCAATACCTCATTGCTTTTGAAAAAAGCACATTGCTGGCAGGTAGATTCTGCTAAAATCTTTAAGGTCAGTGAGCTAAAATCTCTTAGTCCTCACAGTGACTTGTCTTTTTAATCAGTGCCTTCTCCCTCCATCTTTCCATAATATTTAGCAAAAAAACTGGGGGTCTTGGCAAGAACTGCTCATTCCTAAACCTAGGACCTCAGAGATTACCCCTTGATGTATCAGATTCAATCCAAATTTGTGAAGACCTCTGCAAAAGAAAAATAGAAAATTTTCTTACCGTGGCTTTATGTAGAAGCCGAGGGGGCAGGAGTGTCCTAAGTTAAGTGTGGTCCCATCCTGTGAATTTACCTTTTGTTCACTCCTTGAGAAAATATGGCCTCAGAAGATAGACATTCAGAGACTATGTCAATTTCATATGCTGACCATCTGAATCCTTACCTCTAAATGAAAGCAATGTATGTTGTAAGTCTCAGAGGTAAAATGCATCTCTTTCCGATCAAGAGTTTTTAGTGCACTGAGACCCTGCTGCCTGCAGAGAGAAAACAGCTTAGCTGAACCCACCTTCAAACCCCATCACACACACTGGTGTCTCCCTATTAAAACAAGCAAATTCTTATCAGTCAGCATCTGTTTCTTCTTTTTTTCCTGAAGCCTGTTAAACAGATTTCTCATTGAGAGACTTCCCCGTGGAGTATAATTCACTTCGTTTTCGCTCATTCATAAGATTTTTTTTTTTTTTAACATCTCCCAGCTGCAACTATTTTAAGCAAATTTCTGAGAACTTACAATCAAACATGACTCATTTGAGTAAAACAGGGCTACAGTACAAAAGTGGAGGCCATTGGAGCACCTTTGAAATACAGAAAATTCACACAATATAGACTTTCTGTTTTAAGTAGGCAACTCATTGGTCTAGAGGCATGTGATGTCTGCTCCAAGTCTATTAAAAAATGAAGTGTATTGATATTTAATATGTAAATGTATGAAAAAGACTATTCCGTGTTCTTTTTCCCCCAGAAGTTGCCAGTGCCAGTGAAATAATTCAAAGTAAACTCATCACTTTCATACAACAGGAAATCAAATCGCTATCTGGCGTTTCCATGGCAACAGCTTTCCTAAGCAAACTTCTCTACAAAATATACAGCTGTTGCTCTAGCTCGTTGCTAAGTTCCCTTGACAAAACCACGGGATAATAATAACCACTCCTGTACATGTGGTTAAAGAGGAGAAAGCTCCCAGGGGCCTGCACATGGCTTATCTTTTAAATGATAACTAAGAAATTCAACCTCCCTTCTTCAGCGTGAGAGGGGATTTCCTTCTCTTTGCCTTGAAATGGTGCCACAATAGGCAAAATCCTGCAAATCTTTCATATATTTCACTGGTAGTTACAGGAGGTGAATTTTTTTCATTACCTAATGTTGAAAAATTATGAGATGATAACCTGTTTTAGGATTTCCTATAGGAACATCTTCTTTATCACTGTTAGTTCCAATTTTCTTAGTTTTAAACATCACCATGTTTGAACCAGTCTTAGGCTCCCATTAGTCCTGTCTTTGTTGTAAAAAGAGGTTAGTTCTACTATCTCTAGACAGACACCAGTAAGAGACTTGAACTCATTTTATCAAACTGCCATGAGCTAGAAGAGACTGCTTACCTCTTTCACGGCCCACAGCAACATGCTGCAGCACTACGGCAAGCTGTAAATAAGCTAGGAGAAAATAGGTCAGAACCCGAAAGGGAAGTCAGAGTCCCATGAAATATTCACCGTGAGGATCCATTGTTGCACTGTCGGTGGGACCAAGGATGGAGGGGAGGCATCCACACATTAAAGAGGAGGAGAGGACCTGAAAATAACGTACCCCAAATAGACATTTGGTTCCATTTCAGCATTACATGGCCATATCTCACCATTACTTTCTTCTAAAGTAATTGCTGCTTCCAGTTTAATTTCACTGTTTTAATGTGAACATGAATTGTCAGTGACCCTTAAGACTATGTTAGAACTTTCAGATTCAAGTAATGTTAGCATGCACTGCTTCATTTGCAAATAAGAGTAAAAAATGTACTTTTCATACATTTTTTCAGAGAAGTAATTTTTTTAAGGAATATATAATTTTATTTAAGGAAGCTCATGATTGTAATGCATCCTGCAAATCAACAGGTTGACCTCATGTCAACCAGCCACATCCTCTCTGGAAATGGACAGGGAGAAGTTTTTTCCTGAATGGACTATAGCTGGGACCACATGCATCTTCATTTACAAATTACAAGGAAATCTTAACTTTATTTCCCCGAGTGATTGTACATATATAAGAATCTGAAGCAAACGTGAATTTGAATATGGGTTTTTCCTCCACATAAATGATATAATCCATAGGATATTGTGACAAAACCAATAACAGATCAATAATAATATATCAAATATATATATACACACATTCTTTCATATGTAATTCATCATGGTTTGTATCAGAAAAAAATTTTATGCTATAATAACAAATAATCCCCTAAACATTAGAGCATTAAAACACTGTATTTTTCTCATGCTCACCCAAATTTTCCTGCAAGTCCTGATGATAGAAACTTGTTAAGACAAAATGTGAACCTCCTCCAGCTCACTTTCTTCTCTCCACACTCACCATGAAAATTAATGGCCAAACCCCTTGAATCTAAACCTACTATCTTTCAAGTCTTTCTATCCCGCCTGCCACTGTGACTATTTCACGTCAAATGCCAGCTGAGCCCTGTAATAATAATGCCTGCTCCAACCTCCCCACAGCAACTGCTGCCATCTCTGCCCCAGGGAAGCCCAGTGAACTGACTAGCGCAGGATAATGTCCATAGCACTGTCCTCAGAAACCTGCAACTCCGAGCCCTGTTCTATGCTCCCTTCTCCTTTTCTCTCCTTTACCCACTGCACCAGAAACTAGCTTACTGTGTTTGTCCAAAGAATTTTGTTCACTTTTGTGATCTCAATCCCCACATAAAGATTGTTCTTTCTTCTGGAATATCATTTTCTGGTTACTAATATGACTAATTCAAACTTTTAGCTTTTTTTTTCAGATGTCATTCCACCAACTTCCTGAGCAGTCATTCTTATGACAGCATTTGTAAGATTGTAATAGCCTACTACTTTCTGTCATCCTCAATGACCTGGACACAGCAGGGACTCTTGTTTTCCTACAGATCCCTCTGCCTGGCCAGTGCCTTAGCCTTGGCAGTTACTCAATGAATATTCATTGCTTTAAAAAGAATGGAATATTCCAACACTTACTCATAAGAAGTGTGGTGTAGAAGAAACTTCATCGTGCCTTTCCAAAGCACCCTGTCTTGGTAAACAAGGCCACACTAACACCTATCAAACTCTGCAGTGAAGATGTTAGAGAAATGTCTTGGAATTATCTATTCATTTCCATCAATTCTAGAATGCAACCATCTCTAAATCGGAGAAATTAGGAACTTCTATACATCTGAGAGTTGTGATGTTTCAGAGTATCTATTTCCCACCAAAATTTTATTATCAATGTAATTTAGAATATAATATCTACTTAATCTATAATTTGACCATTTATTGCAACTGAATGCATTATGACTTCTAAAATCATAAACTGGCTCAGGATTTTTTCAGGTGTATCCACCAATATTGTCAAGAGCAGTGCCATCCATTTATTTATTCATTCATGTATCTGTTCATCTAATATTCAGTAGAAGTTGTGGTAAGTACAAATGAATAAGGCATGGTCCTTGCCTCAAATTATAATTTAGCTGTAGAAGTCACCATGTATTAGCAAAATATAATATAAGGAGGGAAATGGTCTCATAAAGTGATGCTCATAGTGCTGGAAACATGGCAGAGGAAAGATTGTGAAAATATTCATGGAAGATGGCACCTGCAAGGGTTAAAACAGATTTCAACAGAAATAGAAGCTGGTATCCTGAAGAACAGGGATTAGGGTGAGCTCAGCAAGGTGGTACTAATGAGGGGGATGTTCAGGAGGCAGGGTAGAGTCCAGTATGGCTGGTCTACAGGATGTTTGATGTTATGGTCCACAAGAGGCAGAAAGGAAAAATTGGTTTCAAAGTATGGAGTGACATTAACACGGCATGAATAATTTGTCTTTATCATATATACAATTGAAATCCATCAAAGACTTTTGAGGCATGGAATGATGTGAAATGCAAGAACATAAATGCATTTTGAAAGATGAATGAATGAATGAATCTGAATTGTGACTGAGGCTACACATCTCAGTATTCAAAGACAGTGAAGTGATGAACTCTGGAAGGGACACTGGAACTAGTAATGAGCATTTCGAGTAGAACATAAACACCCTGTAGAAACTATTTAAGCTTGAAATTTGAAATTTTTTACTTATGGCTTATGTAACTGAATAGAGAATGAGAAAATCAGAAATGTAAAAATACCTCTAATTTTGATACTCCTAAATTATCCGTCATATAAGTAGTATATAGTCATAGTGAGAATATAGCTACTGAAATAACAATTAAAAATTGCACTATATTCCACTTACCATCTTTTTACAGACCATTGGTGATATGCAAACCACACCTTTGAAACACATTTTTATATTGTTTTCTTGCACTGCAATCTACATTTTATGATTAATGGTAGTATATGTATATGTTTGTTATTTCCCAAAGTAAATGATCTATTGATCAAGGAAAATAAATTGTGAGACCATTGGATAAGTTCTATGGAGTAAGGGGACTAAAACAGAACTCTCCACATCTTTCAGAAGTGACCTCTTGTTAACGTCCCACTCAAACAAGAAGAGCCAAGGACAGTGGTGGGCAGCCCCAAAAGCAAAGTAGAATCTCCAATTATTCTAACTTTTAGCCCTTCCCTTAATCAAAGAAGTCATCTACTAGCCTTCTCCTAATCCAGAAATAATCTTTCATCTGTATTCTCTAGAAGAATGTAGAAAGGGGAGTTATTTATCTCCACTTTGAGAGGAAGGATGAGTCATTTCTCCTTGCCACATGGTGACCCCTTCATCTCTTCCCTGAGATCCCAGGTCTCCTTTCCAGGTCTCAGTTCAGGATATAAATAATGGGTCTATTCCAGCACCTCAGAATTTACCACCATGGAAATTCCCTATATGCATGTTATTAAATTTAGGTTTTTCTCTTATTAATTGTGCCTAATACTAATTTCTTCATCCATTCAACCTGTAGAGAATCTCAGAGAAATGGGAGAACTTTTCCTTTAAATCCCACAGGAGTAGATCAGTGGGTGCAGACTTTAAAATGCTGAGTTTCGTTTTATAGACAAGATGAACAGATGGAGAAATTCATGAGAATACCAGATATTTGGGTCTATAGTTTATAGAAAGAATTTGATTAAGAGACTAGGTCATCTATATATTACCTAACACAATGTCTCATAAAAAGGTCGTCATTCAATGTTTGACTGCTAATAAAATCAATAAAATCTTTAAGTACTGGAGAGCCTCTAAAATCTTGTGGCTAAGTCATTTTAAAGCATTGATATTTTATTGATTCCACAAAAAAGAATTCGTGCAAAATCTCTTTGTTCAATATAACAATACACAAGACAGAGACATTTACAACCTCAGAATAGTACCCTAGAGAGAAATTTGCAAAGAACTAATAATTGAGATGTTATACAGTCAGCCAACTGTGATCATTATTAGACAGTAGGATCATGAACTATGTTTCCTATTTCAGAACTAACAATAAACTTTTTTCTCAAAAAGTATAGCAGGAAATAATTCTGTTCATTCCATGGCACGTTGTGAGAAAATTTATGTTTGAGAAATATTTTGCATTTCTTATGTTTTAAAACACATCTAAATTCTCATTTATGGCATTGGAAATGTGCGATGTAATAAAAAGTAATACATTTCTATTAACCATATTGCTACTTTTTTCCTGAGGGAAATTCAATAAATGTAAAAGAGGTCATGGCATACATATTGTTTGTATCAACTAAATTAGCAGAAGAGCAAACTAGTAAATGAAATTTTTTAAGTTATAGACATATATATTTTAAATACTTATTTTTAATGTGCTGAGCATAGGCAACTATTTAGATGTACCTGGCTGTGAATTAAGAGAAAAAGTTTTTAAGGTATTGTAGAAATAAGAAAACTCTTGGAATAGACGAACTTAGAGACAATCTGGTTGGTTTATAAAAGTGAATTAATTTACTGATAAATGTAGCCTTAACAGCATATGTGTATGCACACACAGATATATATATATATATGTGTGTATCCTATAGAGATGATAAATAGATTATCAGAGTAAGACAGACACAGACAAATCAAAATCCTTGAACACCTACATCATAAGCACATAGCCAAGAGCTTTTAAACATTATCTGCTTTCAAGTTTCTCAATTCACACTTGAATAGAAATAAAAAATTCCATACCTGAGTCCCTTGGAAGTTACTCCCATGTTTTATATGAAGTTAGCCTGGTCTCACTCTCCTGCTATATATCAGTTTAAATTCAGCCTACACTCTTGAGAGGTGGGGAAATACCTTCATTATGTGTCAAAATGATCCCAATATAGTCCTGTTTAAATGTGATTTAATCCTCTTGTTTCGCCTATATCTACCTGAGTTCCATCAAATTTTTACTGTTTGATACTTTCTCTTTGAACTTAATTCCCAAGCCTTGTATTTTAAATGGTTTGCTGAGAAATTCAGGTTTGGCAGTAAGTATGGATAGAGAATATCACAGTTGAAAAATAAAGCAACATGTTAAGCAATAAGTCCTCCTTGGCAAGTGGTTCATCTATGGGCAAGTAGAAGATAAACAAAAGATCTAAAGCAGTTTTGCCATAATAATTAAATAAATGAGTAGAATAAATATACTTGATGGAATAAACACCTTCAGAATATAAATAACAAGAGTGTAAAAGTAAGCAGAAAGGTAAGGTGCCTGAGGATCAATCTATAGCCTTAGCAACCCTTATCCTTAGCATTGCACCCTCTACCCTTCCATCTCTCACCTTCCACACCCTCACCAAATCCTACAAAGGGACTCCCCACCTTGTCCTCCTCCTTTTCTCCATCTCTGCTCAGTTCAGAACTTCCTCTTATTTTAATATCATTCTATCAAACTTCTAGCTAGACAAACAATGCTTTTCTTCCCATTGCTTTTTAAAAAGACCCCACTCCTAAAAGGCTTCAGTAAATTCACATTCTCTTCATGAGAGAACCCATACTCTCTGCAGGGCACACAAGGATTCTTGTGATCTGATTCCTGGAATTCCTGCCACTCCCAAGTGGAAACCATTTTCTCCAGCTTTATTGAGCTAATTACAGTTCACAGAATCTACCATCAACTCACATTCTTATTTCCTCCCACTTAATGTTTACTTAAAAAATAGCCTATATCCAGTTAACTCCAATATCAAGACTCAGCTCATAAGGCACTTCCTTTGGGAAATCATCTCTGATCTAAAAATATTTCATAGTGGTTTTTACTGTCATGTATGATTATAATTTAGTACATAGAAAGAAAGCATTCTTCTTTGAATGACTATACCTGAACAAATTATGTGGATATCTGTTTCAGTATAACAAATCTAAATTGAATTTTTTGGCCTTCTTTTTCTCTTCTCTTCTTATTATTTTAATTGCATACCAGTGATGAGTTTACTTGAACAATCTAAAATATATAACCTTTTTTTGTATTAACTTGGAAAAAAAGAAAGATTACATGAAGATGAAAAAGAGGTAGATCAAAGCAGCAGATGACCAAAAATACATAAACAAAAGAAAACTGGTAAAATAATCAGCAGCATTATATAATAAGTAAGGAAAAGATTAAAATAACAAGAAAAGTCCTGACATGATTATCTCATATAAGAGAAAATTTTTAAATAATTGTAAATGGCAAAATTATAAACTCAGAAAACATTGTGAATACAATAATGACAAAATTATATTGTCCTACAGAATAAAGCATTAGGAGAGGATTTTTAACATAGAAGATTAAGAAGTAGAACAAAATTTGGTTCTGATCTATTTTTAGGGAAAGTTTCATTGTTATGTGACAGATTTTCTTCTACTGATTGTTTTTTAGAATACCCATTATTCATGGACAGGGATAGCTCACAAATTGTTTAAGACACAGTCATATAAGTGTTTTGCTGTTCATATTTTTCCAAAAACATCAATATATCTGTAAATGTTCTTACAGGTGAATTATATATTCCCCAATGTAGCAACCACTGTAACATGTATTCGTGATGCTCTATTACTTAATAAATCTCTAGGACTTAGAAGAAAGTGGAACACATATTGGGTACTTAATATAGTTTTAGTGAGAGAATTTTATTAATTATGATGCTCATTTAATCTTTGTCATTAACAGTAGTGAAAACAATGCCTGGGAGAGAAAATGTAACAAACTACATTTATTTTTGCTTCTTTATTAGAGATAAATAAAATAATTGGATAGAAAATTTTATTTCTGTAATGATAAAGCAAAAATTCTACTGTAGGCATACTTAGGAATGTTTTCTCTTCTTAGCAACTTCAAAGAAATGTCATTGTTTCTTCAAGTAATTGGATAGTACCAATAACTTTAAAAACACCCAGAATTATGATGGTTTTACTACTCACCCAGATAGACACAGTCAACTCTGCTGCTCCTTAAAACAAGTATTCTGTTCTTCCATGGGAGGGCAGCTGATTCTCCTATGTTTATTTTTTATGCACATTTTTGTTCACTCTAACTTGGATATGCTTTAGTTTTTTTTTAATATACGTAACTCACAATAGCTCAAGTGAAAAATATGTGTTTAGTCTTATGCAAGCACTTTTGAAAAGAGAAATTCAACTCAGAACCATTCCCAACTTCAAACTCTTAAAAGAGATACCTAATGGAAACATTGATCTAGTTCATCTCTCTCCCACTGGTCATAGAATTATGGCTCTTCCACTTATTGGCTGCCTTTGAGTCAAATGCCCGCTTCTAGTCCAATCAGTCATACAAAGGATGAATTCATTCCCAGTATGTAAACTGTGACTGTATGTAAGGTGGAGGGCATGACACAAGGTGGAGGGCGGCGTGTCCTTTGACAGAAGTATGAGAACATTTCACTACAATACAAAGAGAGTGCTGCAGATGGTACCATTAATACTGTGAAGTACTTGATGAGATATACTCATTCATGCATTCACCTATTCAACAAATATTTGTTAAGTTCTACTATCAGCAGGCATTGAATTAGGCATTGGTGATGAATAACTGATTAAAAGTAGGCAATATTCCTAGTTTCATAACTCTTACAAAGTTGAGTAGGAATAGATATTAACTAAAATATGAATAATATAATTGCAGATAGTGATGTTATCTGAGGAAGTGAACAGAATAATATTATAAAGCAGAAGTCAGCTAACTTTTGCTTTTAAGTACCAGATAGAATATAGGCACTGCAATGCTCACTGTCACTTTTTCTTGCAACAACTCAACTCTTACCATTGTAGGGAAAAAACAGTCAGTCTATACTAAAGAGATGCATATGTCTGTGTTCCAATAAAATTGCATTTACAAAAACAATAAGCTTGATGTAACTGGAGTGTCATAATGTGCTGCTGCTCCTAGGTTAAAAAGAAAAACAGAGTGATGCATTTGGGTGAGTGTTTTGCTGTAGATAGTATAAGAGGACTCACTGAAGAAACAATGTTTGAGCCAAAATGCAGTTACAGGTAGAACTTTAGGAACTGCTAACCAGGCAGAAGAAGAAGGACAAGAGCCTAAAGGGGAGAATTTGCAATATTCAAGTAGAAGAGGGAGAATGTGATGACTAGAGTTTGATGAGATATGGAAAACACATTGTAATTAAGTACTAAGAGGTAGACTGATGCCTGCTGATGTTGCTCATCGAATTGAGTGACTTGGAAGAACCTGAACCAGGTCATCCAGAACTGTCAGTCTTCATGGAGTGCTGGTTAGGACCAATCAGTGGTCACTTCCTTTCTATTGGCCACACCACAGAAGCCAAATTCCTGGGCAAAGAATGAGCTGCCATTGACCCTAAATGTTGATTCATAGTCTAGAAAACTGTGCAGAATGGAGGAAAGGACATTTCCTTAAGTTAAAGCTCTGTGACAGAAAGAAGGAAGGACTTCTTCTGATGGACAAGCAAGAACACAAATAAATCCCTCTACCACTGTGTAGATAACTTCTAGAAGAGTAAAGAAAAGGTCATCTTCATTCAACTTCACTATTTATTTAGCACTTATGGATGAGCAAATGCAGTCAGAATAATGATGAGGTGGGTCATTTAGTTCATTATGAAATGATAGTTTATCCCTGAGAATTTCTCTGCCTTGAAATCTACTTTGCTTGAAATTATAAGCCATTTTAACTATATTTTAGTCAGCATCATCTAAGTATTATTTTTCCTTCCTTTTACTTTTAACTTATTGTGCCTTTAGAGGGTATAGCTTACACCACTTTAGCTAATGTTGATTTTTCAGTCAATTTTACCATCTTTGCCCTTTAGTTTCTTTAGACCTTTAAATGAGCAGGATTATTACTGTGTTTGAGTTGAAAGCTACCATTTGCAAATGTTTTCTATTTGATGTGTCTTTTCTTTCTCTTTTTTTCTTTTTTGCCTTCTTCTGTAAATTAATTGAATATTTTATTATTCGACTGCATGTCATACTTGATTTATTAGATATATTTATTGGAGAGAGAGTATGTGTGTTAGTAGTTATTTTGAAGGATTATAGTATATTTCTTATTTGGCACAATATAACTTCAAGTGATATTACTCCAGTTTA
This sequence comes from Solenodon paradoxus, assembly GCA_004363575.1. Lineage (NCBI taxonomy): Eukaryota > Metazoa > Chordata > Mammalia > Eulipotyphla > Solenodontidae > Solenodon > Solenodon paradoxus. The sequence goes on from RJWH01001109.1 coordinate 163,498, forward strand.
TATTTGGTGCTTAAGAACCTTACAACTATATACTTCCATACTGTTTATAAAGTATCAATTTCCTCTTGAACTTTGTACAATTGTTATCATAGATTTTATTTTTAAATAGGTTATGACTCACAGTACATTATTTTTTATTTTAGACTATTATTTTTTAAAGAATTAAACTATAAGAAAAATCTCTTCATAGTTATGCACATCATTGTCATTTCTAGAGTTTTTATTACTTTTTGGGAATTCAAATTTTCATCTCAGATTTTGTGGCTTACATCTCAACTAGGGTCTCTACAAATATTGACCAAGTCCCACTTAAGTTCTGACACTTCCCTCTTTCTTGTTGTATCTATGAAAGAGTTGTAACTGTCCATGAATATGTTAATCATTTCCATAATAGAAGTCAATTTCTGGGTTGGGTTCATTATCTTCTTTCTTCTCATTTGAATTCTATTTTGCTGCTTCTTTGCACACTTATAATGTTTTTTATTGGATGTCAACCACTTTACATTTTTGGATCATAAATCATTTTTGTATTCCTATAAATTATGTTGATTTCTGTTCTGAGGTGTAGTTTTGTTACCCGGTAATAGTTCAATCATCAGAGGTCTTACTTTTGATCTTTATAGGTGAGGCCAATATAGCTTTATTTCCCTGGGGCTAATTTTCTCCTATTACTTGAGACAAAATCTTAGGAGCATCTACACCAATCCCTGAAAATTATAAGATATCCACTCTGGGAAAATCTGGTTTTGAGGAACAGGGATTTGAATGGTTATCTCATTGATTTTTCTTTTCTCTAGGCTTTCTCTACTTGAATCCCTGCAGCTTGTCTTAAGTTTCTTATGTTTTGTCTATTTTTTTAATTGTTTCAGGAAAGAGTGTAAATCTAATCCCGCTTATTCCATTCTGGCTGGGAAGTGAAAGTTATCAGCAGTTATATTTTTCTTCTTTGTTTTTCCATATATAATCCTAAGAACCTTTGTTTGTACACAGCTGCTCCTGAATGATCACACCATGACTTTCAGTGAGTCTTATACTGGGAAAAGTTTGACAAGTTTCTAAGAAATGTCCCAAGTTTCTCTGAGACTAGCATGTATTCCAAGGGAAAATGGATGAATAAACTTGTCACTGATTAGTGGTTTGCAAAAAATAGAATCTCTCGTTAAACTTTTTATTGCAATAAAAAATACCAAGAATCTTAAAAATGCAGATATCAGTAATTATTTCCATCTTACCACTTGAATTATTTATTTTAATGGCATTTCTTGGGGGCTTTCTGCTAGTTTGCATAGATGGCAATACTGTTCTAAAAATAGGAATTCTCTAGGCTATTGTTTGTGAATAGATGGCACTATTATATGTTTTATCATCCGAGAATCCAAACTGATCATGCAACAGGATAAGAATATAGATTTTGTTAGTCAGTTCAGTGTCTTTGCCTTGTCTGACTGTGAGCATGAAGTGGATGAACGCCTTGTCATGGAAGAAAGGAGCTCATTTATCACAGTCGACCTAAAAATAAAAAGACATAGGAAATAGTTGAGTAGATTTTAGACAGTTAGAACTGGAAGTCATATTGGACAATCTACCTGAATCATTAATTGTATTATATTTTACCTAGAAAATATATTTACCACAATACTGATTTAATAAGTAAGCACCCGTGTTAGAAAGAAAATATTCAACAAATCACCAAATGTATCTCCTACCCAGGTCTCTATATAGATGATTGGCTGCCTCTAGAAATGTAGATTTTCATAAGTTATGTTCAAGGATCCCATATAGGCATATGAAATAAATATTAAAATGTGTAATACAAATGAAAAATTTAAGGTTTTTGTACTTTTGTAGGCAATATCCAATATTTTAAAAAAGTGATAAAGTAATTCTGATCTAAGAGCTCTATTTTGGGTGATTTTTATTTGTATTGAATATTTAATATTTTCACCATTTATGTCTTCCTTGAACATATATATATAGATAGATAGATTTATATATACCTATATATATAGAGAGAGAGAGGCCAAGAGAGTTTTAGAACATTAAAATCAAATTATTATTTTGAAATAATTTCTTTTTATATTATATGATATTTATATGTAATATATAATGTGTATTTCTCCATGTTGCTATGTATCATCTAAATTGCCACATTAAATAAATGCACTTATCTAATGCATCTTAAAAATGTGCACAAAATTTTAATTAATCTCATAGTGTTGGGTTTTTACCTATGTGTCCATTAACTATTTCCATAAAAAAGGCATTTAAGAAACCATCTTAAGCTTAACTGGTGTGACAGTCATGCATTATTTTCAAGCTGACCTCAGAAGACAGGCCAGGCATGGCCATAAGGACCTCAGATTTCTACAGGAGGGTCTCCACAGGAGTCACCTGTACGATTTATCATTCTCTGGTCAAGGTTGGACTCACCAGGGTATTTTAGCTCTGTTTCAAGTCTCTCTCATTCTCCTAAAATCAGCAGGCTACTCTCATGTTCTTCTGTGTCAATGACAGTTATGCTTAATTGTCCATGTCATACTTTAGTCTGTCCTGGCCTCCCTTCCAATTCTTCTCCTTCATTTTCTTCCTCATCCACCTCCATCCTCCCTTCACTTTGCTTCACTTTGCTTCTCTGCTCTACTCTCCCCTCTCCTCTCCCCTCCTTTACCCTCCTCTCCCTTGATAAAATGCCAACATACTTTTCAGCTAATTTGACAACTCAAAGAGAGATGATAGCATGTAACTTAAGCATTTAAGTAGAAACAAAAACAATAACAAAAAAACTCTGAAGTTTCCTGAAACAGCACTCAAACTTCTTGCACTCTCTATTGAGGGCACTGTCAGCTCCACTCCTCCTCAGAAAGAGTCCCAACTAACTGGTTCTCTGTTCCTGAGTCAGGTGACCCTGGAGGGAGAGGATCATGTCTAGCTCCAGCTGCCAGGGGTCTGCGTTCTGCAGTGTGGAGGCCTTGACCTATCATGGTGACTATTGGTGTCTGTCTTATTTTATTTCTGAGGGTGCTAACTACAGTCAGGTATGTGATGCCAAGTCGCTCGTTTTGAAATGGGTTTTCTTTTTCAAACACTTAATTGGGATGCCACAGCTTCTGCTTCCTTCCTGTGCACCTGCTCTAAATTTCAAGAATATATGGCCCTACCCATGGTCCAGGTCTCTCAAGTTGCTATATATATATATGTAATATTTAAAAAACCTTAAAGTCCAGTTCATTGTCTCCTTTCATTATTTTAGATTCTTTAGATAATTTAAGAAAATATATACAGTTGGCTATTTAGAAAATAACACTTTTAAAAAATTTACTGTAAGTTGACTACAGAAGTAAATAAGAATTTAGTACTGATAGGCTGATTTTTCTCTCACCATTTAATTATCTTGAAGGGATGAAGTTAATCTTTGCTTAACTAAAGTTCGTGCAAAGTGGTAGTATCAAACTACTGAACAAAGGGTGGCTACTTCAATGGAAATTTCTCCAGAAATTCATACTTTTTTTTCACTTCAGAAGATACTGTGTGGGAGACTTTTCAGCAAGGTCACTTAATGTTAATTGCCCCCACCTCCTTTTATACCCCAGTCACACCTCCTTTTTACTAATAGCAAAAGCAAAGTTTAGGGACTTGGTGATATTTTGAAAATATTGCTATCTACTTTGAACACCAGTAACTCAAATGTTATTTAGTTCAATCAGGCAGAAATAAATTTAGGGTAAAATTTAACCTGCAATAATTCCATTAGAACTTTTCTAAAACTCATGCTGACAGATGCATGATATTTTAAATATGAATGAAGGTTCTTTAATTCTCTGCTTGGCAAGTTATTGTTAAGATATCCCAGTTCAGATGACAGATGCCCACTGCTATTGTATAAGCCTGCTAAAAGGAGCAGGTTGGAGCACATGTTCAGTGAGCATGTACTGTACACTCCTGCAGCCACTAAATGATTTACAGAGACAAACGTATTCAATTCTCAAGATAATTCTGTGCACCTCTTTCTACAGATGAGATTTCACACTGCAAGTTATTTATTTAAAATAACACAGTCAGACTTTTAATCAAATCTGCTTTGCCCGGGAGTCTGTTTTCTTATATTTCACCCTGGCACCACAGTGGTATTTTTTCTTAAATTCTTTTATTTAAGCCAAGAAAATCTCATAGAATATGAAGTTTTCACAGAAAAGTTCTGAGCTTCAACATTCTTATTTCTGACTAAATTGTTGAGTTTTGCCCACTCTTCTATCAAGAACCCACTCTCACAGTCCTAGACCACATCTTCCATGGCTTGGTGCTTTCACTGTTGACCATTTCACACCTTAGGAAGAGTGACCAGATGCGAAAGGTGTTTTGGAAATTTCTCTTAGTCGTGCTACCAAGTCTATGAGCACATTATCAATGAAGGTGGGCTGAGGACAAGAGAGTTTCTGGCATTTCCAGTTCAACCTTATCTTTCAACAAGTCAGTAACATAGCTCACTGTCACACTGGACTTACAACTCAGCATGGCCATCGTACAGTACAATTATCAAGAACATATAAGTATGGTATCTTTTCATAGAGAACATACTGCAATTAGCAGCAGGATAAAGCTGTGTTAACACGCCATAATTATTTTCTGCTTCAGGCTCTCTCCTGGGCTCTTTACTTACTTAAGTACCCTTGTGTATTGCCAGATTCAGTCAGCACATCAACACGATGACAAGTGTTATTATCCCCATTTCACAGATGAGCTGGAAGATTAGACACATTAAGTGAAATTGCCCCTGACACAGAGCTTCTAAGTGAAAGAGCAGAGATGCTTGATTCTAATGTTTAAATTCTACTCCACTGAGCACTGCTGCCTCCTGGAGTAGCTAACAGATTCAGAGATATTAACTACCAGAGTCAATAGCAATGGTGGCAGCTTGTTCTCAGATCTTTCAAGGTCAGTATTCATTTTATTTTATCAAGGTTGCCTTTCCCCCATGTATGCGCTTGTAAGTCACTTAGACTTGAAGATGCTGGCTTGAATTATTGTCAAAGGACAAGGGTGCTTAGAAGAGCAGAAATTCTTTCTTCCCATCCAAATTAGCTGTCAATATATTCAACAATCAAAATGGTATGGACTTACATTGAAAATCTCCCTCAATATTTTACTGATATACATTGAGGTATCCTCATATAGACCCTAGCATCACGAAGAGGGCAGCTAGAACATAAAAAAGCTACAGTCCAGTCATTTTGAAACTTAGATTTGCTCCAAAGTCACAAAGAACTATTATCGCTCACTATTGTAATGACTTGGCTCCTGTTTGGAATTGTGCTATAAAATGCAGTGTCATACTTGTCATTCTGACTTTGATTCCAGTTTTCAATTTTCGTTTCAGAAAGTTGCTTTGACAGAGGGCTCAAGTATTCCAGTTATAGAGATCACCACCTATAACTTCTCTAATAAAACATCTTCAAATAAATCACAGCCATTCTAGTAATTTCACAGCCATGCCACCCTAGCCATAACTCAGAATATTTTACATCTCAAAGGTTAACTGTTTCTTTGAATATCTAGAAAAAAAAATAAAAAGTTGGGGCTGTATTGAGGTCAGGCTAGACATGTCTGCGTTAGAAAGTTAGAAAAGTGTTTTTTAGGAAATTGACCACTTCTAATAGTTAATGACAGAGGTGCATTAACTGTGTTATGAGTTTCAGCCTTGCTTCCCTCACAAACGATATATCACTTTAGATGAAACCTTGATATTCAAACAGATTACTCATATATCCATTAAAATGTCCACACTTCATTCTTATCTGATTATAATAAATCTTTTTTCCACTAGTCACTTAGAATATTATTTTTAATTTTTACAACCATTGCATTTTCTTTTTTAAGGAAAGGTACAGGCAGGAAAGAAGGCAAGGAGAGGCCGGCAGGTAGGGAGCCAGGAAATAGGAGGAAGAAGCATTTATTTTATTTAGTCACTCATCTTGGTTATTCCCCTCAGCCACAGATCATGAATCCATGCCCTTGGAATACATATGGACTGCTTCTTCTTTAGGAATCCATTTGTTGCTAAGAACAGCCCATAAGAAGCAGCAAGGACATGGGTACTAGGTTGCTCCAGCAACTTAACAATGAAAACTCATGATCTTAGCCATACCTTGCCCCATCATCACTCAACACTCTCAGAATCACCTCTGTGTTCAAGGCAGGAAGAAGGTGGATGGGCTGTGCTGGTTTATGTTTTATATCAGCGAAGTCACTGAGCCAGTGTTTTTTCCAACACAATTCTGTTCTGATAACCAGAATCAGGTATCAATCACTAAAATATCTAGAAACAGTCTGCACAAGCATGGCAAAATTAACTATTAATCCATTCAAATATTCTTTTTAGGGCCTACCATGTACCAGCCATAGGCAATCTATTATCTCAACCCCAATGACTTTCAGAAACTTTTATCAGTTTAGGGGTCTCTCAGCACTTTGCTTCCTTTGGTTTGAAGAAGTCAAGTTGAAGGTTAACAAATGGAGACCCCATGCAATTTAATGTGGGAAAATGAATTATTCATGGTCATGCATTAGTGTCTGGGAGACAATGGGAGGATTCGTTAACTGGAGGATTTGAGAGGTGATTTTAAGTACAAAGCAGGAATACAAGACCTATGACTTACTTAATGACTTTGTTACCCAAGATTGCTGTTCAATTTTCCTGCTCCAAAGCAAAACTGCAATGTAGGCAATCTCAGGTACAGGTTTCAGGCATGATCTAAGTTTGTCTGACTGATTAAGTCTCATCTTCTTCACCATTATTAGATATCATTTATATAGCAATCTAGGAAATTTAGACAATCACAAGTTAATGACACTGCAGAAAAGAAGACGTTAAGAGTGCACCTTTGAACTGTGTGCACAGTAGACTGAACGCTGTGTGGCTCCAGAATCCATATTTTGAACCCGTAACCCTCAAAGTGATGGTATTTGGCAGTGTGGCCTTTGAGAGATTAGATAATGGTGGATCTTTCAAGATAAAACTAAAGTCAATATCTTGATCTTGGACTCCAGCCTTCAGAGTATGAGAAACAGCCATCTGTTGTTTAAGCTAGGCAATTGTGAATTTTTTTAACAACCCAAGATGACTAAGACAGGCTAGATTAGATCTCTAAGATGACATGTGAAAATCATTTTGGTTTGTTTAAAAGGTTTCTTTGTTGTTGCTCTTATTCTTCCACACAAGTAGTTTTTAAAGAGCGAAGGTATATGACTTTACATATAATCGTTCTGATTTTATCCTAATGAGCAGCTACTGAGTATAGAAACCAACTATGGAGCTGGGACAAGCTTTATAGATCATGACTAAAATAGAAGCATGTTGATCCATTATTGTGTCTTTATTTAGACAGTGAAAAGATACTATGAGTTTCAGGAGAACTTTGGGACAAATTTGGCAGGGATAATACATATTTCATGAGTTTTCTTTCATATATTAATTGCAGATTTATCTTTGAAAAGGAATCATTTATCATTCATTTGATCAATATTTATTGAACACCAATGATGCACTAGATACTTGGGTTTATCAAATAACAGAGATTTATCTGAGGGAAACATGGTAAATAATAAATATGAAAATAAATAAATTATGCAGTATGTTTGAAGCTTAAGAAAAAAATATAAGGCGCGTAAAACTAGTGTTTCTAAGGTAGAGATTATGGTGAAAAGAGTGGTCTTATCGAGAGGAAGATATATAAACAAAGACATGAGACAGTGATAGATTGACTGATTGGATCTCTTGAAGGAAGGACACAAAGACAAAATATTTTTATCATATAGTGTACAAGGTACTCTACCATATGTATAATGCAGGCGGTCTAGTGAGAACCCCACTAAAAACAAATAGACACTGCAGCAATAATAAAATTTAACTTTGGAAATATTCATTTTACTGGAAAAATAGAGAATTAACTATCAAAGTATATCTAAGGAACATGGTGCAAATATTACTGTTTTTCATTTCTGCTATATGCGGTTTCTATACATGTAAGAAAATTAGTCTATTGCTGACACTTGTGATCAATAATTACTCTCCTTTACATTGTCTTTCAGAATGTATACTTTAGACATCATTGGTAGGTAAATTACTGTTTAAGGTAGAATCATAGAATTTTGGAGTAGAAATAGATGCAATAGCTTTCTTTTGCAAGGATGAACTTGTTACCTTTTCTAGTAAAGAATACAGCTTATTAAATAAAACTGATATTAATCATGAAGTTCCTGTTGGGGTGTATAATTATGAAGTTAGAGAAAGAATAATTGTTATATGAAATTGTGCAGTGATGAAGAAATCATACCAAGACAGGGAATGTATCTTGGGTTTATGTCTACAGAGTGTGGAGAACAAGTCAGCAGCTAGCTCAGAGGGCGGGACACTGTCTCCAGAGGGAAGAACAGTCCCTGTGGAAGAGAGCATGGCAGGTGTTCAGAGGTCACCTTTATTGTAGCACAAGAGAAAGAGAGCAGAGATACCAGATGAGATGAGGTTAAGCATTTGCTCTCTTTTTCTCTAAAAGTATGGAATGGACATTAAGGTTTTCAGAAGTGAACAGAAGTATAATCAACAAGTGTGTCTTTTGCAATATGATCAGCATTCTAGAGAAGGTGATGGATTTGCAGTAGGGAAACAATGGCCTTGGGTGAGATCCTGACAGTTCAAACTCAGCTTAGCAGTGGAAGAAACAGATAAGAGTTGATGGATCTGAGAGAATAGGAGAAGTAAATCAGACGCGAGTGTATACATGTGGTAAACAAAGAGAAGAGAATGACTTTAGATGATCCTGGGTTTCTAACCAACAACTAGGGTGAATGGTGGTGGTGTGCAGGGATAGCCCTTAGCTGGTGCCATTCCACTGACCAACTATTCTGTAAGCTTTACTGAAGCTGTGATGGTTTAATGGGCAGAGAAGATGGTTAGCACAGGTAGCCGTATCTGGAAATCTTGGGAGCGCCCTCTGAAAGCAACTGCATAGATCACTGCATGTCAGCTCATCAAGCAAGGATTGATGGAGGACATTGCCTAGATCTACCTTAAACACTCCTCAGAGGACCAACTTCTTAGGAGATAAAGTGATACTTAAAAAAAATATCAGGACAAAGAAGTCTATGGCAGATTTCATGGGATGGTCATGAGCTTCCTCACAGGTATGTTTCTAAAATAAACACAATTTTTTTCTTTTTCGATAGTTGGGCCAGTGATCTCTGGTTTTGATTAGCAAAAGGAGGGACCATTTGAAAGTCCTGTTGATCTTGAGTGGAAGTCAGGTGCAGTCCAAATAAGCTTATCAGGTAAAGCTTGGGGAGATGAATAATGCAGTCATCAGGCTGACACCTCCCAGGAGCTGAGAGAGCCTCTCTCTGCTGTGGAATTGTTGTGCCCTGGAGGTAGAAAGCACTCTGAAGGGAAAGGCATTTCCTTTTCATCTACTGAAAATGTGTGCTGAGGTCCTGTGACCATGGTACCCTGAAAACCATCAGGACAAGCAGATGCTTCACTAACAGTTTACTGCACGGCAGGGTCTCCCAGAAGTATCTCTGCCCCTGAGCCAGTGACAAGACCTGGGAAGGCAAGACTTGAGACTGTGGGGCCCCCTGATTCAGGAAGGGAGCAGCACTTGACCCAGCAGAAAAGGAAACCTGCAGTTAGCTTTTTACACTGAGATCTCACGTTAACTGCAATGACCACTGGTTTGCAGACCCTCCAATAAGCCACTCCAGCATGTGAGAGAAATGAGCAGGTTCTAGAAGTGAAAAACTACCAGAGGAAGCCCCTATCAAGCAGCAATTCTCAGGAGAGGCCCACTGAGGAGGAGAAGACCAAATATCCAGATTCTGCTTGTCTCTGGAACGCTGCATAGGCAGCTTTTAAATAAACGTGGTTCTTAGTATTTGTATTTTCTTGAAGAGAGAATAAAACTCATTTTCAATTTATGAAAATGAATTTGTTAAAATAGTCGCATGGAATTTTCATCACAACTGTAGCTATGGAAGAACAATTTAAAATTAGACAAATTTCAGAAAAATTAGCATTTCACCCAGAGGGAGTTTTCAGTCCCCGTTTTGAAGAAATAGAGGGACTTTATATAGAGTATAAATAATCAGATAAAATTTCAATGGGTAAGTTAAGCAATTATATATTAATTTGAAAAAAACACTTTGTCCTAGAGAATTTAAAACATGCTCATAATGCTTTTGAGTGAAAATATCAAATAAATGACTTTTTGCTTTTCAAAAATAAATTTTTTCTCCCCATAAAAGTATTTCTGTCATTGTTAAATGATCAATAATTGCCATAGTATTACTCGAGGAAAATACACAAGGACTTTTTTTGTAGCAGTCATGAATTGTCCAACCCAAGCCTATCAAAGAGCCATCAGAAGGCCTGGAAACAGATCATTGATACAAGTCTGAAGACTGTCTGACTTCAAAGTTCAAGGAAAAGTAAATGTTCATTGTTTCTATACATAAAAAATTCAGCTAAGTGGCATTTTTGCAGCACAAATCAAGTGAGGATATTTGCATATGAGTGGTAGTAATGTCGTATCACACATCAGCTTGGAAAACTTCCTCTGGGCTCCTGTCTTGCCTGTCATGCTTGATTCTGTACTAGTCCTCTCTGAGCACAATTTAGGATTTGGAATTTAATTAATACTACAGGATGATAACACTTTGGTCAAATCAATATGTTTGATAATGAATTTCGGGAATGTGGGTGACTAAGTTGAGCATTAAAGTCAAGTCTTCTTAATGAGGACTTGGCTACTCCACCTCTGGGGTCATAACAAGTCCTGAACTCTGTTTGTGCGTGTGTGTGTGTGTGTGTGTGTCTGTCTGTCTGTCTGTCTGTCTGGGAATGGGGATGGGGATGGTATCAGTCTATTCAGGCTGCCATAAAAAAAAATCTTATAAAGGCTCATAAAGAACCTCATGTTTCAGTAGACTGACAGTGGGAGATGAGGGTGCCCGCACGGTAGAGCTCTGTGGGGATACTCTTCTAAGCTGTAAATGTCATCTTCTCTCTGTGACCTCACCAGGGTGGGAAGAGGGCAGACAGCTCTCTGAGGTCTCTTTTATAAGGATGCTGGTTCCTTTATGAGGCCCTGCTTTGTGATTTCATCACCTCTTGGTAGGGACAAAGACATAGTCTATAGCAGGAGGTCCCAAGACTTTAAGGGATAATGTGTGCTTCATAATAAAAGAAATAACATGTTAAGAAATGGAGAGAAAGCAGTTTCCCTAAACTGGGACAGACTCTTAATTAAAACGATTTTGACTTTACTTGCTTTCAACTCTTTTTATCATAAATATTACTGGCTCCAGAAAGTAATATAAGTGCTTGGCATTTTCATAATCTCTGGCTCTGTTAAATTCACTTAGATATTCTCACATGATTCAATTTACTAGAAAAGGATGAATGTATGCATTTTTGTACACTGAAATGAACTCAAGTGTAATAGAATTTTTCTCCTGCTGTAATCCCTAGGCATTGGCATATGTTTGAGCATCTTTATCTCTAAACTGGGATTCAAAGCTCTTACCTATATAACCAACCATGTGATGGAAGGAACCGAGTCTCGTATGTGGCAAATGGTAGAGTCTTCTCAAGGAGTTCATAAAATTTAAAATGCCACCCTAAGACCCTCCCCTTGACCAAGGGAAAAAGAAAGCCACTTCCACGGGAATGTGGTGTATCCATATATTAGACTATTTATCTGGTTTTTGGATTCCTAATTGTGTGTGCAAGACATGGAAAAACCTGACAGGATTTAGGGAAAAACAATGAAAATGATGAAGGTGCTGTTTGTACTGATTTATGAAGACACATTAAACGAATGCAGTATGAATAACTCTCCTAAGTGACGGCCGTGGAAAGACATAATAAATGTCTACAAATATCTGTTGGGTGTGAACAGTGAAAAGGAAGATGGATGAGGCTGCCGAAGAATATGATAAGGAATAATGAGACTAAATTGGGAGAGTTTATGCAGGGAAAATACTGTAGTCATTTCATTCCCCTGAAAAGTCTCCATCAATGAAAACATTCGATACCATGATTAGAAGTGCTCAGGATATACTGTCAAGGCTGAGAGATTATACTGTTCAAAATGCATGCTGGTGAGCTGGGAGTGTGCTCAGTGTCCACGCTGCAAATGCAGCCATGTCTGGCTCCAGAGCTTCTTGTCTCTCACGTAGAAAACCAGTTGGGCTTCATTCAAGGCCAGCATCACTGCTTACCTGCACCAACCTTCTATCCTCTAAAGAAATACGAGAACAACTAACTGCTAGATTGGCAGCTGCAAAAGAGGATTTCTCAGCTGCAGGCTAGATCCATTTGGTGAGGCTCTCTGGGTTAGGCAGAGCCTGCTCTCTGCAGGAGAAAGTCAAAGGGAAGCTCTTTTTACAATTTTCACTCTTCATCTCTACTTTTTTCCTTCCTCCCTGAGGTCCGAGTAAGAAGCAGGGAAGGAGAGATAAAGGGCTGGCTTCAGAGCCTCTTCATTTCATTCAATAAGGATTCGCTACTCAAAAACAAAAGTGATAACACTGATAATTAATGAGCTCAGCTGAGACAAAGAACAATTAAGTTTTAATAAGGCCTTAACAATTAGCGTTTTAACCATTATTGCCTGGGAAGCGAAACATTAGATTAGTTATGCTTGTAGGAAGTCATCAAGTAAGAATTATTCAACTCGTTTTTAACTAATTGTAATTACCCTGTTCGCTTCTTCTGATCCTTTCAGCTGAGACTCTCAGCCTGAGTCCAAACCACAGCCACCATGGATAAATGTTACTTACTTCATCTTTAAAGCACAGATTTGAATTCATTTATAAAATCAAAGCATGATGGTTTGAAAAGAAGCTCTGTAGCATCTATGTAAATATCTCTTACTTATGAGGAAAGGAAGTGCCAACTCTTCATCAACCAATTAAATATTAGAGCCAGAAAGTTTCGTAGGTTCTAAATATAGTCAGAATAATTCTTTGTCATGTTCTGTCGTGGGTTATAACCACTAGAAGGAAACTTTGAGCAAATAAATCTATCATTTACCAAGTGTTTATGTAAGCCACGATTAAAATGGAAGATTCCTGTCCAATGAAATGAGAATCATCTGCCTATTGCTGTGTTAAGGGATTTTGCATTTTGCATTTTTGTATTTATCATTTTCATTCTTAATATTGTGTCTCTGTTATTTTTTTCCTGTCAGTTGGATAATAGAATTCAGAGTGATCAACATTTCCCCTGAAAATTAACTTAAGTGACTCCAAGAATGTTCTACATAAGCTACACAAGACGGTGAGTGAAATACAATGTTATTCACAAAAAAAGGTATTTCATAATTTGTTGCGAAATAGAAAAATGCAGGAAGTCACTGTTACAGAATTAATCCCAGGAACAAAGTCTTGAAGAAATTAAAAACAAACAGATTCAAACATGTGTAACATAAAATAAAAATACAAAATATTTTGCCATTTTTTTCCACCTACCCATATTTTATCTCCAGTGAGCACCAGAATGGTTAAAACTGTTGATTACCAATTGCTCTAAAGTCCACAGGGCACTAATTTTGACCTTTAAAATCAGGAAAAAGAATCTCCTTGCAATCCAGAAGAATTCTAATTTTCATTTGAAATTTTGGAAGCACACATAGACTTTTGCAGGAACCATTCTTTAATTTCCCATGACAATCTAATTAAAGTGAATGGTCTGCACTTAAATTGAACCATATCTACCTTCCAGTGCCATAAAATCCCGCCCAGAGCTCTTGAACTTTAATTTAATATCTGACTCTGTTTAGGCCTCCGGTGTGATTCTCTCCAACTGTGCACATGTCCACATTTGAGATATTAGTGAAAGAACAGAGGTTTTTGTTTCTAAACTAATGAAAGGAAGAATTAATTTATAACACCTTGAAAATTATATTTTCAAAATTTTGAATCTTTATAATTGTCCTTAAGCAGATGAATAATCAACAGGTGCAATGCTTCAGATTACAGGAAACTCCTAAAATTGTTCATACTCAAAATAATGGAAAATCTTAGGAAGCATTAGTATTTACTACAAAAAGAGAGGACACACTAAAACACAATGCTTTCCCCCTAAGTCTCTACATTCCTTCTATCCTGATTCCATTTTTCTCTTCTCACTCTTCTCTAACATTTGCCAGATAACAAAGCACTTGTGGTTCATAAATGTGCAAGTTGAAACATTTGCATTTTGCTGAAAAGATTAACATGTGGGCCACTGACTTTCAAGTTTGATTAATAATGAATAATTGTTTCTGTCTTACAGCTCTTTTTTTTTTTTTTCTATTAACTTTGCCAGAGTCCTTTGGAGGGAAGAAGAAAAGGAAATCAGTTGCAGGTTCTATAAAACATGCTTACAAAGGAACAAAAGCGTTTTTTTATTATCAGGAAAAACTGTCCATACAAAGCATTTCAGCAAGTGATTCAGAAATCTCATGGAATTTCTCTTCTTTCTTCACTGGAGGCACAGGATTTGCTTGTGGGCTTTGGAGTCAGTTCTAATAGGCATTTGCAATGTCATCTCCTTACAAAATGCTCATAAAATAGAAAACTCACTCACTAGATTCATACACGAAAGATTTTGTGTTCAGCCCTATGGGGCTCTAAAGTTAGGGTTCCTTTATTCAAATAGGAGGTCATGGAAAAGTCCAAGAGACACATGGGAAAATGTCCAGTGAGTCACTCTGTACTTGACCAAAGGCCATCATGTAGGGAATATACTTGTACAGCAACATCATGCAGGATGAAATGCCTGACAAAATGTGATATGAATTAGATGTTTTCATAGACTACACATCATTGCTGCTGTCTATCAGATAAAGTGAGACCCAGTAGATTGGAGAGCTGTAGAGGCAAGGCATTTTAGATGCTTCTTATCTTCCAGAAAGCAGGTTAATGAATGAGCTCAGATTTATCTTTGCCTTGCAATTCCATTTTGTTTTTCTAAAGATCCTCTGCTTTTTTGGAGATTTTTGAAAGGTTAGTACAGGAATGAGAAACTCAGAGGGCACAGAATGACCTCGAATCAAGTGTCTTAGAGCTGCTATCCAAAGTGTTCTCTTTGTGGAGGGTGGACAGAGCCATGCATTGTCTGCTAATTGCATATCCAAGGCCAGAGCAGTGAAGTAACATACAGGGACCTGGAGGCCGGCTCCCACAGGAGTCTAATGGGCCAGCACCACTTAGGTGCAGGGGGCTGACCACCTGGTCACTGATACAGACAAAAGAGGAGACAGAGGGCTAACACAGGGCCTGGATAATGGTACAGGCACTTAAGGTTTTTACAGAAGTCTTGGGGGAAAGAAAATGATCATCTTCTTAAATAAAAGATTTTATTTTTCAAAGCTATGTTGGCCAAATGGAGTCTTTTCCATGCTGATTGTCTACTTTTGACCAGTTGTCCTTCATTTTCAAAGAGACTTCCATCCTTCTGTCTCTTAAGCTTTCTCACCTTATTGCCAATTTCAGATTCCTTTTCTCTCCCCAAACGATTTCTAACAATAATTCACTTCTGCAAGAATAGCTCTTAGGACTTGAAGAGGTCCCAGGGACTATGACTCCACATCCAAGTGGGAATGCAAAGACCTTCTATGAAAGCAAGGCACCAGAGATGAGAAGGTGGCCACTTTAAGAGGAAGAAAAGAGATGGTCTTCTGTCCTCTATCCCTTCTCAGTCAATCACAGTGCAAGGTCACTCAGCAGCCTTCTAGTAGAAGGAGAAATCTCCTCTTGGAATCAGTTCTCCCCACACATTGTCAAATCAGACAGAAGCCCTAAGCAAGTGGACATTTTTATGTATTTAATTCATTTCGAAAGAGACAAAATGGACTTACATGACTTGTCCACTGGACTTCAGAATTAAAAAAAACAAAAAACAGGACCATTAAAATCATACAAAAGTATTAATAACAGTGTTGTCTCTGGGTTGATGTGGGTCTGGAGTCATCTCTAGGGATGAATTTCTGTTCTTCCAGGTAGAGAGGGAGGGGACGTATTTACAAATCTGTGTCCTGATTTCAGGCAAGTTGGGGGAGGATAGAGAGTATTTCTTTTATCTATTTTTTTCAATTACATTCAGCTCAAAATAATCCTTATACCAAGGTGACATATTTGGGGTGTCATGTTATGCCCCCTTATAGTGAAAGAGTCTCAGGTATTGTAAAGAACAAGGCTTCCAGGGTAGGGAACAAGTTTACATCATCAATCTTCCTTCACAAGGGATTAAGCTCTACTCTTGGAAGAGCTCTTTGACTTTGGAGTCAGTAAGGATTGAGCCCAGAACTATGACACCAACCTATTACCTGGGAAAACAGACATTTTGAGAAGGTCCTGGAACAAGAAATACCTTTGAAGCAGTTTCAATGTGTAATAAAGGGATCCATCAGCACAAGTCACATAAAACAGCAGACCCTGTTGTGATGGAGGGAACTGTGGTCCATGGGATGCCATGTAGACCTCTGCAAGACTCCATCAGAGTGTCACAGTATAGGCTCCAGGGAAGCCAGGGAGCTGGCTTCCATCCTGCAATACAGACCCTGAAATGTCTAGATATGCAGAGGAATGGTTCTATCAGTGATATTCGGTGTTCTGTCCTGGGACAGTAGAGTTGTGGCAGGTTTGTCTGCATTTCTTCCTGTAGGGATTCTAAACATGATTCTGAAGCCTTCCTGAAATTCTATGGCCTACCCATGCTCTGTACAACAGGTCTCTGTACTGCTTTTTCCGTCAGAGCTGGTGCCTGTTGCTCTCACAAAGATGAAAGCAGTGAGCAGGGGTAGCAGTCACCCAGTCCTGCGACTAAGAAAGCTCCCAGGGGTGCAGCAGCAAGAGCTCCCCAAGATGGAGCTAAAGTTGCTAGAATTTCAAGGCAAAATTATCTGCTACCCTGACTTTTCACATGAAGAAACGATACTTGAAGAGAGATTAACTATTCCTTGACTTTGCATGAGTGCTCAGAATCTTAGTCAGAGAATTATGTCTTCTAATGCACTAACCAGCGCAGTTGCCCTCACTCCAATGCTGAAGGGACTTGGTCCTGTTCATTTCATCAACCCAGGGGCCAAGCTTAATATTATCTAAATGGAGGTCATCCCCCTTATGTTGGAAAATAATAGTGTTGCCTGTTTCTGGGTGACTCTTGAACTCTTGATAGATTACTTATACAATATGATGAAAGACTTTAAAATTTTTAGAGTAGTGATAATTGGGTCAAGGATATTGCAAGGAGTCAATTGGAAGGGTTTATTAATTAGCATCTCTCCAGTGGAGTCATTGCAACTGATTAATAACTTGGGACACAGAAAGGATGTAAAAAAATTTAAGAATCAATGACCAAATTGACAGCATCGTGTCTTCTGGTTCAGCTGCATTGAAACTTTATTAGAGAAAGCTTACATTATTCATCATAATCCCAATAGCCTTGACTATAAACTGAACAAAGGAATATGCACATAGGAAAAAACAGCTAGAAACTCCCTAAGGAACTTTCTATGAATTTATTTTTGTTAGAGCATAAGTCTTGCTGCCCAAATTGAAATAGCTGTACTGCTTAATTTTAGTTTTAAATAGCAATAGCAATTAGTCCACTAAAAGAACTAATTGCTTGCAAATTTTCATATTTGGACACAAAGGCACTTCCAAATGACAGTACTGAATAACATTTCAAAGTCTAGGTAAACAATGATTTTTAAAGTATTAACTTATGAATAATTTTGAGATTTTATCTAGTTATAAAATAGTAAAGTGATGGTTTCAAAAGTTTCAAGGGAAGAATACAAATAATTATTACTTTTCAAATTATTTAATTTTGCAAATGAGTACATTACAAAGTGTGATTATTATCAATGCTTATTTTAAACAACACATTCCTTATTAACTGCCATATTATTCTGGGCATATAAGCTAACTCACAATAGGCTAGTAATGAAAGCGACACTTTTCGTGCAACCTAATTCTGATGATTATAATTATTTTCAGAAATGCAAAAGAATTAACTTTTTCCCACCTAAACTCTACTCCATAACCAATCTTTCCTTTGAAACTATCTCAGGAGTTCAGTTCACAGAAATATAATGACCATTCACAATACTTGTTTTCATTGACTTGTCAAAGTTTCATAATTCTCAATATTAAAAAATGGTCCTTTTGGATGAAGTCCCTTGTTCTCAAAAGTTCCCTCCTTCTGCATAATCAAATTTCAGAGCTCATGACCAAGAGCTTTAGAGCAAGCCAGAATGGGGCAGGTCTAACTGTGGCACTAATTCACTGTGACCTTGGGTAAATTCCATACTCTTTTATGTACTCATTTGGGTCCTTATCTACACAGCTGATTAAACAAAATAACACATCTCATCTATTTATTGTCAGGATAAATTAAGATAAGCATATAGAGTATTTATTCAATAAAAATATTATTAGGTTTTGTATTAATATTTTATTAATATGAATAAAATAATTTATATTATAGGAATTAGACACAGGAAAGGCATTTTATGACCCTCTCCTCCATGAATAATGGCCAAGTGATGTAACGAGGACAAGGAACTGCTAGCAATTAGCAGGATGGGTATACAGAGTTAACCTGATGTTTCCTGATATTTCAGGGTATAACAAATATTGAATAAGATTTGTCTGAAAAAATATGTTACCAAGCAAACATTATTCAATGTGAAAATTAAAATATTGAATGAGTTTGTATTCAGAAAATCCTAAAAAAGTGATCAATTTCTTAGAAATACGTTTTTTTAAACATGGAGGCGAAAGCTTTTCAAATGTTGTTTAAACACTAGACTAGACATCAGCAAGCAAAAATAAAACTAGACATAGATCTTACATCTTTTATAAAAATAAGTTAACTCAAAATGGATTATAGATCTACATGCAAAACTGTAAATGTTATAGATGATAACAGGAAAAAATCTAGGTTTCTTGAGATTGGGTGATAGATTTTAGATGCAAAATCAAAAATCAGGAACTATGAAAGAAAATTAGTAAGTTGGACTGAATTAAAATGAAATACATCTGCTCTGCAAAAGACATTGAGAGAAAATCTTGTGAAATATACCTGGTAAAGGACTTTTATCCAAAATATATAAATAATTCTTTAATGCAACAATAGGGAAGCAAGTAACCCAATTAAAAAGGCACAAATGATCTGTTTAGACACCACCAAGAAAAATAGACAGACAAAAAATAAAGCTATAAAAAGACATTCAACATCCTGTCATTAAGGAAATACAGATTGAAATAAAATGGACATTCAATATATTCCTCTTAGAATGCTTAAGAGAACATGGAAGAATAGAAAAATGTATTCACTGATACTGGAAATTCAAAATGGAAATGCCACTTTCAAAAACAGTTTGGCATTTTCTTACAGAGCTAAGTATAGACTTACACTATGATCAAATAAACAACTCCTAGGTATTTTTCCAAGTGAGTTGAAAACATACGTCCACCCAAACCTAAACAAAAAAATGTGTATAACAACTCTACTTACAACTGACAAAAATTGCAAGCAACAAAGATGTCTTTATGAATGTGAACTGGGTAATAAATGGTGGCATAGCCATATCATACAGTGGAATATTATTCAAAAATAAATGAGCTATTAAGCAATGAAAAGATAATGAAAACTTTAGATGTATATTAGTATGTGAAAGAAAACAGTCTGAGAAGGCTATATAATATATGATCCCAACTCTCTGACATTCTGCAATAGACAATAGTATGGAGACAGTAAAAAGAGCAGTGTTTGCAGCTGTAAGAGAATATGAATAGGAGGAGCACAGGGAATTTTTGTCCAGGAAACCTATTCTTTACATTATAGTGGTAGATAAAGGTCATTATGCATTTATGTAAACCCACAGGATGTAGAGCACAGATAGTGAACACTAGTGTAAACTATGGACTTCAGTTAATAAGAAAATACCTTGATATAAATATTACAGTTCAGTAGCATCACATGCATTCATAATATTTTGCAACGTCATCCATATCCATAACTCTTCATCTTATAAAACTAAAATTTCATATCCATTAAACAATAAATCTTTCTTCTGTGTCCTAGTTCTTAGCAAGCACCATTTTATTGTCTGTCTCTATGATTCTGACTTCTCTAAATGTCTCATATAGGTGAACTCATGCAATGTTTTTCTTTGTTTTATCCCTTCATCTGTTGATGGATATGAGTTACTTTTACATTTTAGCTCTTGTTAACAATGCTACTATGAGCATAGATATACAAATATATTTTCAAATCCCTGCTTTCATTATCTTGGGCATACACCCAGAAGTGAAATTGTTGGATGATATAGTCATTCTATTTTCAATTTTTTTTTGAGAAAATGCCATATTGTTTTCCACAACATCTATACCATTATACATTCCCATCAACAGTGCATAAAGTTTCCAATCTCTGCATCCTTACCATAAGTGACTATTTTCTGTATTTTTATACTAACCAATGGGTGTGAGCTGTTACCTCATTATAATTTTGATTTATATTTCCCTATTAATTAGTGATATTGAGAATATGTGCTTATGAGCCATCTGTATATCTTCTTTGGAGAATATACTCAAGGTTCGTCCATTTTTTAATTTGTTTTGCTGTTGTTGAACCTTAGGGGTTTTAACAAATTCTAAACATTTGCTTCTTATCAGCTATATGATTTGAAAATTCAAATATTTTCTCTCATTCTCTGTGTTGAAGTTCCCTTTCACTAAGCTGGTTTTCTTTTTTGTTTAATGCACATTGTTTTAAGTTTTTAATGATGTTCAGTTTGTCTATTCTTTTCTTTTGTTACATATTCCAACATATCTAAGAAATCAAACCAAGTCCAATGTTATAAAGTTTTTTTTTTTTCTCTATGTTTTCTTCTAAGATTTTTACAGTTGTAGTTCTTACATTTAGGTCTTTGTTGCATGTATTTGCATATGGTGTTAGGTAAGGGTCTAAGTTATTCTTTTGCATGTAGATGTTCACTTTTCACAGAACCATTTTTTGATGACTGCACTTTCCCCATTGAATTAGTACATTTGTCAAAATCACTTGACTATATAGGTGATGATTTATTTCTGGACTCTATTTTAGTGTACTGACCTAGGTCTGTATTTATGGCCGTACCACACTGTTTTGATTAGCATAATAATTTTGAAATTAGAAAGTGTGAATTCTCTAGCTTTTTTCTTCTTTTCCAAGATTGTTTTGGGAACATGGATCCTTTGAGATTCCACATGAATTTGACGGATTTTTCTATTTCTGCAATTAGAGCACAATTGCGTCTCACACTAGAGAGTGAGGTTATTACCCTGACCTATGGGCCCTCTGGGTTTTCAAACTCCCAGGCATAAAATAACGTGGAAGCCTTTTCCACACCTAAAAGTTTCTCCTACATTTTCATTTTAAGATTTTAAAGCAAATATTCCTTTTGACAAGATGAAGTCTGCAGTATATTTTTTAAGGAAGTGAAATTCTATAGATGAAAATATAATTGTCCTAATATAATTAGAAGCTATAAAAATTCAAAAATTTACTTCTAATAAACCCCAAGCAATAATTAGATGACTTGAGATCAACTGCTAGATGGTGACTCCATAGGAGGCACTTTGGATCGCTCCCCACAGACACTGAGAAAAAACAAAAACAAAATAAACCACCTATTTCCCTGAGACAAACACAAAAAAATGACTGGCACTTCAGCTAGAGACAGAACAGCTGAAGACTAATGGTAGGTGTGGACACCAGGCATAGTTCTGATCTAAGCTGCATATCTGGATTAGGGATTCAGCTCGGGGGTCTCCCGACATGCGGTGGGAGAAGGCTAGGGATTTCGTGACCAGCTGCAGAAGCAACAAAAGGTGGGCCCAGTGGGGCTGAAATGCGGAACCATGGAGGGTTGACTTGGGAGGGGGTGAAAGGAGAGCCAGTGCACCGGAAGCTGAAATGCAGCCCACATGGTGAAATCATTCTGGGCATAGCCATAACTGGAAATCAGCCAAATCAAACCTGTCCTATAACCATTTTGCACCAGAGCCTGGGTACCACTGAGCAGAAATCCCACCCACCACATATCCACCCACCGGATGTCCCACCCACTGGAATACAGTGAGAAGGCAGTCCCAAACCTCAACACTACCCGCTCTTGCCATCTTGTGTATGGAGGCGAAACTGCAGTCTGATTGCCTGTCCTGGGCAGGTCAAACCTAAGCAATGTTAGGGAAACTGATCCCTCATATGTAAACAGAATGCCACATAGAGCAAAGGCACAGAGAAGTATACATGAAATGATGGATCCAATCAAAAAGCCAGGGGAAAATCTGAATACAGCAAATGTATGTAAATTGCCTGAAGAGGAATTTAGGTGAATGGTGATTAACATACTCATGGGAATCTAGAATCATTAGAGGCAGTAAACCAGACTGTCAGGAAGCAAAGAGAAGAATTAAAACAAGACATCAAACTGGTAAGAAACACAGTGTCTAAATTAAAGAACTCAATAGAGGGATACAACAATAGGATGAATGAAGCTTCCAATAGAATCAGTGCTCTGGAAGACAGAGAGGAACTCAATCAAGAAAACCAGCAAAGAGATTAAAAATAATTCAAAGAATCAAAGACAGCATTTGAGACCTGTGGGATAATATCAAAAGGAACAACATTCACATCTTGGGGATTGCAGAGGAAAAGAGAAAAAAGGAGAAAGAAATCATATCTGAAGAAATAATAGATGAGAACTTCCCCAATTTGAAGAATGAATGCAAGCCTCCAGATTCAGGAATGTCAAAGAGAAACCCAACAGAAATACACCTAGACACATCATCATCAAAATGTCAAAAATACAAGATAAGGAAAGATTATTAAAAGCAGCCAGAGAAAAATGTGTCACATACAGAGGCGTCCCCGTAAGATTGTCAGTGAACTTCTCAAATGAAATTCTACAGGCCACAAGGGAATGGCATAATATATTCAAAGAAACAAAAGGCGTTTCAACCTAAGATACTATATCTGACAAGATTATAATTCAGAACTGATGGAATGATGAAAAAAAACCTTTTCTGACAAGCAAAAGTTAAAAGAGTTTATCACCACAGAACCAGCTTTGCAAAAAATTTTAAAGGATGCTCTATAAAGCTTAAAAAAAATCACACAGAAAAGCAATAAGACAGCAAATACACCATAGTGGGTGTTATCTGCCAGCCTTGATCAAATTAAAACCTATAGCATAGTTTCTTGCTTCCAGGTCTTGTTCTTCAGTACAATTCAGCAATAACCCGGTGAAAGTGTCCCTTTCTTGCCTGTCAGCTTCTGTGTACTTTACATGAACGACTCCTGACCCAAGACAACACAGTAACTTTCTTCACCACCAGTGGACAACAGCTACACCTTCTCCAAATGACAAGAATCTCAACCTTAGGAAGAGATTCCATCTTTTCAACATGTTCCTTCCTTTGATACTCAGCTTTCATTCCCAGGGTACATTTTAGAGTACTCAACCCCTTTATAGTTAGCACCCCAATGCAATTCACAATTATATGTAAACTTTCTATGTTTTCAGTAAAAAGTAGATAAATAAATAAAATTAGATGACTTGAGAGGTGGTAATATAAACATGTTGTGAAAAGACCAGAATAAATATAGCAGAAATCTTCAATAAACAATACATTTAAAAGTAAAATAAATGATGTTTCAATAGTTAAAACTAATAGAGTTCAAGCAGAAATTTTCTACCTGCTCAGAGAAGTCCTGAGACCAAATTTTCAGGGATATATGGTCATATGAAGAAAACTGAATGAATGCACACAATGGCAGCTTATACATGTCATCATCTCAAAGACATGAAAGCTAGTTTTGCAGGTTTCAGAAATAATTATTATTTTCTGGTTTTAAGCAAATGCAGGTGCCAGAGATATGTTCACAAAATTATGATTTTCACTTCAGAAGAATGGATTGGTTTTGGAGAACACATGGATGAAAGAGCACTATTCCAAGATCAGTAACCGCATGGTTTCTGTATGTCAAGCTTACGAAAAATCAATTGATTAAAAGGATACAGGGTACATGGAAACATTTCATCATGAAGACATTCTATTCTCCTTGAAATTGAATCTGCCTCCTGTTTCTTTATGAGGACAAAATGGCTACCATTTTAACTATCACTAAAGAAGCCTATGTATGTGTGTGCATTTCTGTATATGAATTTGTAATATTCTGATTTATATTGAAATCAGACTTCTAGGTTCACCATAATCAGTCAAGATTTTGTGCCTATAGCAATAACTTTTCCCACATTATCCATAATGGTATCTCCACCTTTGCTTTTGTGGAAAGAGAATTTCAATACTAGTATTACAGAAAGACTGGAAAGGCAGAAAGTAGTATTATGACAAAGATAAAAACAAAATAAAAATAAGTTCTAATTTATAGTGCTGTGGTTTTCCATTGTGTAAATACTCCCACTATGGTTAATTTCACATTATCAATAGTTTGACAACCAACTCACTCATGAGCATCAACATTGGGCTCCTGCATGGCAATCCACACTGGTTACAAGACTCCACTGGGCAAGAGTTTATAGTTGGAAGAACAATTACCAAAAAAAAAAAAAAAAAAAAAGTGATACTGAAAACTAGCAGCCAGTGACAAAACTAATGCAATGTCTTAGGATAGAGAAAATATTTAGATTTGATAGTCATTGCTGAGATTAATGAATAAAATTTGGTAACTGATTGACTGTGAGAGTAAAAAAATAATAAATCATAGGGCAATGTTATGATTTTTTAACATGAAAGTTTGGCTGGATGCTGGTATTCATGATAATGGAAAAGGGTAAGTTTAGAAAGAAAGGTTAGTTCTATTTCCAACATCTTAAATTCATTAACTACTACATACAATGTCTAGTATTGGAGAGAGGCTATGACGTTTTCACATAGCACTAGCATATAGGTATTTCAGTTGCTCTGTAAACATAACTATTTAGCAATTTTAATAAACATTCTTAATAAAATATGTTCTGCATAGTATTCCTTCCCTCTCACACAGAATTTACCATTTATTTCTGACTTCAAATCAATGGTAGTATCATCTACTAACATCCCAAAGTAGACTTGAATGAAGTTGGCCTTGAGTGTTCATCCTCCTGGTCTCTCATCCCATCACAGTAACCATTGATTCCTTAGATTCTATAAGTAAAGTCATGGATTTGCTCTCTTCTCTCCATGTCAGTGATCCTATTTTTATCATCATAATTTCAGCCACCCCCATTCACTGCAGCCTGACTAACTTCCCCAGCAATCTATTTTTCTCATTTATGGCACAATTAACTTCTCTTAAAAGTCAGAATGCACTTCTTGGGAAGGTTGTGTAATTTGGAACAAAACAAGAGAATGGCCAGGGTGAACAAAACACCTGGAAAAGAGAGCATTTGAGAAAAGGTAAATAAATGGGGAAGAGAAGATTGGGATGGAGGAAGATAAGAAATGGAGAGGGAGATCACATAAGGCTGTCATCACGCATTAAAAAATGTCATGTGAACAAAAGGAACACTTTTGCACTGTTGGTGGGAGTGCAAATTAGTACAACCCCTGTAGAGAACAGTTTGGAGATTTCTCAAAAAGCTGAAAATGGAAATCCCATATGATCCCCTCATTAAACTATTCATTACCTTGACAACAGCAACAAAAAAAATGTCAAGTGAAAAAAATGAAGTCACATGAAAGAATTGTCAGTAAAGTCAAAGGCACAAATCTCAAAGTTATCGGGGATGCAACAGAAATAAGAATTTGGGTTTTATGCCAAAGAGTTGTCAATTAGAGCTTGTAAAAGGTACTACAAGTACCTTGGCAGAGAGGCATTTAGAGGACTGGATCATTATCCAGGAAAGTTATTTTGAAAGGAATTCTAGTGGTTGGGGAGTGTTGGGTTGTGAGAACTTTAAAGCCCATTTGGATGGACAGCACAACGATTCTCTGAATCAATTTTTTTATAAACTTGTTTTTCCCTGATGACCATATTTGCATTTTTCCCAAACATTTTAAGGAAAGATTGCATTTTGTGAGCCAGTAATACTAAGTAAGAAACATTAATATTCTCTTTGGCACTAGATTTATGTAGAATAAAAGTGCCTTGATGCTAACAGAGAGAATATGTGCAATTCAGCTTGGTACATAGAGAGGGCTTATTAGCTCTAATTTTAGACGTAAGCTTTAGTGTTGGAGGGGCTCCAAGTTTGACTAATACATCTGAAGATGTCCTTGTTATAAAAAAACTGATGGAGAATTCTATTTTTCTACTTTGTGTGTGGGGGTGGAGAGGGGAAAACACATGCTTTTTTTTATCAGCTAATCCCATCTGTTCATGATTATTCAGTAGGTGAGGCGAACTAATGATGATAAGAACACAATAGGTATGCAACTGGTGCATTTAGTTTGATAGAAGAATTCTTATTTGGCAGGGGTGAATCAGTTAACAAATTCTCAGAAACTCTTGATTCAAATCAACTACTATCCTTTTCCCTATAGCAAGCTTCCCAGAAATGATGCAGTGGCCAATGACAAGATGTCATTTTTTTTCCATAAAGTTTTACTGAGCTCCTACTAGTTTCAAAGATAAATAAACAAAGATAAACATAGGTAAGTAAAGCAAAGATCAAGTTTGATGATACAATCAAATTTTGTTCTCAAGGAACTTAATCTTGACACAAATAAATTTCAGTAAGTAACAGTTCAAAAAGCAATTTAGCATCAATTCTCCCAGCCCTCTTAAAAAAATAACCACATAGATAATTCAACAGTCCCTGAATTTTATTGCTTAAAAGGAATCAATGTATATTGATTCTATATTCAAAGTAGTACTTTCCTATTCATTCTCTCTTCATTAGTACCGGAATAAATTATAAAAAATAATTTGTTATAACTTTCATATACCTTAATATAAATCATAATAAATATTATTAAAAGTTTTCAAAATCATCGTTAACCTGTATTAGAAAAACACATGTCTACTTGCAGGGAATCCCAACACTTAACACTGCCCATCATGAGTCTCTAGACAGGTTCCCCCTTCACTGTTATCTACAGTTAGAGAATGACACCATCAGATTCACCAGTGAGAAAAGAAATAAAATGAGAGACTGACAACACCTAAGTCTTGGAACCAACTTAAATACTCTCAGATTAGGAGTATTGGGCAACAAGATAAACATCCGACATTTAGTTCAGACTAAATAAATATACCAATAATAATTACATACATATATACATATATATACATACACACACACACACACACACACACACACACACACACACACACACACATATATATGCCTTTTTTTCCTCAAAAATCTAGCTGGAGTTGAACTTAGCAATAGCATAGATTCACTGGATAAAATCATCATGTATAGTCTACTGCATTAAATAACAGCAATGAATTAATAAATAGAAATTTTACAATGTCTTCTCTCAGATCACAGTGAAATTAAACAACATCTCTAACAGAAAGATATCTGGAAAATCCCCAAATACATGTAGATTAAACAAAATACTTCTAAGAAAAACATGGGTTAATTAAGAAATTTCAAGAGAAATTTTTAAATGTTTTGAACTGGTGCACTTTGGTGGCAGCAGATAAGTCCTCTGGCTGGTGCAGTCCACATACATCCCAAGGATCCAGGTTCAAGACTGAAATAAACAAGATTAACAACTAAATAAAATTAATAAAATGCTCCTTTCTCCTCTCTCTTCCTGCCTGTCTGTCTACTTACCTTCATTCCTGCCTATAGCTTTCCTTCAAAAATGTATTTTGACCTAAATGGAAAATACAATGCAACTTAACAAAATCTGTGGGATGCAGTGACTTGGGGGAAACATTGACAAAATGCAAATATTAGAAAAGAAGAAAAATTTGAAATCAATAATTTAAGTTTCTACTTAGAATACCAGAAGAATAGTTAAATCTAAAGAAGAAAGGAGGTAATAATAATTAGAACAGAAATCAATGCAATTGTAAACAGGAAATCAATCAAGAAAATCAACCCAACCAAAAGTTGGTTCTTTGAAAATACAATAAGATTAATGATGATTTAGTCATACTCCTTAGAAAAAAGATAGAGAACACTAATGGTTAACATCATAAGTGAGAAAGGGGACATCACTATAGATCTCATGAATATTAAAATGGTAATGATGGATGTACAATCAAATTAAGAAATTCCCTAACTCTAATCATGAGAAAACAGATTGCAGAACATTTTACAAAAACAACTGCCTTATTAGTGTCAAGAAACGTCCAGGTGGAGATTTACTCTACTTTTGAGCTCAGACATCAGTGGGTCAGTTTAATGGATGCTGGTAGAAGATTCAAGTCTCCTGGGTCCAAAAGGGTTTGTAATTCTGGTCTTTAAGAAGCAATATTTCAAAGGCCTTGTGTGACTAAGTTGGTTAGTATTGTACTTTCTTTTAAAAAACAATATGGTTTACTAGAAAATATAAATTCAAAGTTTGACTTTTTCTATGTAAGTTTCCAAATATTACATTATTATTTTCTTGCATCCACTTTGTTTGTTTTTTAAGTTTCCTTGAAAGGGCATTGCATCATAACATAGAGGTTTAAAGTATGTATTTGTCAATCTGCTTTTTTAACTTCATAGTTGACCTGTTCTATATCTATGAACGCATTTAAACAGTTGTTGAAGAATATATTTTCAATTGTATTATAGTATGCTCTTATGCAATTTTTTTCTAATTCTCTAGAGTAATCTATAATCAATGTAAATCAGGTGAATTTGCCTTTTTTTTAAACAGTGGTTTTCAAAGTATGGTCTCCAGGAAGTTCATCTTTGCTAGAAATTTCTTGGACCCAACACAAGCTCTTAAGAATCAGAAGTTTTGAAGGCCTGGTGGTTACCAGAGCCTGTGTCTGTTTAACCAAATCCTCCAAGTAATTCTGACTCCATGTCCAGTTTGAAAACCACTGCTTGAAAAGACGAGAGGTCTATCACATCCTATGAGTCTCAAATATTTCCTCTTCTTTTTCCCTATAGCTCTGTTGAGGTGTTAATGACAAAGTTGTTTATATTTAAGGTGCACAATGTGTTGATTTGAATCAATTAGGATAATTAAGCACATTTAAAAAGTCTAACAAATAAAAGACGTCCTCCATTTGTGACAACATGAATGAAGCCAGAGGGCATGATGATAAGTGAACTAAGCCACACATAGCAAGACAAATACCACATCCTCTCACTTCTCTGTGAAAACTAAACTCCTCGAAACTGAGGGGAGTGGTGGTTGCAGCAGCCAGAGAAAGCCCGGAGGTCACAGGAGACTTAAGTCAAAGGTACAATCTTTGGATTATCAGATGAATAAACTCTGGGACCTCATGTCCAGCCTGAGACCACAATTAACAATTTTGTATCAGATACAGGAGAGTTGCTAATAGAGTAGTGTGTTCTTCTCCTTTACTTTTTGTTTCAACTAGACTCCTGTTATCCAAATGTTGGTGATTCTATTTTTCCCCGGTTTTTTCAGCTACATCTTTAGCCTCAAGCACTCTCCAACTCTGTTGATCTTCCTTTCCCCAGTGCTGGAGTCTTTTATTCCAGTCCTTATACATTGTACCAAACAGTTTTGTTTGAATATATATGTATATTCAAATATATGAATAAGAAAGGGAGGAAGGAAAGAAGGAAGGGAGGAGAGAGGGAAGGAAGGCAGGGAAGAAGGAAGGAAGAGTGGGAGGAAGGAAGGAAGGAAGATCTTTATTTCATTTTTGGTTTTTCATTTGGTTCTGGGTCTTGAACCCAGATCACTGGGCTTTATGTGGCCTGCACGCCAGCATCCCAGCTTCCTGGGCCACAAGAGCATGCCCCCCAGTTCTGCCTGATAGTTTATAAGTTATTGTTTCTTTTTTCAGATGAAAAGTACCTTTCTTTCTCTCTTTAAGGAAGTTTCGATTTTTAAATTCCTTGTCTTTTACAACCATTCAGGGCCCATACACTATCTGTGCATCCCTTTTCATTTTTATCTTAGTTGTAGTCCTCATGATTTTCATCACTGGTCTGTTTCCCCTGGACTTTACACCTCCTGCGGGCCACCTGCATTAGAGAGCACCCATGGTGGGCAGAGGCTGGTGCTTCAGGGAGATTAGCCAGAACCAAGAGGCTATATCCCAGTGAAGATGCGCCCAGAACACAGAGACTTGCTGGTAACTCGCCCACAAGAAGGCGGTGGCCCAAGTGAAGTTTTGCAGTAAACTTGTACCACCCAGGTACAGAGCTGGCAGACTCCCGTCTTCAGTCTGCTTCCTCTGCATATTGTACTTGCAAGGGAGATTCTCAGGGGTAAATACCAAAGCAGCCTGGCAACCTGTTTTCAACAGTAACTTATTCTAGGATAATTTCTTTTATATTTTATGTAATAATAAATTCGATGACAATCATCATCCCCATGGAAGAATGTAGACAAGTAAGGGCAGAATTATTTTTACTCTCCTGCCATCTGTCTCTTCACTGCTTGTCTAGCCAACAAATTAACACCGGTTCCCGGCAATCATGGATGCATTGCACCTATGTCAGTCCTTGCTGTCTGTCCCCAAGGGTTTTCCATTGTATGTGTGTCTGTGTGTGTATGTGCATATCTGCACATGTGTATGCACATGTTTTTCTCCAACTTTTGTAACTTCTCCAAGGAATCAATCTGGCACCCTGAACTAATTCCTTGTTTTTGTCCCAGTGCTGTTTTCTTGAAATGTGGGCTCAATTGTTTCGATCCCCTATCTAAAAACCTCCCAATACTGTCTTTCTCCAATGAATGCAAACTTCTCAGCATCGAACTTGGGGATGTAATAACCTAAGTTCAACCAAACCTTCAGATTTATCTCACGCTACTCCTCCCTCACGTGCCATGTAACCTACACAGTCACCTTTTCCTGCCTCTTCCCTGGTGCACGGTACTCTATTGTATCTTCATATATTTTCAAATTATCTATGTTCTTTATTATATTCTGTTCTGTCTCTTTCTTTGAAAAAATATATTCAATTTTTAAAACCAATGTCAGATTTTTATTCTCTCAAATATCACCTCTTAAAGAAGAATTAGCCTTTTATTTCTTGATTCCTTACTTTTGTAGATACTGTTAAACTGAACTTTGATCTTAATCAAGTAATCAAGTCAATATGGAAGCACCAAGCAGAGTTAACAAATTAATTTATAAGCACTAGTCTCTAGTGTTGATCTTGCTTCAACCCTGATCAACTTACCGACATGTTTTTTAAATGTAATAGACAAACCAAAACTAGGCAAACGTCAGATGACGGTAAATGATTCATTTAAATGAAAGAAGTATTTAAAGGATTGACGTAGGTCCCTTAAGCACGATGGATCCGCTGTAAGTTCCCTCCTTTCGATTTTACTTTTCAATAAGCCAACTTCTCTTCCAATCTTGGCCGATTCCTGATGCAGTACATCATTCATTTCTTCTCTCTGCACAGAAAATAGCTGCCAAGTGATGTGCCTGCTAGGAGCCATCCTTTACAATTCACTTTCTACATAGCAGATGGTGAGAGCTTTATGAAAGAAAATGTGACCTTTGCATTTCTTTGCTTTATGTTTTTCCATGATCTCCAGTGCAGTGAGAATAAAACCTTCGAGACCATGAAAGACTTGATGTTAGACATCCTGGTCAACTACAGTTCAGGCACATTGGTTGACTGTTAGTTTCTCAAAACTGAGCAATTTTTACTTTGAGGCCTCTGTCATTTCTGTTCCTTTTCCCTAGAATGGTTTTTCTTCAGCTATTTGCAGGCCTGACTTTTCCTCACAGGTCATATTTCAATTCAATTGTCAGCTTTTCCAAGAGGCTATTCAGGACACCCAACTGAGTCTGAAGTTTGTCCCTCAGGGCACTTTGTAATAATGTCACAGTCAATTGAGACGCTTCATTGGGCCGCATGGTGACATAATGGTCCTGCTGTTGACTTATTTACATGTCTAGGTTTGTCTTCACCATCTTGAATAGATCCATAGGAGAAAAAAGACCTAAACCTAGTGACAGCATATAGGTAGAAAATCTTAAAATCATTAGGTTGTTTTTGTTGACTAGCTGTATAATACTTAATTGCTCAGAATTTTTCTGAAACTAGCTTTCTACTATCTTTTCAATAGATTTAATGATGACCAGGTTTTATCCTTTATTTTATTGAGGGCATATTCTAAGCTAAGGAATAAGTAATAAGTAGGCAATGAAATATTATGACCATCTCATGTAGTGATTTATCTGTAAAAGTTTAGCACGATATCTGACACATGGAATGCTATCAATATGTATGTCTGAACATGGCATGTAAGTAATGAAATATTGCCTTTTCCATTTAGTGTAGAATTCTTGACCGATACTCACTTCAAATTGTTTTTGTTCAGAAGAACCATGAGTTTTTAGACACTTACGTGCAATTTCCACTGAGGGTCTGTTCTTCAGACCCACTTCTTGTTTTACACTGCTTGTCACAGTCTCACATTGTTTAATACGCTTGTCACATTGGTAAGCCCATTGTTCACTGTGACTTCATTTGTTGCTAGAAGACGCAGCTCTCCCTGGTAGATGACAAATTCACAGAAGAATTTTGATAATAACTTTGCTTGCTCTGGAGATTACATAAAACCAAGAGTGTGAGATGTCTACTGGCTCCTGTACAGAGACTGAAATCACCTAGAAGGCCCATGGTTGAAAATTTGTTTCTTCAAAAGCTTTATTTCTTTCTAGATAGGGTCTGAGGAGTCGGAGTAGTGCATAACGTTGGAAATAGTTCCCAGTTTTCCATGAGTATTGCAGTCCCATCAAGAGCGCTTTCTCTGAGAGCAAAGACAGTTCTAGTACCTTCCTTCAGAAATTCAATAGTGCATTTAACGTAGATAAACTGGGAGTCGCTTTTTCTTTAACACAAAATTCTTTATTGATACACTTTGGACATAGAAAAGGCTGTTCATTTATCTTCAATAAGTCTGTGATTTATTGAGAGGAATAAAATACTTATTAATCATTTGAGTTCAGGATATGAAATAATTTTTCAAGTTGTCCAGATGAGTCTATCTGGCTAAATTCTATCATCAATTGTAGGAGATGGTGAAAAGTTGGCCTTGAATGTCAGTCTGTCTTCAGACACAATTTTAATTTCAGCCTCTGCCAGTACATCAGAGACTTGACAGTGAGTTATGAATTTCTGCTCTCTCAGCTGGACAAGAAACTCACAGATTTTCTGATATCATGACTATATTTTGGAAGAATTATCTTAGATAAAAGTGATGGTCTTCATGAAAATAAAATCTTCTGTACTGCGTGAAAATCATGTGTATAAAATGAGTCACATGACATAAAATAGTAATTGCATTCATTATGTCTCGCTTTTGAAAATCCTACACTGCATATTAAAAATCAATTTTCATCAGTGAAGAAGAAAATGTGTAACAAAGTAATATTCTACTAATAATTCCCATGGGCCACAGGCAAATAGTAAGAATGTATTTAAATGCAAAATTTGATGGGATTGCTGTAGAACAAAAGAAAGAAAATCAGTTAACTGTACTACCTAACACTGATGAGAACAAATGAAATAAAATGGCAGAATTTATTTCAAAGGAATTTAAGGTATCTTTTAATGACTACCCATTCTAATAGAAATCAATGATGAAAAGAAAATTTTTAAAGCAGAGCACTTGATGCCGAACAAAATAAGAAAAAACTGTTTTCTGTTTATTTGCTTGTTTGATTTTGGTGTTTTCTGCCTGGGCCTAGGTCTCAAAACTAGGTCCTTGAGCTTTACATGGTCTGCATGTCAACCTCCTGAGTCACGTGGGCATGCCAAAATGAGAAAATTTTGTGTGTCAGTGTATATCTTATGTGGTCAATAAGGCAAGAGAATTGGAAGTCCTCTGTGTACACGCCCTATCTAGGTCTATATAAGCCTCAAAAAGACATTTGGGTGTGTGGTAAGGATAAAATTAGATTATGTACAACCAGAATTTAGCATCGTGTCAAGTGCTCAACATAAGTGAGCTATTTTTGTAACTTATTAGTGATAAATTGTTCTGCGCACCATTTAATACCAAACTATATAAGTAATTACCTATAAAAATAGCTTTTCTGGATATCATTTTTTTATTAAAAAATATTGGCTCTAAACCAGTGATCTTCAACTGGATAACTTTGTCCCTTATGAAGGGTATTTGACGATGCTGAAGACACTGATTTTGATGATGGAGGAAGGTCTATGATAATCATCTGCTGGGTACAATCTCAGGGCAACCCCACAACTGTCTCCCTGGCCCAGTTCACTGTGCTGATTTTGAGAGTCCTGCTTAGACCTGTCAGGCAATTTCCTTACTTTCCTCAACTGGTGTGACAACACAGAGATAATTAAAATTGTACTTTCCACTCTTCAACTGCCTCCTGGATGAGGTGACAGGCCTGCCAACCTGTGAGTTAGAGGATAATAAAGTGTTGAGAGAAAGAACTTTAGGAGAAAAGAAGAAAAGTTGATGAATAAATGAATTGATTTTTCAATAAAGATTTGATTAATGGCACTTTCTCCAGATGATTGTGGGAGAACGAGCTGAAAGGACACTTAAATTGAAAAATTCAGAAATAATAATGAGGCTCCAAACAGATATGATAGCCCAACATTGACCAGGAAGGTCTATGTGGATATGGATCGTAGAAATGCACATCTATAATGTGGAACACACACAGACAGAGATCTCCCTTTGACCAGAAAGGTGACAGTTTTTGAAGTACTGCCGGCTGAGGTGCAGACTTAGCTCAGTTACTCTAACAGATAACCATGGGCTGGGTGGCTTAATGAGCATCATTTCCCACAATTCCGACAACTGAAGTACAAGATTAAGGGGCTGACAGATTCAGGATCTGGTGAGAGCCACTTCCTGGTGTGCTGAGAAACCCTGGTGGAGAGAGATCAGCTCTCTCATGTCTCTTCTTATAAGAGAACTAATCTCATCCTGAAGGCTCCACCTTCATAAACTAACACCTCGGGCCCCACCTCCTACACCATCACACGAGGGTGAGAGCTTCCACAGGTGAACATGAGAGACAAGGACGTTCAGTCCAGGTCATGAGCCATCACCAATGTCATAATGGATATCAAGTGGAAACTAACAACAGTAACGCTTGTGTATATGCATATTTATATCATTTCTTTCAAGTAGATTGCAAATGTATTCACTGAGTGCTCAATAATTCACAATTATTCCTGCTGAGTAAACAAACTCACATGAGGATGTTAGAAGTAATTCCCTGCCATGTGTGCACCAACTGGCATTTAGGGGCTTGCCCACCAGCTCAAGAAAAATAAGCTGGAAAAAAGCATTCTGCACAGAGTGCTGACTTTGCGAACTCTGTTCCAGTTTCCGAGTACAGTCAGCTCTCTTGGTGGGTTTCTCACATTTGTTTATAAAACTGAGTGACATTAGCTACGCATAAAAAAATATTTTTTATTAAATGGTGCTCTTGAAGTAAGAGATGATAGACATACAACATCCAAACCAGAAGCAGTTAAGTGAGAAGCAGCCTCAAATCATTTGTAAAATACTATGTTCATGACACCCTTGGCAGGGTGTAGGTCATCCTCATCATTTTATAGGTGAAAAAGAGAAGTTCATAAAATCCAAGAAAACTCATCCAAGGTCACACAGCTAATAAGGGGTGGATATCAATTTAAATTTTCCCAGAAATGCCATGCTTTTTATTTCAATTCCATGCTGCTTTCTTCAAGAACACAAAGAGCTAGCTTTTCCAGATATGGTCAGAGAAGAAAGGGTGAGTGAAGTTATACAGTATGCAAAGGAACTCTTACAAGGTCACCGTGCATCTCAAAAGGTCACACCTATAGGAGGACAGGATGCAGAGAGGGACTGAGTAGAGTGAGATAGCGGGACAGGCAGTCACCAGGATTCTTACGGCAGGGTTCTGCTGTGCTGGGTAGGGCCAAGGGAGGCCAGCAGGTGATGATCATTGCTGACGGTCTTCAGGAGAGAGCAGATAATGGCCATTGGTGATGATCTTCAGGAGAGAGCAGATAATGGCCATTGGTGATGATCTTCAGGAGAGAGCAGGTGACGACCCTTGGTTATGGTTTCTAGCAGAGAGCAGGTGAGGGACAGACGTGACATCTCATATAAATTACACATAGGACAAATTATCTTAGTTTTATGGATTCCAAATATTGGCATAATAAATAAAGCATAGACTATTAACTTGTGTGAAAATCTAAAGTAAGAGCACTTTCAGAATGTATACATTAGAGTTGGCCTTTAAAGATTATTTTGTTATAGACATTCACAGATACATTTTTCAATCTTGCCTTTTTCCAAAATAGGACTTGTGATGGAATAAACATGCTTCTCAAACTACGCTCTGGGGGATTAGAGTGCAGACCTGGTGTTGTCAGAGGTGCTAAAATGCTCAGGAAGCCAGTGGGGAGAGAAACAAATGATTGTGGCTAGAAGCTCTCTGATTTTCCTCCTCTTTGTAGGGAGGGCAAAACCTCTATCATGCATGATTAAAATTTTAATTAAAGAGTTTTAAATTCTTGTTTAAAATGTAGTTTCCCTATCCATTGAACATTTTGAACTCGCCAGAAGATAATAAATCTCAATTGCCATGGGAATTTCACTCCCCTGAAATGTGATTGATCATAGGTTTTTGTTATGTAGCAAACTCCTTCTGTGGATTTCTTGTCTCTAAAGTAGAGAGACTTGCTGTTCCAGGAAGTAAGAAGGACGGAATCACTCCGAATGCCAATCACCTTCAGTTACTTATTTTTCAGGCATCATTTCTTACAGTTGTTTTTTATTCACCAAAATTGCAGGTTAACATTATTGCCCATGTTATAAATAAAGAAACTGATACCCAGGGAGCATGTTTTTTGTACACAATCACATAGCTGAGAAAGTGGTAAGGGCCCAGGTCTGTGGCTCTAAGACTTTGAACTTTCCACTGGATTGCTCCATCCTATAACACTGAAAAGAATGTATGACTTATTTTTTTAAATGGAATTATCAATATTTAAACAAATACTTTTTATTGAAGATTGGAAGGAGATCTTGGAACCATAAAATCTTTAAAAATATATTGAAATGAATTTTTTTTTAAATCAGACAAATTTGCTCAAAGGGCTAAAACGGTCCTAGAATTACTTGGAAATATGACATCATGGATTGACAATGTCAGTACAGAGCGTTCTGCCCAAAAATCCAAGGGAGTTTCAAGAGAAAGAAGTACTGGAAAGTGAATTTTTGCTTGTTTGTGCAGAAACTTTGTGGGTTCTTTGTCTCTGCCTTTGCACTTGACATCATTCTAATCAGAAGGGGAGGAACGCTTGCCAAACTTAGAATATACTTGAACTTTGTGATTTCATGTTAGAAATCGATTCCGATCCTTAGAAGTCAGTTGGTGAACTATAAAATAAAAGAACATGACTTCCTTTTTCCAAGAAAAGCACCTCCTAACAGCTTCTTGGACATCACATTTCCTCCTAGAACCAGACTTAATGACCTAAGTTGAGTCAATTAGAAACATACGCACTGAGTTGTCTCTGGAATTAATGGCATAGAGCTAACCCTCAAGTATTCTTATGATAAATCTGGGGATTTGGGAATACATTCGACTGGGTTAAAAACAGTAATTTATCACCCTTATAGGAGTGTATGCTACTTGCAATCTTCAGTTCTAATGCTTAACACTCACGTTATATTGTTTAAAGAAACAAGTCTAAGTGGAATTTAAGATTAAACATTCTCTTGCGGCATTTCTTCCAAACAGCAAAGCCACCTCAGAATGGATTAAAAAAAAAAAAAAAAAAGCAAACAAAAAGAAATTCGAAGGTGGAAAAATATCATATTGATCAAATAATATTCGTTTAGACTTATGTGAAAGATTTTTTATCATTTTTTATTTTTCGTTTTATATTAGAAACGGTCACCAGGATTCTGTACTTGTCTTAGAAAAAACTGATTTTCACTTGATGAATAGGATGTGACACTGTGTATAACACTGTAAAAATGCAGTAAGAACATGTAACACTGTGGTATTTAAATATCAACATTTTATCGACCCATCCCCCATCTCCCAGGAAATGTGTGCACCAATGTTTTCCCCTGTTCTTGGGAAATGATGGTAACAGTTTTCATCTGTATTCGAGAACACATGTACTCTCCAAATATTTGCCCCATAATCTGTATTTTCAGAGGATTTGGAGTGACAGTAACTATCATTCTCTGAATTTCCTTTTGATGTATAATAGTCTCTGTGAACAATAGATCTGGAGAAAGGTAAAGAAGATTTGAAGTTCACAATTTCATGCCTCAATTCTCACTCCATGCATCCTTATCTCCGTCCAGCCAAGTGTGGGATCGCACCTTTGACAAACAAGGGTTCTGTCTCCTCCTCCGCCTTACCCACAAGGCAGCCAGCCAGCAGCATTTCATCCTTCCCAGGCCGGCCTGCTGCCAGGGTAGAATTATGACTCTTTGGAGAA
Source organism: Solenodon paradoxus (assembly GCA_004363575.1). NCBI lineage: Eukaryota > Metazoa > Chordata > Mammalia > Eulipotyphla > Solenodontidae > Solenodon > Solenodon paradoxus. Next base: position 202,098 of record RJWH01001109.1, read on the forward strand.
AAGCACTGAAGCCTGGAGCATTTGGAGGATTTCAAATCAATCTAATCTTTCATAACAGCACAAATTTCCTTACTATTTTTTTAAGTCCCCACGTGATAAAGTCTGGCGATTGGACTGAATATAAAGGGACCAGAAGATGGTTTTTCTAATTGTTGCTGCTTTCTTCCTAACTTGCTCACTGACGTTTTGCTTTCCTTGGAACAGGAGCGCTACTCCAGTAGCAAGAAGGAAACCAGAGGACTGCACACCGCTTCTGTGCACCTCAGCTTGCTAGAGACAGGACTGTATTACCGATGAATTCAAGGAGAAAAAAAGCAACTCGTTCTAACTGGTGTCAGTCTCCCTTGCAATCAATTTTGAACCTTGTCCTCGAAGTATTTTCCTAGCCACACAGACCTAGCGGTTTACCCTCCAGTGGGCTCCTCTTACAGCTGTTCGGCAATAAATAAAGTCAGAGCGGGGAGAGTATAATTAAAAACGAACTGCGCCCCATTGGCCGCTGCTCTCATTTTGGCATGCTTGTGTAATGAGGTGTTTTTCAAATCGTTTTAATTACAAAATAAAATAAGGCCTCTGGTGACCCAAAGGGAGGGCACGTCCACCTTGGTTGTACTCACATCTCCTTTCCTGGGTGTTTATTGCTCAGCTTTGTTGGGGTTCCATCACTGCTGGGGGAACGGGACTGAAAAAGAGCCCACATCACTGTCACCAGGTGGAGGCCTGCAGCTCAGACATGATTTGTGTGAAAATTGTCCTGTCTCTTTAGCTCTTTAGTTCAATTCAAAGACTAGAGAGCTTTCAGAGATGGCACTTTAAGGGGTGGCGGGGGAGGGGGGGAGAAGAGAAGCAATTCAATTGCTAAAATACACATTGCTAAAAAAGTACACATTGCTAAAATAATTTTGTCGGGGCCATAAATTGATTTCATGTTGAGAATTCACTGGGCTTTGCTGACTTGGGGGAAGGGGAGAAAGAAATACTGAAGGAAGGAAGAGAGAGGGGGTAGGTAGAGAAGGAGTAAGGGAGGGAGGGAACCATGAGGAAAGGAGGGGAGCATGGAGGGAGGGAGGTAAGAATGGAGGGAGGAAAGGAAGATGCATCTTTATTCAGTTGTTCATTTTGTTTTTCACCCGCTGGAACAGAATTTCCACTATAGCACCCTGGACAGTGGGTGAAAGAAAGCTTCTCAGGGAGTAGCACTGTGCCCTGTACCTGTCTGTGGACTGTGACTGAGAATAGGTGGCCTGAAACACTGACCCACAGTAACCTGCAGAACTGTCACTGGCATGGCCACTCACTGGGCTTATAGAAAGGACAAGACTGGAAGACTGGTGACAAGGGTATTTTTGAGGGAGGTAGGTTGGAGGTTGGCTAGCCCTTCTGAAGTGAACAAAGGGTGAGAACAATGCCACATTTCATGCAAATGCTTAACAGAGGGCATTCCCTGCAAAGGGCCTTCATTGAAACAGGTAGCACATGCTCCGCCTGTCGGTTCCAGCTCTCCGGACTATTTACTGCGCATATTGGCACATGCCAAGAGGCCATGGGCGCAGCATGAGAGGCTATGCTTGTAGAGCGTACACTGATAGAGAATTCCACACAGCAGGGTGCATGGACATTGCTCCTGCTGAGAGACCAAGTCCGAGCTCTTGTATGGAACCACTCCACAGGAGACAGGCCATTGCTCCCGCTGGAGTCTTCGTGGTAAAGGAGGAAGCACCTTATTTACAACAGTGATAGGAGCTTTTCTCCTCTTGCTACACCTCTTCTGCCAAAATCACCATCGTTCATGGTCTTACAGAAACTCTTGCTAATCACTCCTTCAAAGACCTAATTTTATAACAAAGACACAAACTGACAGGGGCCTCATCATCCTGAAACAGCTTATAGGGTGGCACAGTGACCTTCTGCATGCCTAGTGACACTACTAACAGGAGACAACACCCTCTGAGTTTGGGTTGTGACCTTAAAAATGTCCCTTTGAGTCTCATACCTACAGCCAATGTGTTGTGTTTTTGACTCCATGTTAAAACCTGGGAACCAGGAAAGAGAAGTTCGAACTGTCTCTTCATTGTTGGATTAGCAGACCTCCAGTGTTTGCTTCCCATTCACACACTCTTGGGCCGGCCAGAGTTTAAAGGTTACTAACCAACAGAACAATACTTTCACCAGAGAACACAGTCGCAGTCCTAGCAAACTCTGAGCCAGGACGGCCCACAGGGCCAATCTGGTCTCCTCACACTGCTAAAAATCAGAGGAGAAATATATTTGCACAAAGTGCTTATTCAAGGGTATGATATGTGCCTATATATGCAAATATAAGAGCAGATGCAAAAATATATGTGTGTGTGCCTTGAAAGTAAAACAAAAATACATCCAGATTGTCATTTGATTAAATAAAATTTAGGAATAAAAGACCTAGTCCCTGGTTGCAAATGACTTGTTTCCAATATGGATTCTACCATTTATTAATACTTTGGTTCTGAGTAACTTACTTATTACTTTTGACTTGATTTCCTTGACTGCAAAATGGGACAATGACAGTAGATACCTCATAGGATTATTAAAAAGACTAAATGACATAATTTATGTAAAGTCATAACTCACACAAAGTGCTTAGGACCTCTTTCCAAGGAAGTACTCAATAAAAATGATTTATTACACTCATATATTTAGAGATATGTATTTATGCACATATATACATATACATATAAAACATCAATGAAAGATATACAGTGACCATTTATCATGTATTTTTTTGAATATTCTATTTCCAGGAAAATCACAGTGGAATTATAAACCTTCCTTAACACTTTTCAATTTAAAATTTACAGTTTAGAAATGACAGACATGAAGGTAATAAATTGTTCTATATATATGTAATTTATTCTCTGAACAACCAAATATATTGATGTTTATGAAACTACCACCTTAAGCCTTTAATATATGCTTAACTATTTTACTTTCCTATATTATCCTCAGAATGACTTTTATTCTGCTTTCTAGATTCTTGTTAAGTATTTGTAATGATGTTAAAATGACCATTCTGGAATGGTTTCTGAGATCATACATTTTGTCAATGTTCAACTTTCAACCACCACATTTTTCTCATTGTTTAGAATTTATAGTGCAGAATTTGCTAGGAACATATCTAAGGTCATTTTTCTTAATGCTTCTATGGCTTTGTGGAAAGTTGAGGTCGAAACTGGTACAGATTTTGCTTATGTAAATCACTCCTCGCCTTGTATGTCATTACTGGGATGACATCTCTCAGCCCAGACTCCTTGATGTAGGAATTGTAGGACTATAATTAATCCTGAGGCAAACTGAAATGCCCGTGATCACTTTATGGAATGGTTTTAGCTGAGTAATTCCTCCCATACTGGTGTACAATCTGTTTATTTTCCAAAGGTGGTTGCCAACGAAGAAAATAAGCTTGAAACGAACACAGGAAAGGGAAAGTAAGGGAAATTAAAAGTTTAATGAGAACCAAAATAAGTTAATGGGTTAGGAATTATTTTGCCAGTTTTCAGCCCAATTGCAATTAATATAACCAGCTATTGGTGAGATTAAGAAGAGAGCATTTCCTCTCTTCTTAGATCTTTTAGGCCACACAAACACTGACTGAAAACTGTTAAGACTTGTGAACTACTAAAACTAAAAGAAAATGTTGACATTACATAGTCTAAAACACTTATTGGATAGATACGAATTCTAAAAACTAGAGGTTTTCCCTAGATTTTCCTAAGTAGCGTGCCCTACATGTCATCAGTAAAATCAGGACAAAATTCAGGCTGTTTTCCAGGGAGTGGTTCATGGTATATTCCTGATGTGAACCTACTGTCCTACTTCAGCCACGGATAAATAATATTTACAATGCTGATTTCAAGATGCATGTTAAATTGACTTCAAAATGTGAAAACGGAGGCGGCAAAGCTGTATTTCTGGTGGAATGTCACAATAAAGGCAGAAGGAACGAGGGACATTGTAAAGCCACCATTTAGCAACCTCAGTAGCAGCAATTGATCAAGTAAACGTCACCACTTAATGCTAAAACCGTTCGTAAAAATTTGTTGGGAAATAGGATATTTGAAGATATCTCCCCAGAGACTTCTGATTCGTGACAGGGGGAAATGTCACTTTAGAGTGGAGAAAATTTCAGATGTCACCATAACCCACTGACTAAACTGATGGGGCCGATATGCTCACCAGGCAGTGTGCTGAGTGCAGGGTTCAGGGACAACTCTGCCAAGAAACAAGCAAGGAGAAGACATTTAATGAAAGAGTGATACTAGATTGCTTGTTGACTTGAAACAAAATGTTGGAAAGAACTTTAATAGAATAATGAATGAAATATTGATAAGGAGTCTATAGTACATACTGAGATTCTGTCGTGATACCTTCTCTGAATTTGGTCATTGTATCATCGATATGTAAATGTTGACTTAGTTCTTCAGAGATAAATGAAGAAGTCTTTAGGCTTGAAGGACTGTGGTGTCTGCAATTTACTGTTCAATAACTTGGCAATAATAGTAATGATAATACTATGAGAAGAGATTAGCATTCAAAATACACAAAGAATCTTAAAATTCAACAACAGAAAAACAACCTCATCAAAAAATGGGCTGATAAGTTAGATAGACATTTCTCCAAAGAAGACATACAAATGGCCAACAGGCACAGGAAAGTAGGTTCTTCCTTAGTTGTTGCTAGGGAAATCAAATCATATCAACAGTGAGATCTCACCTTATGCCAATAAGATTAGCCATTATCCAAAAGTCTGGAAACAACAAATGTTGGAGAGGATACGAGAAAAGGGAATTCGTTTACACTATTGGTAGGAATGTAAATTTATTCAACACTTATGGAAGAGAGTAGGGAGACTCCTAAAAAAAATGAGAATGGAAATTCCATACAATCCTGTCATTGCACCTCTGGGTATTTACCCGGAAGACACAAAAACACTAATTCACAGACATATATGCACTCCCCATGTAAATTACAGCACTGTTTACAATAGCCAAGAATTGAAAACTACCTAACTGCCCATCATCAGATGAATGAATAAAGAAAATATGGTATATATTCACAATGGACAACCCCACAGCCCTTAAAAATATAAAATTCACTCATTTGTGAAACTATAATTGAAACTAGAGGGGATTAGGCTAAGTGGAAAAAAGAAGCAAAGCGAAACAGACTAAGCGGAAAACAACTGTTGGACATCAACAATAGAACTGAGGTTACCGGTGGGGAAGGGGATGGAGAGTGGGGTCAAGTGGTAATGTGGTCAATGGGCAGCAGCGAAGAACTTGTTATTTGGTGGTGGGTAGGGTGTACTGTCATGTATTTGAGGAATGAAGTTTACATTATTTTGTAAATCAAAGTTACTTCAATAAATATTAAAAAAATTAAGAGACTGTGGAGGAGGAAGAAGGGGGAGAAGAGATGATGACTATACACTTGTGCATTCAGAGAAAGACATCTTGGAGGGAAAAAAAAACTAATGAATCTAAATGAAATATATACTGCTATTCAATGAACAATTTTTTGCAACTAGTCTGTAGATGTAAAATTTCTTTAGTAAAAAGTATAAAAATGTTTTCATGATAACAAAAATTTAGCTAGAAAAATTCTATTTATATTTCTATGCACAGTGTATTATATAGATTCTACGTAGTTCCTACAGCCACAACCCACTTTCCATTCTCTCCCTGCAGAAAACAATCCCTAGAACTAGAAAAGGAGAGGACCCTGCCATTATTAAATTCTCTGCACTGGGCATTGAAAGATGGTACTTTTGTTACAGACCCTATGAATTCAGAATCAACATAGATAATAAGCTAAAAACCTCTCTCATTCTCTAAATCTCAATCTCCAAAGCTATAATTGCTTAACTTATGTGCTGACTTATATTATGTGTTGTATAATGTCATGTTTTATAATGGGTTAACTTACGTGTTAGCTAGGTCTCAATGGCTAGGTATACAGTAAACATTATTCTGGATGTTTCTAGGAGGCTTGTTGGAATGTGATTTTCATGTAAATTGGTGGACTTTAAGAAAAGAAATATAATAATGTGGGCCTTACCCAAGCAGTTGAAGGCCTGAATAGAATAAAAGTCTGATTTCTCTCCAAACAAGAGGTGATCCCAGACCATGACCTTCAGACTTCAGCTGCAACAGGGTCTCCAGCCAACAGCCTTTGGGCAATGTCTGCAGCTTCTAAGACTCTAGCCTGCTGACCCAACAGTCTCTCACATTTGGGACTTACAAACCCTCCACAATTGTATGATCCTTAGCTTCCTTAAAATAAATCTTACACAAGATTCAATTGACTTTATTCCTTTGGAAAACCCTCACTTTGATGGTTTTCTAAATCATTTTAGGTCAAGTCAACCTACAGATTTGGCTTAAATTTTAAAGTGTCCCCAAACTTCAAAAAGAAGGAGGACAGAGAATTGGTAAATGACAAGCAAATGACAAACAAATGAGTCTATTTTAATTTGTAAAACAAAGTTACTGCAGTAAAATCTAAAAAAAAACTAAAAACTTAAAAGAAATTTATCATATAATCCAGAAATTGCATATTGGGCATTTATCTCACAGAAAATGTAGTTTTCATTTTCACATGAAAACAAGTACATGCATGTTCACAGTAACTTTATTTGTGTAAACAAAAAGTAGAGACCATCCAAATATCTTCCAATGAGTGGTTAAACAAACTGCAGTAAATCCTATACCACAGGTTATGACTCAGCAATAAAAAAACAATGAATTATTGCTTCACATATCACATGGATGAACCTCAAGGAAATGATACTGAGTGGAGAAAAAAAATAACTCAAAAAGATATACTTCATCTTTCCATTTATGTAACCTTCATGAAATGACATAATTATGAAAATGGAGAACAGATGAGTGGTTTCCAGGAATTAGAAATAATGGGAGGAAGGAGGCAGACTTGACGTGGTAGCACAAAACAGCCTTGTGATGAGAATAAAGTGTCTCGGTTGTAGTGGCAGTGACATAAAATCACACAGATGATAAAATTGCATACAGCTTTACACACACAAATGAGTTCATGTGTATGACTGGTGGACTATGAATTAAAAAACAGATAATGATCACAGAGCCCTTTTTCTTGAACATTTGCTTTGCATGGGGATGCATTGTTTCACACTGGTGTCAAAGGCACTATTCAGAAGGAAGGGATAGTTGGTTCGTGTGACCTTGAAGAAGTCGGCTCCACTTGGAAGGACAGCAGCTACAAGCACCAATAACTGTGCTGACTGTGTAGACTGTATCCGAGGTGCAGTGAGAAGCTGTTCCAAGGTTGAGGCAGGTTAGAGATATGAGTGCAGTGTGATGATGTGAGAAGGATTTAGACAGTGTCTGTGGGAAGAGGGAGGAAATTTCGGGCTATGCCGCAATCAACAGCGTGGATGGGGAGGAGTTGAAGAGAAGAAAGGTAATTGAGAAGAAATATGTTTCGGGGCTACAACAAAGAAAAATTAGTAAGGTAGAAGGTGAAAAAGAGGTTCTGGTTTAAAAACCTAAGCAACTTAGGAAGAAAGGATCTAAAAGACATAATTTCTAGTCAATACATGTCTAAAATCTTTCTTCTCACTTGATCTATTTGATGAGAATAAATTCTGGTAAAAATTATTTCTCTCAGAACTTGAAGGGTATTTTCCACGTATCCCTGGCCGTTGACATTTTGAAGTGTGAGAGAAATCCACTATATTTTCACTTCCAATATTTATGAGGTAGAAAGCAATAAATCTGCTTTGGTTTCTGTTTCTCTACAGGGAACTTAATTTTTCTTTCTGAAAATTATTGGAGTCTTTTCTTCAACTTTATTTCAGATTTCACAAAAACATGACTTTGTCCAGATTATTGCATTCATTTTGTCTTGTACTGGATACAATTTCAACATGGCAACTTTTATTTCATCTATTCTAGCAGTTTTTCTTCTACTATTTTCTTAATAAATGTGTTTTCATTACACACAATCAAAGACGTACACATGTGCATACTCATCCAGACCCATAGGTGTTTACAACCACAATTACTCAATATTATTTTATTATATACACATATTTAATTATTTTCTTCTCTTTTATTTTTATATTAATTCTGAGAGATTTGCCTGATTTTATCTTCCCATCTTGAACTGAACCATCTATTTCACTCTTATTTTTAAACTCCCTTGGTATCCTCCATGTCCTGATTTTACTTATAGATGTTACATTGCTTTTATTTGGTGAGTGCCTTGCCCTCTGGGTTTATTAAGTGCAGATTAGTTGATTGCTGTGGTTCTCATGCTCTCTGGATTTCACCTCTGCATTTCAGCTTGTTTCCACCCACAACCCTAATGTCCACACGTTGGGGGCAACTCCACCCAGCATATTCTGCAGTTTGTGAAGGCTGAACACTATGCTTGTGCCAAAACACATGAATTTCAGTTCTTACTTCTTCCAACTTCATTTGCAAGTTTCAACTCTCCTATTTCTTTTTGCTCTTGGTTAGTCCCAGCCCCTTCAGATCTGTTTTTGTCATATGTTTGAGTAATTGTCCCTGTGAACGCTTCACTCTTTCACCTTAATTGGAAGCTGACATGGTCTTGAAAACAGATGATGCAAATGTTTTGTTTGATTTTATAGCAGTTCATTAAGTAAATCATACTGAACATAAAGACCCCACCATGATCTGTCCTATGGCATCTCTGCAAAGATGAAGGTTAAGTAGGGAAAATGGGTTCTTATTGAATTCAATTTTGCCTGGAGTCATTTGCCAGAAAATAAATTAAGGCTAAATTAAGGAGCGTTTGAAGGATAAATTGCTATTGAACATCAGTGAGAGGACTGAGCAGGTTAAAAATCAAATTGATCCCTTCCCATAAAGATTGAAACTATTTTCATATATTCCATTCTGTGCAGGGAAATGATCAGGAGTCCCTGTGTGGTCAATCGTCCATACTCAGCTTTGTCAGATCCAGAAGTCAGAGTTTTCTGTTCACAGCAACAATCAGGATAGTAAACCTTTACCAGGACGAACTGGGCCCTCATTCATCACACTGTTCATGTGACCCTATGGAAATGCTGGATCCATGTCATTCTTTTATGACCACTATTCCATTTCATAGCTATGAACTATTAATGTATTTGCGTTTCGACAATAGAGAATGGATAATCCCTCAATAAAAGAAAATGAGTCATTGTATGACTTTTTGTTTTAGTCTAGTATTAGTTCTACCGTATTTGAATTTCAGACAATATTTTAAGTCTTGATCATTTTAATTTTTCTTTATCATGGCAGATAAAGATAAGCTTGTTCACGATCATTAAATTTAATTAGCGCTATAGTTACTCAAAGTGACTGAAATCAGGATTTCTTTCCTACAAAATGTTTCAAAATAATAGTCATTTTATTTTCATTTTATATTATGTTATTAAGTGAATATCACAAATAGCTTTAAAGGCAGTTCAACTTGTTTATGCTGGCAACAAATCTATCATTTTTGATTCCAACAGTCTTCCTCACTATAGCCCCAGATTCAAGTCACTTAAAAATTTATACTCACTAATCATGTACATATTCTTTGTGGGTGTTGCCTGATCATGTAATTGCTCATTTAAATTGAGCTATTCTTGGGTTTCTTTTTAAATGTGTATTTATTTCCTGGTGTTATATTTAGTTTTAATACTATTTTTGTTTTGTTTCAGATGTATTTTTAAATCCTAGGCCTAATCTATTGGAAACCTCTGGTTTCCTTACTGGTATTCCTTTTTTTTTGACAGTTCTATCTTTTGAATAGCTTCTATTTTCTTCTATTATTTTTAACATCGTAAAAAAGAACCTGAGGTCATTTTAGGAACTACAGCAAATCCAGACAGGTCAGACAGTGACAGCATACAGGTTCAGTCAGTTGTCAAATCCCTTCTCTAGTGTCATGCAGGTTTAACTCCATGCACTTCCAGAATGACATCTAAAGGAGATACCTTGAAGGCATTACAGAACAGGGATTTCTGTGGAATGTGAATGTGATCATATCACACACTCAACAGAGTGGTAAATGGAGTCTGGTCCAGGGAAGGAAGATGAGTCCTTGAGTGATGTGGAGAGCCTCTCAAGTTTCCACAGATGGCACCTGCCCTCTCCAGGTAACCCAAGCGGTTGGCCCATAAACACACTCTCACAAGGATGGCAACATAAGTTTTCTAATAAAAACATCTTCTTTTACCTTTCATTTGTTGTTTGGAGCAGATAACTTTTACAAAAGCAAAATCCCAAAAATAAGTTATTTCTCTTTCATTATCAGAGCAAATGTTCCATCTTTGAGTTGATTAAGTGTTGTTCTTTGAATTATTATACATTTTACACAAAATATTAAGGGAACTTACATAAACATCATTTACATGAAGCTTTAATGATATACATACTTAATAACATAAGCCCATTACAAATAATATGAATATATCCATCTTATCTTTTTGTCAACTACCTTATCTATTAAGAGCATGGTATTGTAAATTCATATATTATTGTTCTATGTCAGTCATTAGGGTAACTTTACCTCTTCTTTTTCTTTTTCAATCTCTCAACTTGTTCTTTATATTTTTTAACGAGATATAAGAATAATATTATTTCCAGATTATCTCACTCATGTGGAATATAAAGAGAAAGCAAACAGACAGACAAAACAAAAACCAACACTTGGACATTAACAATAGAACAGAGGTTACCAATGAGGAAGGGGATGGTGGGGGCAGCCAGTGTGGGGAGAGGGGCCCAAAGAACAGTGGTGAAGAACTTTTGATCATTTGGTTGTGGGTGTGTTGTGTGGTCATATATTTGATGAATCAGGAAACTGTACCTATGGGCTTATATTATTTTGTAAATCAAAGTTACCTCAATAAATATTTTTATAAAGAAGAAGAATATCATTTACTACCAGTTGGAATATTAACCATATTTTAAAATAATAACATTTTTTGGTTTGAGAGCAATGCTTTTTCATGGCTTAATAGAAAAAGTTCTGTGAAAGTTTAAACAGACATCACTTTCCCACTTCTTAGAAGAACGCATTCCCTTGAGTACTAATTTGTACAAAGAAACAAATGGAAGCAAATGTAGAAACAAAGAGATGATCAAGTTCACCTACCACCAACATTTCCTCTAACTGCTGACTTTCAGATTTAGATAGTTTAGCTGATGCTGATCTAGCTAATCAGCCTGACAAGCAAAACCTGTTATGTTATTAAATTGCATCCACTTGCTTTGGCAGAGCTGCTCTTAATTACCATAAACTTTTTACATCCCAAGTATGAAAACTGCATTTAATAAAAAACACACAAAGGAAACAAATTCAAATCAGAGGCAACTAGAATCATCAGGAGATACTAATCAGTGTGTTGGTGATGATAAATCTACCAAGGGTTTTCAATCCAATCTGATTCTTCTACCACAGATACCTTTATTTATACAATGTCTTCATTTATTACTTCAGTTTATTTGCTGGCCTATTTCATTTGTAGGCTTAGTCTAATTTTAACACTGTCAAGAATAATTCAGAGTATCGGGTAAGCCTGCTTAGAAAAGAGAACCAACGTTAATCTTTTCTGACATTAATAGAATTAGACCTTATTAATTCTGACATGATTTATTTCATATTGTGTAAGTACTAAATGCAAGCATCATGTTCTCATTGAAACAAGTGTTTTACATGCTTCATATACTGCAATTTAAAACACGAATTAACCTTCGATTTCCAAATAGTGACTCGATAAGATGTACTTTTGGTCGCTCCCCACAGACACTGAAAAGAACAACAAAAAAAAAAATCACCTATTTTCCTGCGACAAACACCAGGAAACAACTGGCACTTCAGATGGAGACAGAACAACTGATGACTTAATGGTGGGTGAAGGCACTTGGCAAGGTTCTGATCTAACCTGTAGATTTGGATTTGGGACAGACCTCGGGGGTCTCTGGAAACACAGTGAGCAGAGGCTAGGGATTTTGGAAGCAGCTGTGGAGGCAATAAGAGGCAGGCCCAGTGGGGCTGAGATGCAGAGCCATAGAGGGTCAACTTGAGAGGGGGTGAAAAGAGAGCTCACTGGGAGCTCAGCTAGAGCCTACACAGTGAGGTTACGCTGGGCTCGCCTATAAGCAGAAATCAGTCAAAGAAATCAAACCTCACCCACAACCATTTCACTCCAGAGCCTGGGGTCCACTGAGCGGAAATCCTGCCCACCACATATCCGCCCATGGGAAACCTCACCCATCAGATACCCTACCCCCTGGATTACAATGAGAAGGCAGTCCCAAACCTCAGCACTACCTGCTAGCAACACCTCGTGGGTACAAGTGAAACTGAAGCCTGATTGCCAGTCCTGGGCAAGTCAAACCTATGCAACACCAGGGACACCGAACCCTCAGAAATATTAACAGACTGCTGAATAGGCCAAAGGCACAGAGAAATATACATGAAATGATGGATCCAATCAAAAACTCTGAATACAGTAGACATATGTAAATTACCTGAAGAGGAATTTAGGGTAACAGTGATTAACATACTCATGAGAATCCAGAAATCAATAGAGGCACTAAAGGAGAATGTCAGGAACCGAAGAGAACAACTAAAACAAGACATCAAACAAGTAAGAGACACACGATGGCTGAATTAAAGAACTCATTAGAGGAACTCAACAATAGGATGGATGACGATTCCAATAGAATTCAGTGATCTGGAAGATAGGACAGAAGAACTCAATCAAGAAAACCAGCAAAGAGATAAAAAAAATTCAAGGAACCGAAGACAGCATTTGAGACCTCTGGGATAACACCAAAAGGAACAACATTCACATCATGAGTCCCAGAGGAAGAGAGAGAAAAGGGGGTAGAAATGATATTTGAAGACATAATAAATAACAACTTCCCCAATCTGAAGAATGAAGCAAGCCTCCAAATCCAGGAAGCTCAAAGAGTGCCTAATAAAAGAAATGCAAACAGAAATACACCTAGACACATTCATCTCAAAATGTCAAAAATTCAAGATAGACAAAGACTATTAAAAGCAACCAGGGAAAAACATGTCACATACAGAGGAACCCCCATAAGATTGTCAGCAGACTTCTCAAATAAAACTACAGGCCAGAAGGGAATGGCATAATATATTCAGAGTACTGAAAGAAAAGGAGTTTCAACCTAGAATACAATATCTGGGAATATTATCATTCAGAACTGAAGGAATGATAAAAACTTTTACTGACAAGCAAAAGCTAAAGGAGTCTATCACCACAGAACCAGCTCTGCAAAAAATATTAATGAATGCTTATAAAGTGTAAAGAAACCACACAGAAAAACAGTAAGACCGAAAATATTAAAAGTGGGGAGCAAGAGAAGAGAACAAAAATGTGTATAGTTAGAATAAGGGACAACTAACATGCATTCAAATAAAATTAGGGAGTAAACATAGAACTATGAATGCTAAATTCAGAGTAACCTCAAAATACATCCCCAGCAAGAAAGTGATGAAGAAAACAAAAGGCGAAATCAATCAGAACATAACTGCACCATCTGACCTAAAAAGAGAAAGGTAACAAAATCATCATCTGGAGCAACATACAAAAGACAAATTATAAAATGACAGTAAGCAGCTATATATCAATAATCATCCTAAACGTTAATGGACTGAACTCACCAGTCAAAACAACGCAGTGACTCAACAGATTAAAAAGCATAACCCAAACTTCTGCTGCATTCAGGAAACCCACATTCTTGCTAAAGATAAACAAAGGCTCAAAGTTAATGTCTGGAAGATAATACTACAGTCGAGCAACAAAACACAAAAGAACAGGAGCAGCTATACTCATTTCAGAGAAGACAGACTTCCATCTAAAAAGCATAACAAAAGACAGAGATGGACACTAAATAATGATTAAAGGATCAATCAAGCAGGAAGACAAAGCACCAATTAATATATATGCATCAAATTAGGGAGCATCAAAATATATCAAGAAATTATTAGTATACCTGAAGAGAGACATTGACAGCAACATGATAATAGTGGGGGATTTCAACATCCCACTTACAACAATGTACAGATCAACCAGCCAGAAAATTAACAGGGAAACAGCCACAGTAAATGACCATCTGGAACAGATAGATCTAATAGATACATGCTGATCACTTCACCCAATGACTATAGATTTCACTTCCTTCTCAAGCACTCATGGAACATTCTCAAGGGCAGAAAATTGAAAACATTTCCTCTTAGGTCAGGAACAAGGCAAGGTTGTCCACTACAGCCACTGCTATTTAACAATGTACTGGAGCTTTTAGCCAGAGCAATTCGGCAAGAAAAGGAAATAAAAGGAATCCAAATTGTAAAGGAGGAAGTAAAACTCTCATTATTTGCAGATGACATGATTATATATATTGAAAATCCCAAAAACTCTATCAGAAAACTTCTAGAACTCATTAATGAATATAGTAAAGTGGCAGACTACAAAATCAATGCAGAAAAATCTGTTGCATTTTTATATGCAAACTCACACTAGAAGAAAACAAAAATCACACCACTTAAAATAGAAGTTAAACGAATGAAATACCTGGGCATACACCTAACAAAGAAAGTAAAAGATCTATATGACAAAAACTACCAGTCTTCTAAAAAGAATTAGAGGAGGACCCAAAGAAATAGAAGGACATCCTCTGCTCATGGTGGGGAAGAATCAATATCATTAAAATGGCCATCTTACCCAAAGCAATACACAGGTTTCATACAATCCCCATTAAAATTCTACAAGCTTATTTCCAGGAAATAGAACAAAAAAAAATCTTAAAATTTATGTGCAACAACAAAAGAGCCCAAATAGCCAAAGCAATCATTAGAAAAAAGAATGAATCTGGAGGGATCATACTTCCAGACTTTGAGTTATATTACAAAGCAATAGTAATCAAAACGGTCTGGTACTGGAATAATAACAGAGGCACATATCATTGGAATAGAACTGAATCACCAGAAACCAACCCACTCACATAGAGTCAAAGGAGTCAAAATCATACAATGGAAAAAGAAAAGTCTCTTCAACAAATGGTGTTGGGACACTGGACAGCCGCATGCAAAAGAATGAAGTTAGACCACTCTCTAAAACCATTCACAAAAATTAACTCAAAATCAATTAGAGACTTGGACATAAGACCAGAAACCATAAAGTTCTTAGAAGACAACATAGGAAAGGCTTTCCATGGCATCAGTCATAGAGAAACCTTTGGGGACTCAACTCCAACATCAAGTGAAGCAAAAAGTAAAATAAACAACTACATCAAACTAAGGAGCTTCTTCACAACAAAAGAAAATATCAACAAAACCAAAAGGGAGAAGATATTTGCATCCGATATTTTGAACAAATACACAAAGGCTTAATATCTAAATACACAAAGAATTCATAAAACTTAATAACAGAAGAAAAGACAATACAATCCAAAAATAAGAGGAGGAATTGGAGAAACGCTTATCTGAAGAAGATATACAGATTGCAAACAGGCACATGAAATTATGTTCCTACTCACTGGCTATCAAGGGAATGCAAATTAAAACAACAATGAGATATCACCTTACACCTGAAAGACTGGCTATTATCCAAAAGTCTGGAAACAACAAATGCTGGTAAGAATGTGGAGAAAAGGGAACACTTTGCACTGTTGGTAGGAATGCAAATTGGTACAACCCTGTGGAGAACAGTTTGGCGATTCCTTAAGAAACTGAAAATGGAAATCCCATATGATCCCATCATTCCACTTCTGGGCATCTACCCAAAAGATATAAAAGCTCTCGTTCACAGAGATATATGTATCCCCATATTTATTGCAGTCCTTTTCGCTATAGCAAAGACCTGGAAATTTCCTAAGTTCCCAATTGGTAAAGAAGATGTGGTACATATATACAATGGACTACTACCTTAGAAGAGATGAAACCCTGTCATTTGAATCAACAAGGATGTAACTAGCTGGGATTATGCTAAGTGAAGCAAGTCAAAAGAAGACAGATAGATACCATATGACCTCATTCATAGGTGGAATGTGAATAGACAAAATGAAGGAACAGATGAAACATAACCAACCCTGAAACATTGACAACAGAACTGAAGTTACCAAAAGGGAACGGGGCGGGCAGGGGCAAATGGTGGTGGAGCCCACTGGACAATGGAGAAGAACATTTGGTGATTTGGTTGAAGTCATGGTGTGTTGAAATATGTCTAAGAAATGGGTAACCTGTACATAGTAAATTATTTTAACGTGTAGAATAATTGCTACAATAAAAAAATCAATAGAAAAAAGCAACCACCATGATTTGAGGGTAAAGCTTGAAAACAATCTGAAATTACTTAAATCTTGTCAAACTGTGACAGATGATTACTGCCAAATGGGAAACACTGAGTGCTAACCAACAGTGCTCCATGAAAAGTAACTGGGAATCAGGCATGGACCCCAATTACACAGTGAGAGGTAGACCCCAATTAAATAGTGAATGTCAGACCCCAATGATACACAGAGTGGTAGACCCCAATTATATAGAAAAAGGTAGACCCCAATTTACAGAGAGAGAGAACTTATGCTTACACAGCTCATATTATTCTATCAGATATTCATTTAGGTGAAGCACATTCTTTTCAATATATCTACACAGATTTAATGCATTTTTTTTTAGTTCAGTGAATTTAGATTTAGTTAAATCGATGTTTGGGTTTTATTTTTGTTTATTTTGTTCTTCAGTCAGGTAAGACAGTTAAGGGTATAATTGCTGTGCACAACATACCTGGGTTTGTTGGAAAGAGTAAGAACAATATGACAGAGAAAAAGAAACGCGCTGGGCCACCTCTGTTTACCTCTGTTTATCTGAGATATAATGTTATATCTCCTGTCATAATTTGTATTGGTGAGAAGGAAAGTATGTGCTATATTGTCTGCCAAAATTGTTTATTGCTTAAGCAAGCTTTTAAAGAAATGACAGCGACCACAGTGGGCTGTCCCCAACACTGCACTGCTGGTAATTAAACAGCAAGGTCTTATTTTTACTTCTCTTTCAATTCACTTGGCTGATGTCACTGATTAGTCTGATAATTTAGGACAAACAGTTGGTTGACAGTCCTTTGGAGAATTTTTAAGGAATGAGAATGTTAGTTTTACATCTTCAGAGGACGAGGTGTACCTACATCTAAGTTGCAGATGTGTGGGAATTGTTTGAAATACTTTTTAAGCACTAAAGATGAAAAGGAAATATTAATATTGGCTCCCTTCAAATTTAAGTGACTTGATCTATGAGAGGAAGAGTTTTTAAAACTAGAAAAGGGTGTTTGGTCTTTGTTCTTTTGAAATGAGAGTAGAGATAGCATTTCTCCCCAGCATCAATTATTTATCTGCCAGAAACATATGGGAAGACTTATTAGAAAAAGATTTCATATTTCTCAAACAATTTTGTAGCTGTCAATTGGGGTGTGAATTACACAGCTTAATATAGTACATGAATGGCTGAAAGTAAAGGGATTTGCCACATTCGTACATTTTATATAATATCCATTGTTAACTTGAATTAGAACACTTTATATGGATTTTTAAGCATATATTGTTAGACTATTTAGTTTTGTAAAATCATGCAGGACTACTTTGTAAAGCATAATGTATTTTAGACTGTCTTTAAAATGACTATTCCATGCATCAATAACTCTAAGTTCCCTTAATTGGGTGGAAATAATGAAACACCATATTTTAAATGGTAGGTTTTAAAAATGAGGGAGCCAGTCCATTAGAAAATCAATATTTTAGAGCTAGAAGATGCTCTAGGACGCAAGAAAGACTGCCTCAAACCAGAGACTAAGGAAGTCCTATGACTTTCTCAAGGTCATAGACTTGACCTGAAACTTCATTCTGAAGTCTGATTCTTACTCTGCCCCAGCATGTTGTCCCTGGAAACGGATCTGAAAACCATCCTTGACTATTTTAAGACTGGTAAGTGTAAGAACACTGCTGGCTATAAGCATCTTCAAATCATTTGTGGGTTCTTATTGGCATTTATCTCCCATAAATGTATTTCTTTGTACTGAATAGTCTGTTTTCTCCCTGTGTTTCTGCATGACTTTTTCCCTTTCCATCTAGTTTCTAAAAACCCTTGATTTCCACTGCAGTTTAGATAGCAACCAATGAAATGAAGAGGACCTCTTGTTATAGAATTGTAGGTAAGCCTTTGAGGAATTGGTCCAATTCAAAAACAGAAGCTCTGTAATTAGGAGTTCTCATGCCACAGAGATTGTTTCCTCAGATGGAATGATTATTTCTACAGAGAACCCTATCTGGGTCATGTTCCCCGTCTTCATTCTTCTGCATAGTTAAGGTAATGGTAAAAGTTTCTCATGAGTCCGCAGGTCTCAACTGACCTCAACTCAAAATTATCCTAGTGCCCAAGTAACAGGTCTTGAAAGGTATGTTCTCAACATCTTGGAGAGGACTGTCCACTGTAAACAACCCAATTGTTCATCAAGAGATTAATACATAAAAAGTTGGAGATGCATAAAAAGAAATTCTACTCAGAAATGAAGATAAATGAATCACTAATACATGCAATACAGTAGATGAATTTAAAAATTATTATACTGAATGAAAGAAGTGAGACAAAAAGAATAGATGCTCTATAATTCAATTTCTGTACAATTATGGAAAATGTAAGCTAATCTCAAGGGACAATAAAGAAACTCCTAGTTCCATAAAGATGGGTACAAGGCAGGCAAGGAAGGATGTATGAGAGGCATTGCAGAGAAATAGGGCAGGAGACAGGGAGAAGTGTTGATGATCTTGATTGTGCTAATTTCACATACGTGAAATTTTAAGTATGAGCAGTTTGTGCACAATCAATTACACTTTAATAAAGTTTTAAAGTATAAATAATAAATAATAATGTAAATTAAAATAAAGAACACATTTAAAGCTGCAATGCTAGCCTTAAAAGTGAACCCAGATACTTAGGGTTGCTATTTTTTAAGGAAGAAAATCAGATTTGAGGGCTTACTGGACGGCAGATTCGGTACTGAATGTTTTGATATCATTTATCTTGTTCACTCCCCACAGCTGTTTCATAAAATAGGATTGTTGTGCATTGGTAACATCAGCATCAGAGACAATTATTGACTCTAGGATGTCAAATGGCCATGAAGTCATAGAGCCAGTTCTGTGTTTGTCTAACCAAGAAATCAGACTTGTCCGGAGAATTGCCAGTCTCCAGTAGTCCAGCTAGCCAGGCTTTAGGTTAGTCCTGTGTGTGAAGAAGGAAAGTTCTGGAGACAAGATGAGTCTGACAAGCTCTCCAGGAGAACAGCATGCTCAGAGTCACAGGTCAAGCTGGACTCACAGTCAGTGACCCTGCTCCCCCATTTCTACTCGGGAAGCTGCCTCCTGATACACTTTCATTTCCAGGCAACGTTACACTCGTCCTCTGTTGTTTAGATAAAAACAACAAAAATTACTCTCCTTTTAGCAGCAAGTGGGTCCGGAGTTAGACAGTTTCAAGAAATGGTATAATGGTATAAAACACTAATGCTTAAATATTATAAAATCAAAGGCATAATTACAGAGAAGTAATATTAAATTTCAAATTCACTTGGAAACCTGGATGGAACAAATATTCATTCGATGACAGATACTTGCTGGAGAGTCACCCAAGTGTAGGAATCCAAATGCTGGAATGATACATTTCTCCCTGGATCCAAGAACAGCACTGGAGGAGAAATTGAATATAAAATAGCAATAATAATAATATAACTTCTATAGTATAAAATAAATAAGGCTGGGGCAGAGAAGAGAGTATGGCATTCCTATTGATCAACAATGAAATCTGGTCATTGAAGCTATGAAAACATGTTACATTGAGACACAAATCAAAATATGTGATATCAAGCAATTCAATCTGCTCTTCTTACTAGATTATTTTTTAGACGAAAATGGATAATTTCACTATCAATTGGAAGTTGAGACGCTTGGAGGCACGTAGATTTATTGAGTGTAGGAAATGGTAATTATTTCCTGAATCAGAAGGGTATCTTACATGCACCTTTAATGGACTATTAATAAATTCTACCCATAAATATAGCCTGAATGCATTCATCTGGAGCTAGAGGACTGGAAAAACTTTAATAGCTTTGCATTTAAGCAGCTGCAGCTGTCTTATATCAGATTATTTTCAGCCCTATTCGATATGTCCAGATTTGGTTCTAAAACAGCAACTAAATGAATAACTTACTCTGTGCTACTATAAATGATACAGTTGTCAATGAGGTTATGAGTACCATTCCCAGCATGTTATCAATGAACAGAGGGCGTGATCACAGCTGCCCACATGGCTGAGCTGACTGCAGCATTAACTTCACATTAAATTATTATACACTCTCGGTGCCTTCTGTGTTCTGAATGCTTGTCCTTGTGCTGATTTCTTTCACCTGTTGGGTTAAATTTATTCCTAGGTATGTTGTTGTGATTTTTTTATGTGATTTTACTGCTATTGTTTTCTTAATTTCTCTTTCTGTTATTCATTGTTTGCATGCAGAAATTGTACAGATATTTGTATATTGATTTTGTAGCCTGTAACTTTAAATAATTGTTTATAATTTCTAATAATTTTAATTTATGTTAAGTATTCATAAGTCAAGAATGTATAGCACATAATTAAAATAATAATAAAGCTAGTATAATTAAAAAGATAATGGAGCTAAAAATAATAATCTAAAATATTTCATCTAAGAGAGAAAAAAATCATAGATAGAAATTGAATACTTTGATGAGGAATATAAACACTAATATATTAGTTATTCCTTTAATATAAAATGACTCAAATTTAAAGACCAATAATTATCAGACTGAATTAAAAACTCACACACCCCCGAGTCAATGTTATCTATAAAAGAGCCACCTAAACTTCATATGAAAATTAATAGCGATTATATAACATTTACGAAAGTTAAAGCAAAGTAACAGGAAAACTAAAAAAGAAAAGCCATGTCTTAGATTAATATCAGATCAAGTAGACTGTAAGACCAAAAGTAGTATGAGAGAGTGAAACATTCATAATGTTTAAGGGTGAATAGCAACTCACCAGAAGGACATAACATTACTGATCTGAACTCATCTAATAGTATAGACTCAACATATTTGATGTAAAAGTAAAGAACTGAAATTAGAGACAAATCTCATCACAGTGGATGCTAAAACACTTTTCAAAGTAGCTGATAAAATAAGCAAACAGAAATGATAACCCATAAGAGTAGGAAAGATAGGAAACAAAAGGCTCAAATGACATAGCTAGAATATTATTTCCAATATCTGCAAAATACATATTATTTTCTAGTACTCACAAAATATTTACAAAAAGAGTTTATTCTGGGCTATAACCCGTTTTCACATACTTCTAAGGATTAAAATAATGTATAATACCCTTCTCGAGGACAATGGAGTCAGCTAGAAATCAGAAAATGAGAAAATTTCATATATTTGGAATGTATGCAGTATACTTCTAAATAACCATGGATCAAAGAAGAAATCAAAATGAAATCTGAAAAATAATTTGAAGTGAATGTAATTTTAAAATAGCCCTATCATTGTGAAATTTGTGGATGGCACTAAGCATATGTTTATGGGTTTTGATTTCTTTTTTAAATTGTGAATGTGTGTATTCAGGAAAAAAAGACTCAAATAAATGACCTAGATGCTCACTTTAAGAAATTAGAAAAATAATAGCAAATAAAACTCCCAAATTAGAACAGTGAAAAAAAAAGAATATAGGCAAAAAATAGAAAATAAACATCATAGACATCACAACCATCAAAAGCTGGTTCCTTGTGCATGCTTCCCAGCTGGTATATCCTTGATGAAGTGGGTCAAAAAAAGGAAAGATGGCATGAAATTACCATTATCAAAAATAAATAATCATACTAATTATATGGAAATGCATTTAAATAACTTGTATTAGGATATCTAGAAGCCATTTGGAAAAAACTCAAGCAAAAGTGATGTTATATCCCAAAATACACACCAGATTAAACTCTTGATGAACAAAAGATCTTATCTTAAAAATGCAAAAATCTTTAAATAATTATTAACATGTCAGCAATTTTTTATAGTGAGTGGGAATTTTCTAAGTGTTATCTAAAATCCAGTGGACACAAATAAAAGTTGATAATTTGATTACATTTTTTTATAAAAACCCAGTATGTTAAAAAAGAAAACTTCATTTCCAAAGAGAAAATAATTTAACAACTGGAATATTGCTTGACTTGGTATTTCAGGAGAAAAACTATATACAGACAAACACTTTGTGCTCAATAAACAGAAAATTTTTTGAGCAGTTCTTGGACTGAATAAATAAATTGTAGACTCTGTGAGGGATCAAGATGGTGGGATGCTCAAAGAAAACCGTGGTTCCCAGACCAGCAGATTTGGTACCTCTGTCATGCATGGACAAGGGATCATAATTAGGTGATGTTGTCACCCTACAATCTTGTTGCACAAATTGGTATCATTAGTCAGTGTCAGTATCATCTAGGAGATAATTTAAAATCAAGAATCAGAGTTCCATCCCAGACCTATAGAATCAGAATCCTCATTTTAGGAAGATGCTCAGATCACTTGCTACACACACTGAAGTTTGAGATCTGGGACAGGCGCCTCATGAAAATAGTCATAGCAGTGACTCTGTAAGAGAACACAGGACAGAGAAGGTAAAATAATTTCAGGACAATTTACTTCCTGTTGCCATACCATCACTCTGTTTAACTATACTATTTGTATTCTTCCTCTTGACTTCTGATTACTTTGTCTCCTTCATGACTGGAGTTATAGAAAAATTGTAATATGTAGCATATTTATAATGATATACATATAAATAGCTCTAATTAAAGCTCAATGGAAATATACAGCATCACAGATGAAATTGATGTCATTAGCAATAATTTATGTGGAGCCCTTTAGTTTTAGTTATCAAAATTAATTAGATGATTGTAGGAAGTTAATAATTAATCTGTAATGTTTATAGAAAGATATTGATCCAATAATATATTCTGTTTTCTTTGTGTATTTTAATATTTATATAATTTAGAAGCTGGTTTTAAAAATAGGGAACATTTTAAAGTCTTATAATTGGATCTTTCTCTATTAATTTATAGTCAAGAAGAGTATATTTAAGATAAATATCATTTGCATTGCATTAGCATTATACTAAGAGAAACAAAATGTACTTATTAGTATAAAGGTGCCTATTAGATTTTAATTATATGACTTTGAATTGATTTTTATATAAGCAAAACATTACGTTTAAATATATATATAGATAGCTTTTTGGTTATGTAACTATTTTTCTTAGTTGCTCTCATGTAGTTCTTTTTCATTAAGTGTGCTTTTTTTTTTCTTTTATTCCTTGTGATTTCATAGCTTATTCATCTTTTTCTCTCCAGGCCTTCGGGACACCAGGTCTAAATAATATGTAATGACTAAAAATATCTGGATGCCTCAGAATTAATGACGTATTTAAGAGTGTGGAAATGCCACGGGCTTGCCTAAACCTGGGCAGAACCACTGACTTTATATGGGTTGTGGTATGGCCGCAAGCTCTTTTAGAAGCAAGAAGGGGTATAATTAAGCATATGAGTAAACATATGTGGTGTAATGGAAGAAGCTACAGGCAGGTTCTCCATCTAAAATTACAAACATGACTATATGACATACCTTCACAGTAAAGGTCTTTAAAGATTCATCTTCCAATGCAAACACCCTTGAGCAGAACACACCCTACGTCCTTTTGAGGCTCTGCTTTAAATATTAGAATGTAGGAGAAAAAGGTCACCTCTGGGCCAGGGGCAGGGAGAAGACCAGGGAACCATAAGCATGACAAAAACAAAGACAGTCTATTGATTAAATTTTCTAAAGTTTCTAGAGTAAAAGACAAATTAAGGCTTTTCACTAACAGAAATGTGCCTTCTTAAATGTGCTTTTACTCAGAGGAAAAAAAATCCTGCAGGTTTGTTTGTTTGTTTTTTACATGAAAGAACCATAAGAATAAGTAAATACTCAA
Source organism: Solenodon paradoxus (assembly GCA_004363575.1). Taxonomy (NCBI): domain Eukaryota; kingdom Metazoa; phylum Chordata; class Mammalia; order Eulipotyphla; family Solenodontidae; genus Solenodon; species Solenodon paradoxus. The sequence goes on from RJWH01001109.1 coordinate 226,215, forward strand.
TACAGGGAAGAGGAATACCGGCTGAATATAAGCCCTGTTCTGTTCTGCCTTATCTCTCTAGGTGTAAGTTTGCTCTTCTGAAATAAATTGGACCATTTGATCCCTAATGTCCTCTCACTGCCTGATTTCCAAAGAATAATAACAGGTGAAAAAAAATGAGTAATTAAAATTTTCCCTTCAACTAGTTTTAAAATTGCCACCTTAGGCATACAGATCCAGGGTTATTTTCTATGAGTCAGTGAATTAAAAAATAAAATACAAAAATATATTGGAGAAAAGGGAAAAATGATTTAGACAGAGCAATAAAACCATCATTTAATGCTGAAGCTCCAGGCTTTGTGAGTTTTGAGTGGAATTTAGAGCTGGCTGAGGATAAAATTTCTTAGTACATATTAACCCATTCTTTAAAAGAATTATCTTTCTGTCTTTCAAAGGATGGTAGTAATTTCTGACCTGTTTCAGACACTGAGCTAATTACATAATTAACTGCACATGAATTTCATTCTTAAAAGTAGAAAATGAAATAATTGGTAAGTTCTTGCCTGAAGACTTGAGAACATTCTCCATAAACTAATGAATCCCATTAAAATGAATTCCACTATGAATGCACAACTGAATAATTGTTGAGGGAAATAAAAATAAATCCACCTACTTTCTAACTACCAAGTGGTAATAATGAGAACAGTTATACCTGGAATAAATAAGCATAAATGTGACTACAGATTATTTATAACATGTAAGTTTCAGAAGGAATTTTACCTTGCAAATAATATTCTCTGAATATACCATATTTCTTAAAATATCCCCACTATCGATATTCTGTCCTTTTAACATTTAAGCATCAAAGCAGATAATAATGTTTGGTCACATACAGGTAGAGAATGCTACTTTATGAGATAAAAGCAGAAAAATTTAAGAAATGAGATGATGTGGTGGGGCTACCTAAAAGATGCTCTCTATGTCAGCATTAGAATGTTCTTTATGTATTTAGCCAGTCAGTGGTTCATTGTAATAATATTGAATCACAAAGTCATGACTAAAAAAAGAAAGGTTTAATGAACTTATGAGTCCACTATTTTAGAATCTGGTAAATTAGGCATCTTCCTGTCAGTTGCTGTACAATGTCTTTGAGGTCATTTCAGGATACCAAAGGACTAACTCCTTCAGTGATTGTTAAATGGTGCTAATATGGGGAGGCAATGGGACCCTGGTTCAGAAGCACTGAAAACTGGCAGAGGAATGAGCAATGGGGAGGGATGCTGAGCATGGGCCTCATTATTAATGGGTCACCCAGTCTGACTTTGTTTTCAGTTGAGCACCATGGAAGCCCAGTCCCAGGAGGAGCTGACCATCTTCCCAGTCCCAGCCCAACTCCATCTCTCACATCCCAGGTCCTTCCACATCCCACTGGTTAGGTTCATGAGTTAAAGTCTCCAAAAGAAATTCTAGGGCCACTCAAAGTATTCATGAGTAAGAAAAGTTATATTGAAGAAAAAGAAAAGGCACTTTCAAGAGTGAGTGCAGGCTGTCCTCTGTGAAGAAAAAAGAAAAGAGGAGGCAACTTAAGGGCTGACCCCCATTAGTGGAAAACTACTGATTTTCCTGCTGTCTGACCCTATTTTTTATTTGATGTCAATCTTGTTTGTCAGTTTCAATTCCCCAATATTGTCCCATTCAATGCCTTTGCAAAGCAATTTTAGTAGATTTTGGATGTTATTCCCAGTTTACTGCCATTGGTTCAAGAAAGCTTCCCTTTGCTCCGCCCAGAAAACTGTCAAGCTCATCCCCACCCCAGGGAGGGTTACCAGGGTTTTCCCACAAGTGGAAGCTGTTTCCTGGAGAGGACCAAATGGCTGATGATAAGAGGTGTGTATTGGAGAAGGGAATATTAATCCCATTTAATAGTGTTAACTACATGGATCAGTCACAGGGGTCATTCATTCCTAAATCTCTAAAAGATGCCTCCATGGCAAGCACAAGATGACATCCGATGAAAACTCCCTTAACTTAATGAGGTACCAAGTGATTGCATTTTCCTTGTTCTCTAAGAAAAACTTAGACTTGAAGATTATACAATCTCCTAAAAAGAGATTCTACAGATATTACATTTCTTTCTTTTATAAAAAAAGTCATCTGGGAAAGAGGTACAACAATCCTCAACTAATTTACTGAAGACCATGCTCAAAGCCTATTAATTCTGATTTTTTTTAAAAAGGACACTATACCATAATGGATGCCAGATTATTTTACTATAACTTTAATGAAAACAAAAGCTATTAGACCAGTCTTCATAAAACTCTCAGAATATTAACATATTACAATGAGATCTTATATTTCGTATATGTGGTATAAGAAAAAAATCTGCTTCAGAATTGTTTACTGATATTTTCTCCATTTTATTGTACTAAAAGAGCTGAAATTTTCACTGGTGATTAAAAAAAAAAAATCCAAGGCCTGCCCAGCACAAATTGCACAATTGTATCCTACTGGTTTCTTTGCTCCTTTCAATGTGATCTTGAATGAGGATTTATGACTGCATCTAACTCATGATTTGGAACCAATGACTTACTAGAAGACTTCATCTTCCATCCTTGACTTTCTCACATTGATAGTAAAAGTTCCAGAAACAGCTTTTTGTGGCTGAAAGAACAGATTTGTAGTTCAAGGCAAATCATGAGCCATTATTTATCCCATGGGGAAAGAAAAAAAGAATGTCGCATATTAACCTCTTTGTACAGAGCAGCTGAAATGTTAAGAAGGAGCCTCTAAATTTATTGATAAGAACATACCTGTGAGCTGAAAGAATTTGGAGATGTAACATGTATAAGAAATCAGGACTTACAAGAATCTTGCAATCTGATAACATTGAGCATATTTCAATTCTGAAATCATCAATTAGTTGATTGAGGGTGCCAATAATAGGATTTTTCTTTTAGTAGGAAGATTCCAGAGGTAAGATGGCCAGTTAATAAAATCTGGCTCGTCTGGAGATGAGACTTAGAAATTGAAAGAGGCAGATGTAATTCCCGCAGCAGGTTCTGCAGAGGTGAAAAGTCTACCATTCCTCTCCCTTGCATGGTAATAAGCTCCTCAGCTTGTTGGTGAATGTAGTTGAGGCAGGCAGAGTTGAACTTACCCAGCTGTTTCTGAGAGTTTCTAGTTCTGTCCACCTAGCTTTATGCAATTACTTTCTGAGGGAGTTTTCACAGACATATTTGCCTGAGATTGGAGATTTATTACTGATCCTTTCTCTGCTAAAACAGTAGGTCCCATTCCAACAGAACCAAAGGCAGGTACAATGAATACCTTCACTCGTCACAATTTGTAGACTGCATTTTGTTTTGTTTTTCCATGTGATGATTTGAAGAGGTAAAATATTCTCAACATTGCTTTGCACAGAAAATACTGTAGTGTTCTGGTTTCTGTGGATGGTATTCTTGCCTGTCTATGGAAAGGCTCATTCAGGTGGTGTTTTTATAAAATGGGGATGTGCTTCCCAAGATGGGCAGTGAAACGATGGTGACTTTCACTCAGGATTGTTTACAACATTACATTCTGGGGCAATTGGAGAAAGAAGCATCTTAAACTAGAAAATGTAAACAAAAAATCGGTTCTTTGTATTATTGTTGTATTTAGAACTTCACTTGGGCACCACCTTGCTTCATGCTTTCTCTTTTTGAATCACTCCCCACCCCAACCAGAACAAATTTTAAACATTAGCATTACTAAACTATGAGTAAGAACTAAGTTGGTTCTTTGGATCACTGAGTAATCATATTTACTGTATCAACCATGATGTCAGCCTACAGCCCTACCCACCTTTATATATTAGCTAAAATCTCTTGTATCTTTAATAGAGAAACTAGTCATTCTATATAAAGATCTGATTTGTGTACAACATGCATATAAGATGTTCTCTTATGCATTCTGCTGTGGGGAACAGCATACACTCAAGCTCTCAGATGGAACTCTGTGAAGGAGAAAAATCTTGGTAATATAAAGATGTGCATTTTGGCCTAGATTTTGCATAAAATAGCTGAGTGATTCTAATAAATCATATAACTCCACTCCCCATGCTTAAATTTTTTCTCTATAAAATGGATGTAATCTGTCTTTAAAGAGTAAAAACTAACATTTTAAGCCCAGTGATAAACATTTATCATTTATTAGTATGTATCCATTAACCATTATGTGTAAAGACTGTGGCAAGGGTTTTAGTATTTATTTTCAGTCTTTGAAATCACCTTTTTCAAAATTGACATCTCCAAAATCAGATCTTTATTTTCCACCTAACACGAGTCATGTTATTAGAACTTTATCCTCCGCCATCTTGGTAGATTTCCACCTACGCCATGGACTAAGCACAGAATCTGGAAATCACTTTGGATTTTTTCTTCTCCTTTGTCCTTATAATTCATATCAAAACCTGTCAACTCAGTACATTGCCAAATTTTTCCATTTCTCCTCATTCCACTCTAATATATTCAAATAACCATTGTCAGTAGAATCATATAATCACCTCCTAACATATCTCAACTCCATTCTCCATGAGGTGACTTATTTTAAACGTATCTGTTTCTTAGTTACTTTACATCTCTCTAAGAATATTTCTAAAATATTTAACCCTGCCTTCTGTGATCTACATGTTGACTATGTATGCAAACTTCTCTTCCTTCCAGCACACTGGACCCATCATTCTAAAGTTTTTGATTCCTTGAAACTTTCAACCTCTCCTTTGCCTCTTCCCATTTAACCTGCTTCCCATTTAACTAACCTGACTAGTTTTTAGGAGATTGTTTGCTATGTTATTTAATAGATTAAAATCCTACACTTAAATTTCTTTATTCATTATAAGTCTTATTAATTAACAAAAGTATACCGATAACCCATGCACTGTGATATGACATAATTTTCCACTAATCGTTTATTCAGCAAAGCAGTGAATAAAGACAACATGCTGAATTTTTATTTCTTAAAAAATCTGAGAGTTGAAACTTATCAGATTCTACTTTCAACTGTCTTTGCGGACCCTGTACATTCTCCAATCCCACCTTTTACTTCTTTAACACTCTCCCAAGATGGCGTTTTGTGTGACTCTGCCCTCTTTGATCTCTTTATATTTGCATTGCCTATCATTGATAGTCATCATTCTCTACTAGACATTATTTTAAAAATTTGTATGCCTTTTCTCACCATCTAGACTTACACATCATCAATGTATATCATTTCCACTATTTTTAGTGTATGTTCTATTTCGGACCCTTTACTAGCTACAAAAGATGAAATTAATTTGGGCAGGTAAGATGAATAAGAATGAACACATCTGCCATATTCCTCCTTCTTTGTGGAGTTCCTTGTCCACTTCAGGAGAAAAGCAGGCAAAAAATTCATTAGAGGATAATGTGGAATGGCGGTGATATGAGGAGTTCAGTGTAGGATGACATTTCAAAGAAACAACATGCCTAGAATTGTAGGACAAAGATGTTTCACAGGGAAATGACACAGAATAGCTAAGTCCAAAAAATTAAAGTGTATTGATAAGAGGTTTTCTAAGTTGGAAAAGGACTTAAAATTGGAAATAGTTTGAAAAGTCTGCTTAGAGGGAAGAGAACAGGGGCAAAGGAGAATACCCAATGACCAACCCAGAAAGAATACCCAACGACCTTGAGTCTAACCAGAAGTGGAGACTGTGGAGTCACAGACATGTACTTGTTCTCAATGGTGCTTCCTTTAGAATCGCACACAGACACTGAAGGCCACTATTCCCCAAACTGTTGTTCTTGATGTCAGTTGACTTTATTTAGTTCTTTAAATCTCACTGTCCCTTGAAACCTCCTACACTATAAGCTTACAATTCAAATCACTTCTTATTTACTTAGCACAAATAGGTTTCAAAAATATTAGCAGCACTATCTTGCACAGCCATCTTCTGATCACAAAGTGCTTTCAACCCAGTAACTCCCTAATTTATCAGAGTGGGAAAGGTGCTTGTTGCTGTGACTGAAATAACAGTTTCTTGTGTTTTCATGCTGCCAGGCACTCATGACATCCGTGTGGGTTCCAGGATTCATGTTAACAGTCTGTTCATTCTCAAAATGAGAGTCTTAAGGATATAGAGGAATGGTTAAGGATATATTATCAATGAATGATTATGTAGCAAGTTTGTGTAAAAATGCAGAACATCTGTTTTTGACCAGAAACCAGTATTCCATGGAATCACATTCCTGAAATATTTTACTCATTGTGCTCTGAATAAAATGTCACTGCATAAGCATACTAATGTGGGTCTTTGGCCCTTCCATCTGCCTTTGCTGCTTTGGGAAACAAGTTTAAATGAAGAAGAAAGCTTACTTAAGATAATTCTTTTCTCTAATAAATGTGTTTGCTTTGGAAATTAAGCAGCTTTTTTATATTCCACTTGTAAAATGGCTCTCAAATTCATAAGATGTTTATGTGATTCTATTCAAAAGAACAAATTATGTCTTGTCTTCAAATTAGTTGTTGGACTGATATTTGGTAGATAAATTTGAATGGACAAAGTGCACAGAATACTCCAAAAATTAGTCATATAAGATCCCATTTCATGGAGAGAAAAGATGAAACTGCTATCTATTCATAGAATAGAAAAGTAGAGCATAAATACTCTAAGTTGGATGCCCTTCTGAGTTACAGAGAGGAGTTAAGCAAACTGATTTTTTTGTATTTGATGTTAGAGTAAAGCTGCTTACTTTTTTACAAGTTTTATAATTTATTTTGCAGTTTCCTGTACTATAGAAGCTATGACAAGTTAAAATAAAATTTAAAATTAGATAAAAACTAAAACAAAACAAAGCCATTTTGATTGGGTTCCTTGTCTTAAATTCTGTACCCAGTACTTTACTATTTCAATAAAACAAATTTCAACATATTGAATAGAATTCAAAATTCTGTTTCGAGAAGGAGATTCTAGCATATTTATAGTACTTTGGTTATGTCTTCATTCTCTCAATCTCTGTGTGCGTTTGTGTGTGTGTGTGTGTGTGTGTGTGTGTGTGTGATTATATATAAATAGATGGGCATTGTGTGCCTGAGGAAAATTTTGTAGAATATTGTAGCCTCTCAAGCAATGTGCTTGATATTCAATTGTGTTAATAATAATTGAGATAGTTTGCCTGATTATCAAAAGGATTGGACATGTAGAAACTTAAGGTGGTCAGAGCAATGTTATTCCTCTATTAAAGTATTCTGGATGTGCCCTGGAGGAGCAGCAGTTTAGTCAATAGCCTCTGAAGGAGACAAGCTATATACTCGATGTGTTCAAATCCTGAGCCTGGGGGAAAACAGCCAGTATAAAAAAACTAAATGGAAATAAAATTAAAAATGCTTTTTCCTGTTTTCCTGCCTGCTTGCCTTCACCTTAATTTCTGCCTGTATCTTTCCTTTGAAAAAAAAAAACTGCTTTGCTGTTTCTTGAGAGATTTTCAACAGCATTTGCATACTGTCAGTCACTCAGTATCTCTTACATTATCAAGGTCTTAGAAGATCATATGGCTTTATAAAGATCAAAGAGTAGAATTGGAAATTCCACACTTTTAAAAGTTAAAAAGAACTCCCCATTACTTATTTTGGCATCAAATGCATATGGCACAAAAACTGAAAAACATGCATGTCAGAAGTTAACCTACGTAGAGGTAGTCATGGCCATTAGAGTGAAATGGACATGTCCATTTTCCAGCAGAAAAGTAGTAGAGTCAGACACCATCATGGGAATTAATTTTTAAAAAAACTAGATTAGAGAGACTCTAAATGATAGATATGAGCAAGAGAAAATGGAGAAGTTAAATGAGAAATTAACTCTCAGGCTCTAAGGTCATTTCTTGTATTGAACTTCAATTGTTTTAAAGAATTTATTACTGAAAACATGATTTTCTGATAGCTGAGGGGGAAAGTTCAATTACTGTGCCCACGTTAATTGCCCATTTTAAATCATTTTTGTGTAAAACTGAATGTATTGAATGGATCAGCTGAACTAAGAAAATGGTGCAAATGAAACTCCTGTTAAGGGGCATTAACTTGACTGTTTTCTCATTTGCTATAAAATTCCTGTGAGTGCTAAGATTTGGGATAGACTGTCTTATCTCACTGTCAGAAGAGTCAAAAGAGATGTTTCCTGATGGTGTGAAATAACATTAAGTTTATGATCTAAAGAAGTTATAAAAAAAATTAGTCTTCCTCTTGTTTTCAGAGATAGTGAAGTACCACGCTTGTGCTGTTATAACGTTTGTTTTCTAGAACCCATGGTCCAATAATATGTTCATGAGTTTATGTTAATTTCATTTCCCAGTCATTATTATCCCAGTCATTATTATATGATATTCCAGCAGTTATCTTGTCATTCATTTTATAGACATTCTGTAAAAACCCACAGTCCTTTCAGAATTAAGGAGATAATAATTACATTCAGATCATGAGTACCCTTTTATTGAACATTTCATGGATAATTTGTGTAAAGAAACAAAAGCAAAAACAGGAAATATTACGATATTTGGACAAAAAGAGTATTTAAAAATTATTGAAACATGAAAAGCCGATGTGTTGTTTTTATGGTTTTTAAAGATTCTTGGGAGAATGAACTATGAGCAATTTTAAGTGATGCATTTCAACACTTATCCAATATTATTTTCTTCATTTCCACTTAGTAAATTATCATTTCTTTAGTTTTCATGCGATTACCTAACAATATTAATAATGAATTTAGCATTCTATTCTAAAGAAATTTTATTCTATATATGCCTTTAGCAAAATTTTAACACTAGACATTCATTTACAAGCCACCAGTTTCTGTTGACTTCTTTTCACTCTAAGGAAACCCTCAGCTTGCTTCACCCACCAATCTGACAGGCCATGAGCACTTAGAAGGACACCAAGTTCCTAGTGGGGAAGTTCAGCACTTAAGATGTTCTCAGCTCCCAAACATATTTATAAATCTTCTGCAATTAAGCAAAATTCAGTGTGGCTTTTGTGATAATTGGCAAGTGATATCTAAAATTTATATGGAAATATAAAGTGACTTTTTAAAAAGCCTAACAACATTGGAAGATTAAACCCAGCTTATCTCAAGATGTACTCAAAAACTACCTAAAACTAGACTGATTATTATTATTATTTAAGGTAGGTCTGTGGAAGTTTAGAGAAATCCTAGAAATAAGCTTAGCGCTAATGACATTTGGGAGCAGATGAGTCTTCACTGTGGCTGTCCTGTGCAATGTAGAATATTCAGTCATATCCCTGGCCCCTAAATATTAAATGCTTATAGGACCTCTGAGTTATGACAACAACAATGTCTCTAGATATGGCCAAAATTGCCGCCATATACATACATATGGTAAAATAATATTTTGACAAAAATTCCAAGGCAATTCAATGAGAAGTAGAAAGTCATTTCAATAAATAACATCAGAATATTGGACATAGACCTCTACTTATACCATACATTTGAAAAAAACTTGAAATGGATCACAGTTATCAATAAAAAACCTAAAACTAAAATACACAGAAGAAATATGAAAAAAAACTTACAATCTTGGGTAAATACACAAAAACATACATATACATACACACACATACACACACGCCATGACTCTTATGAAAATAATCAATAAACTGAACAGTTATTAAATCAAAAAGGAATGCATGGCATGAGAGAAAATATTTGCAACACATGTATCAGACACAGGACTAGGTCTATAGTTCATACGAAAAATTCTTACAACTCAATAATAGGAAAATAAATGACCCAATAAAAAGTACAAAAGATTGAGCATGCCCTTCACAAATTAAGGTATGCAGATTCTATTTCCTTCCAAAAAAGAAAAGATGTGTGTGTATGTAAAAAGATGTTCAGTGGCATTATCCAGTAGGAAAATACACATTCAAACCATAGACACCACCACAGACCTTCTGGAATGACTGACCTGAGGCTATAGTATCCCCCAACCTCTCCTATAATGTGGGTGAGAATGGTGTAAACACTCTGAAAATAGTTTGATATGTTTTCAAATGAAAATATTCACAAACCACAAGAGGCAACCTTTCCTCTCCTAGGCATCATAAAACACTTACACATAAGTGTTCACAGCAGCTTCATTTGGAAGAATCAAACCCTGGAAACTTCCCAAAACTACTTTAATAGACTTATAGGTAAACAAAATACAGTATATTCATTTAGTTGAAAATTACTCAGCCAAAAAATCAACAGCCTACTAATACATGCAACAAGGATGGATCTCAAAATACTCAAGCCAAGTGAAAGAAGACAGACATACAGTATAGCTGCTCTATGACTCCATTTATATGAGATACAATAATCCATAATGACAGAAAGCTGGTCAGGGTTGGATGGTTGGATGGATGGATGGTCCAGGGACATGAAGAAACTTTTAAGGGAAAGGGGAATCTTTGGTATCTTTGGATTATGGTGATGGTTTCACATGTGTCCAAATTCTTCAAATTGTGCAATTAAATATGTAGAGCTTACTGCAAATGCATTCTATATCAGTATCATAGAAAAAAGTTGAAGAGACGTATAATTTAATACACTGAGACAAATTATAGTTTTAGCTTATAACTTTATTTTTTATTTTTGAACAAAGTTGAAATGATTAAATTATCTCAAGAATAAGACCATTCCCCCACACACACACACATTTCTTAGAATTATTTTGGGAATTCTTTCCCATCACATAGTATCATTCACAATTATAACATAGCCAGTTGCTGATCAGAGAACTTATGTGATTTTCCAAATTTCCATCACAATTTCTTAATAAAAATATCTGGTTAGAAAAATATTATTTTGGAATATCACTAGTAGGTTTTAAAAATAAATGCTAGGAGAGATATGTAAGAATAGGTATATTTTCAGCACATGATGGTGGAATAGCAGTTATTTCAGGTGTCTCTGTCCTGATATAGTCCACATACATCCCAAGGTCCCAGGTTCACATCCCAGGGCTGGGGGTAATGGCCAAGATGAATAAATAAAAGTGCTTCTTCCTCCTCATTCTTTCTGTTTGCCTGCCTCTGTTCACCTTTATGCCTGCCTGCACCTGTCCTTTGAAAAGACAAAGAAAAAAGAATAGGTATATTTTTTAGTTTAAAAAAATCAGAGGCAGTAGATAAGTGCATAAATCTAATTAGAGGTAAATGATTACCTTTTGATTTGACATTGTTCTTCATTGTTGAAGATGATTCACACCTGTGAAATATTTTCTAAGTCAATTGATATCAAAATAAATGAAATAAGGATTGTCTCAAAAGACACACCAACTTTTGTTAAATGTGAATTGAAACATGAAAAATAAAAATGAATTCTCAGAGACTCTTTTTGTCACAAAACCTTGGGGGCAGTAGGTATATAGTTTCCATATTTCAAAATGGCAGACTTGATCATGATGAATGCAAACGTCAAATGTCATCTTATGAAAATTCTTCTAAAAGATAAATATTGTCATTATATTTGGGGGGAACAATGTGATAAGAATTCTGGAATTTGGTGGAAAAACAAATCATATTAACCACTAGGAAATTTCAATGGAAGCAAGTATTTTATTATACAGAATGCCCTCTGGACATCATGTCTAGGATTTGAGATCCCAGAGAAACTTTAAATTATGAGTAAAAATCGTTGCCTTCGGTAGAAAGCATTTCCTGTTTTAGATAAAAAGCATTCCTGATTTAGGCAGAAAGAATTCAATCTTTTACTAATGAATGGGATATAAACTATAATTTCATCTTAGTAGACCTTTATTAGGTTGAGACACACTGCTTCTAAGTTTGCAGGGATCTTTTATCACCAATGAAGTTGAGTTATGTTGATAACTGTTCTTCACTTATTAAGATATTCATATGATTATCTGATTTATTCTGTTAATGTAGAGAATTGATATTCATTCCTGTCTGAAATTTCTGAGATAAATTCCATTTAACCGTAGTGTATCATCTTCTTCACACACTTCTATCTAGATTTGATGACATTTTATTGAAATTTTGCTATTCTATTTCCATTGGACAGACTAGGGTGATCCCGTAATCCCAGACAGCTAGTCTTTGGATTCTTGTTATCTGGGCTTCCTGTGTCCTGTGACTTGCTTGCAAAAAACAGAATGCAGCACAAGTGAGGGGCACACCATACTATGTGTAAGTGGTAGGGCTGTAGAGGAATATGGCTTCCATCTTGCCTGGAGATAGTTTTTCTTGGACACCATGAAGAAAGAAGCTGTAGGTTGTGATTTGATACAGGGAGAAGACCAGATGGGAAGCATTCTCAACCACCTCTGTCCTAAAGGAAACAAGAAATGGGAGCCCACTTTCCATACCATTTTGGAACAGAATATACCAACAACCACCTCACTCAGAGACATACTCTCAATCCAGCCTCATATGAAACCATAAACCCAGATGACGTCTTCATTGTAATCTTCAGGGGCTCTCAAATACAACCTCAGAGGAGAAAACAGCCCCAGCTGATACCTTCATTACAATCTTAATCTCTTCCGTAGTAAATGGGAGTGGACACATCCAGGGAGGACCAGAACTGAGGCTAGTTAAGGTTAATACTCAGGTAAGAGGTCTTTAATTCTCAGATCTACACACCAATACACTTCAGCATCACCTACCTCACATTCCCTCTGTCTTGAAAAAGAAGAGACAATGTCATTTTGGTATGTATAATGTTTTTTCCTGTTGTTTTTGCCAAGGATATTTTTCTTTTAGTGTATCAGTGGCCTAAATTGGTAAGTATTTTTGTCAACACTTCTGTCGCTCTTGCCTTTGGGATTTTTCTTTCTTCATTCATGTTTTTCTGTTGCTGTTCTTATTACTCATATTAATTTTGTTTTATTTTTATATCATCAAGCTCTTTCTCAGGCTGCCAAAAACTAATGAATCTTTCAATTCTTCTTAGCCCCATTCAAAACTGGGTTCAAACATATTTGAGTGTCTCAGGAAACTGTCACACATAAAAGCATTCTAGTTGAATATTTCTAAGTAGTAGCCCAAAAGACAGTTACATTTTTTTTCCGCTTTTCAATTTTCAGAAAGTGTCCCTCACAGAATTTCACCTTGGAGAAGAAAACAGATGAGTGTCTTTTTCTGAGAATTTCTGTCTTAATAATGTGAGTCTTGCTAGCAGTACTCAGAATTGAACTCATCGTTTCTCCAGGTAACTAAGGATTTCAAGTACATGGACTTTCAGTGCCTAGTCATGATTTTCTAAAATTTTAATGATAGGCTTTTACTCTAGACTTTCACTGCACTTAAAATAATTTCAGCATGGAATGTGTGTTATCATTGCTTTTATAAATATGAAGATGCTTATTGAATTATTTGACAGTATCTTTTACAGCAAACATTTTGTCAAAAAATCTGTCAGTGTTTGACAGTCTTTCAAATCTGAGTTTTAATTCCCTTTCTCCTAAAACATCGGAAAATGGGGACATAGAATGGAAAAGCTCGTGATTAGGAGATGGGTTGTATCTTCAATAACATTCATCAACTTCAGTAACTGCAATCATAGCCATGGCAATAGAAATGATCAATGACCTACCTTCAGGCATAATGTCCTGATAATTGACCCCCTGTCACCATTGAGTAAGAGTGTTGATTTCTGTATAATATTCCCCTTTAAAGGCCATTAAACATTTACAATCTATTTATTACTTTAATGTTAAGAAATTCACTATTACCAATAATTCTAGCTTTTTCATTGGCTTTGGCATGAATCCTTTCTTTATCACATCAAAAGATTCAGGTATGGACATAAAGTTTAGAGTCATAAAATTTAATTCTAAGACTATGGCTAAAACAGCATAGATTGGGCTTTGGTACCTATTTCTAATTTCCATGGATATCAACCCTGTACAAAAATTAATGATACTTATAAAATACTATCCTCTCTACAGAAAAATACCCAAATCTTTCAAAAATAAACCCTTCTCAAAAAAATAAAAACAAAAAGAGGAGTGGTAAAGAAACTAGAACCCTGGAGTTGGGTATGGTGTGAAATGCACACAGATTGAGATGTGAATTCAATATCCTAAAAAGTATATAGCGATGTGAAATAATAAAACAAATATATATAGTGCATAATATATAAACATGTATACAAAACAACAATATAATTAATACCCATATATCCACCATATTGCTCATTTACCTGTTTTGGAATGTATGTAAATTTTAAGAAAGCATATAAACAATTTTGAAAAAAAAATACCTTTCTCTTACTTTATTGGGATTAATTTTACCTTTATTTCTTCCTTAAATACTCATATAGGTTGTTTCCCTTGCTAATTTAATGATAGGTATTCTTTTGTTACAAATAGAGTCACTGCAGTGCCAATTAGTCTATCTAACCAGTGTTGCCTAAAATTACATTAAAATAATATTGCTGCAAATCCTAGAGCAATGCATTTACACAGGTTCATGTCTTTTTAAAATTTTTCCTTTTTTTCTATTTTTAATAATACAGAAGCAAAAAAAATTAACAGCAATGAAAGAAATGTGGTGCCAACAATGTGAATTGTCTTAAGAGACAGTCCCACATCCCTTCATTGTATCTTTTTCAGAGATGCTCTTGAGGGTGTGGACTATTATTTGATGATATGTCCTCCAGAAACATCCCCCAGGAACAATCTACTCACTTCTAGGGCTTATCCCGAACAACTGGAGAGTTTCTAACCTGATGACAGTAGTAAGGAGCTTGATCTGCTCAGAAGCTGAGAGACGCATGGTCCAACTAGATCCATGGTTCTTCTGCTTTGACATTACTTCAGAACCACTTTTGAAAGTCTAAAAATCTAACATTCAGAGATGCCTACATCAATCAAATCAGACTTTAAGGGTGGAGAGATCTGGAATTCTGCATTTTTCTCGCTACCTAAGCCATGTTAATCTGCACTAACACCAACGAAGTCTACCCATTATTGGCAGAGCATTTTGGTCACATTCTTATGACTTTATGTGTCACCACCTTTGATTATCATCAGTTTTTGCATGTTATCTTGTTGTGGCTTATATATGCTTACAAATTGTCTTATAATCAAATAAACAATGCTGCATAGTTGATGTGAACAGAGAAGATTATTCTCAAGAAAACATTTGGCTTTGGATTTTGAACTAGGATTACAAAATATAAAATTATCTATCCTATGCTACCTTATCTGTCAATAAGTTAATTTAGAAGATACGTGATTATATATTTACTTTACTTTCATGTGCTATTTTTAAGAAAGGAAACAAGGAAGAGGAAGAAGAAGCTTTTTAAAGGAAAGAAGGAAGAAAGGAGGGAGGGAACAAGGCAGATAAGGAGGTGGAAAGGAAGGAGGAAGGGAGGAAGTAAGGAAAGAAAGACCTTTATCTGGTTATGTATTTGGGTGGTTCTTCCTGGTTCCAGGTCATAAACTCAGGTCTTTGGGTTTTACAAGGTCCATGTCCCAGCTTAGCACCTGAGTCACCAGAACTTACTTTATACATAATTTTAAAAACTGGCTAATACCTATTAAAATCTAAAATATGAATAATAAATATCATAGGGTGTTTACTAATAAAGATTTTACTTGTAAAATATAATAAAGTGGAGTTAATGAAGATAAAAATATCTTGCACTTAATAATTGATACAATGAAGCAGTTGAGCTCAGAAAAAATGAATTTAAATATTTATCCACCCCCATAATATTATTCTTGATATTGCATAAAGCCACCAATGTATTTGCTTTTCCCCAAATAGTAACATCAAATCAAGAATACTGCAGTCAATAAAATACAAAACTCATGAGAGCAGAATTTTGTCTAACTTTTACTAAAATATTTATCCCCCAAATCTAGAAACATGCTTGGCTCAGTAGGTTCTTAATAAAAGTTTGTTAAGTGTGTGAATGTACAGTTCCCAATATGAGCCTATTAGGTATAAGTGAATCTTATTTCTTACTCACATATGCAAAGGTATAGCCATACAAATATTTATGCTCCAAAGGAGCATAAATATTAGTACTTACATGTATAGGTTCACATAGACACACAGAATTGAAAAGGATTTTTATCTAAGTTGAAAAGGAATATACTATATTGAGAAATTACTAATTAGATAGCATAGGAGAAAAGTGTGTCTATCGTTTCATAGATATCCAAATTATTCTGTGCTTTCAAATACCATGAAAAATCCTATATTACAGCATTTGAATTATGCTGCATAACTTGCCATTTTACCATGAAAAGCATATGAGTCAAGGCCAAATAATTGAAGAACTAGATCCATGTATTGACAGTTTTTTTAAACAAAATTTGCATGAAAAAGGGTAGAGAAATACTGAGATTTTATTTCAGACTGAAAGCGTATTATATATTGAACTCGACTTCATTGAGTGGCTTTGCATTAGTAAAGCAGAAAACACTTAGTGCTGGTCACTTTTCACTCCTGAATGGACCTAGATGCAAGCATCCTTCACGCCATACTTGGGAGGGCTCCAAAGAACTATTTAGGCCAACTTCACTTCAAATGAATCTTTCCCTGCTTACCTCCCCTCTCAGTGAGTTTTAAAGATCAGTCTTGAAAAAAAGAAAAGAAAATGAAACAGTTTGCGTTGTTAAATTTTAAAGTTTTCAATCAACAGCTCTTTTAAGGAAAACATTGAGGTTTATCTTGTGTTTCCCTAGTGAAATTGATGGAGATGTCCAGAATATGGAATCTAAAAATGGGAAAATCTCATCGGTTTTGTTAACAACCCAAACACTTCCACCTCCTACATTTTGTCTGTCATTGGAGAGCCTCACGCATGTCCTCAGAGAATCTGAAATTTATACAAAAGTCTGTGACAAATAGTGAAGATGTACAGTTAGGATAAAGTGCTAATACGGTTTTTGTCCTTAATAAATACCTGGGCAGACACCCTATTCTTCCTAGTCAAAATGAATGGGTCAGCATGGTGAAATGACCTCTCAGAGCTCTGCTACAGTTCCATGCAGAAAGCAGGGTCCAGGGTCCAGGGTCCATGGGAACCCCAGCCAATACCTGCACAGCTAAGTACAGATTTGTGCAAATCCATCCCATGCCCATGGGTCCTAGATAGGATGACAAAACCTTCTATATGAATGGGTCTTTGAGTGCATTGCTCCATGTCAAGCAAAAGAAAGCCATTTGCTATTTAATCTGTTCAGTGAAAAGCTGATGTAACATGTGTGGGAAGGAATCAAACTATAATTAGAATTTATATTTCTCCAAAAGTTTTCTCTCCAGTACCAACTTTGGGTAACTCCATTTATTCAATTTATGCATAAAAGGTGAGCATCCTAGTGATACATGAACCTTAGATTCAACCCTTTTTCCAATACATTAAATATTTAATTTTTTGGACGAGAGAAATAGAAGCCCAGATATAAGAGATGATTTACACAAGGTCCTAGGCTTGTTTCTGACAGAGCCAGACCTAGAGCTTGTACCCTTAAATAAGGAGTTTGCTGCCTCACTCCATTTGCACATACTAACTACGGTGCCTTTAAAAAAACTCAGGAATTCCATTCTAGCAAAACTGACACTTTAATAGAAACTTACATCATTTTTCTTTTTGCAGAGTATCTCTATAAAAGCATTTGATTGACATGGAAATTATAAAGTCATGTCCAGGACATGGACTACATTTTTAAATCTTTGCAGATGTGGCATAAACACAGCAAAGGAAACAAAGCTGTATAGCTGCTGAGATGTTGCTTAGCACTCAGAAGCTAGCTAGATTCACTCAACCCACCTAAAGAAGATTTACAACAATCTTTCCAGGAAATAACACGTGTCTACTGATCAGTATTAAATATGCCAACTGCTGAAGATGAAATTTGAAATGCCAATAAGGTATTCTTCTAGACATTTAAATGACGATGGGGACATACACGAACGTTTTGGAACAATTACGAATAATATTTCATTCATCAATGTCTTACAGGCAAAAGAAAGGTGTTCAGTATCCCACTAACTCAATTCTAAATCAAGTGGTTTCATCAGAGATGTGCGTGAGTAACCTAGTGTGGGGTGAACTTACTGTGAACATACTATATTTTGCATGCTGCTTTTTTAAAAATTGAGCAAAGCTGTGTTTCTCAAGTGCAATTAAAAGACTTGTGCTATGAGGTCATGGTGGAAATGGTATCCTTTATTTACAACCAGGGGAAGATCACTTTTTAAATATGCGATAAGCAAAGCTTGGAAACATTTGAAAGCCACTTTTCCAGTAGCTTAATTTACTTGTCCAGAAAAGTACCCAGAATAAACCTCATTTGACCAACAATGGAGAGAGCCTAGTATTGACCAGATTTTGGGGAGGGACAATGGAAGCTCAACCAGTGACCATCAGGAGGACATGCTGATGAGAAAGACTGGACACTAAAACAGCTGATGAACTAGATTTAAATTATAAATAAAACTGTTAGGGGCTTGGTAGTTTAATAATGAAGGATAAGAGAGTCAAGCATCATCTATTTAACCTGTATTGTTTACTGTTGCTGTGTCCCTCAACATACCCACCCACTAGACCAATTGATATTCTCCCCTGGTCGAACTTCCCATAGGTGGCACATTGCAGCCTACCTTCACAGTTTCCTGTGACGTTGAATCAAGAATTATTATCAGTAAGAGCAACAACCTCAAGATGAAATGGAAATTCTGAACATCAGAAGAACCTGAGGACCGGAGCCTCCTAAGCACTGCCTGGTGTCAGACCTGTCCCTGGACAGGTGTTCATTCTGATAATCCCTGGCTCATCCACATCTATTGTAGCCTCTTGGGTCAGATCTGCCCTTCTGACTCTGCTCCAGACTCTGCTCCAAACTCCAGGCCATATTAACATCGTTTTTAAACATTTCCTCCTTGAAAAACTAATATACTTCCCCGTTCTTTCTGGCACCATGTGGAACCTGTTAGAGAGAAATTACTCTATTATGAACACAATCCATTTTGCCTGACCTCATTTGAAATCTTTTTCTAGTATACACTACTGCATAGACATTTTGGTAACTACACTTGCCTGAAAGACTCTGTGTTAACCCTGTAGCTGTTTCTTGGGTTTGCCTTCCTGAGGAGGTAACTTTTTCTCAAACTATACTGCACAGTGGAATGACAGAGTACTTTCAAAAATTCAAACTTCTTAGAATTGTTATAGCACATTCTGAGTGGTAGGTCAGATATGTGGTCCAGAAATATGCAGTCTAACAAACATTCCAAGGTTTTTTTGATGCATGCATTACCATTATTATATGTGACATTAAGGAATCCATGGAGTGCATTTGCTTATCTGCGGTTGTATTTGGGTACCAGATGGGAAGATGCCAATTTTCACAAATGAAATTCGTTGTCTCAAGGCGAGACTGGATCTCCATGAGAAAATAGCCTGTCATGCTGGAGTAAATATATACAATATTTATTCCTAGAGTATTTATTAAAGAAACACACAGATATTCATAACCCTACACCAGGAATAGTCGGACTTACCCAGGACCACTGCACAGGGTTCAAACTTCTTTCCAACCTGAGGACCTAAAATGTTATCTTGGGCCCGTCTGAGAGTGGGGATGCATAGCGGGCAGGACCAACTCCTAGTGGGTGTAATGTGGACATGTAACCATGCAGTGGTCATTTCCTATTGCTAGGTACATACCAGAATCCACATATTTGATACCTTAACCACAGTGAATCGCCCAATTCTTAAGCAACGATAACTCTCATTATACATAGTTCCTTCATTATATCCTCAAAGTGTTCTCATTTGTAGTGCAGAGTTCTTATACACCTTTTGTTAAATTTACTCTCAAGTACTTTGTGATTTTTATGCTACTCTATGGGGATTTTGAAAAGAATTCCTGGGTTCATCCTTGGAGCTCAGGAGAATGAAAAAGCTGGATATGGACCACATAAAGCCCAAGGACCTGGGTTCATGACCGGGTCAGGGGAAAATCTAAAATAAAAAGAAACAAATGAATAAAACTGCTTCATTTTTCTTTCTATCCCTTCCCTCCTTCCTCCCTTTCTTCCTCATTTACTTGCTTCCCTGCCTAATTCCCTCCCCTCCTCTCTTCACCTCCCTTTCCTTTCTGTTTTCCTTCCTCTCAAAAATATTATTTTATATCTATACATATTTTCCAAATCTGACACTATAGCATAGAAATGCAGTTGCTTCTGTTTCTTGACCAGACACTCTGCCACCATATTGCTTCCACTTGTCGATTCTGATAGTTGTTTTCTAGGCTTCTAAGATTTTATCTGTAAAGTATCATGATCACTGAGAATAAAGACAATTTTACCTCTTTGTTTTCAATTGCCATAATGTTTTCTCTTTGTCTTACCTCATTGTATAGCCTAGGTCTTCCATATAATGCTGAATACAAGTTGTGGAATCCATATCCCTGCTTGGCTTCCTGATTTCTGTAAGATATTAGCCAAACATTTTAGTAGGCTCCCTTTATTGTTGAATAAGTGCCCTCTGTATCTAGTTTGCTGAGCATGTTTCTCATCAAGATTTGTTGAATTCGATTAACAATTTTTCCACATCTCTTAAAACAACCATGTGGAACTTCTCTTTTGTCCTAACAAGGTGGTGAATTACATGGATTTGTGAATGTCAAACACCTTTATTCTCCTGAGATAAAAGACACCTCATCATGAGATATATTATCTATATATTGCTGGACTTGGCTTGCCAAAATCTTGTTAAGATTTTGTTATTTGTGTTCATGAGAAATATTAGTCTGGGATTTTTTTTCTCTCTTTGTAAGTGTTTGATATCAGCCTTATACTAAACTCATAAAAAATGTAGGAACCACTCTCTGTTCCTCAACTGTCTTAAAGAGCTTGGGTAGGATTAGTTTTATTTCTTTCCTAAACTTTGGTTAGAATTTACCAGTGAAGACATCTGAACATAAAAATTTCCTTTTGAAAAGGTTTTTATTTAGGAATAAAATGATGCCATTAAATACAGTTGTTTTCCTGCAGTCCCCAACCCCATTAATTTCACTCAGTTCAATTGCTTTGAATCCTACTCTCTATCTCCTAAACTTAACAACAATTCTAATCTCCTTGAAATCCATCTACTTGAAAATCTCAGCTTCAAAGTCACCTCCTTTAGAAAGGTCTTCCCCCGACCCCCATCATCCAAGATTACTTTAACTGCCCTGTCTGTAATTTCATACTAAGGAAATAAATTGCCTATTTTATTCTCTATTGCCACAAAAACAAACTCCTTAAAAGAAAGATGTG
This sequence comes from Solenodon paradoxus, assembly GCA_004363575.1. NCBI lineage: Eukaryota > Metazoa > Chordata > Mammalia > Eulipotyphla > Solenodontidae > Solenodon > Solenodon paradoxus. The sequence continues at coordinate 247,491 of RJWH01001109.1, forward strand.
CTGCAATCAATGTTGCAGATGAGAATTTATCTTTGAGTAGAGTACTAAGTAGTTCTTCAGCAAATAGTTCAGATAAATGGAGAGACACAGGAGGACGGAAGGGAAGAGGGAGAAAAAGAGAGAGTAAAACAAATTTGAGAGAGCGAATGAGAAGAATAAAAGTAAATTGCAATGTGATTTTTATCCTTTAAAATAGCCTACATGAGAGGTTAAGATGGGTTGCATAAATCTTTTTACCTATATTTCAAGAACATAAATTTTTCTTTTTACTTTCTTTTTTGCTATTTTATTACTTATTTATATTACTACACACTTTCTACAGAGCTTGTGTTCAAGTATTTTAATAGTTTCATTGCGTTTCCTACTAGCACTTCAAAACTTTGGAAGTTATTACTGAGGAATTAAATATTCAGCTCTATTTTTTTCTTTTTCACATAGAAGAATCTTTAAGTTTTTATCTCGGTTATTTGAAAATCCACTCTACCGATTCTCTGTTTCCTGACCTTTAGTATATATAATTTGTCCCTGAATTAATGCTCACAGTGTGTGTAATGGTTATAACAAAATAAGTCTAAAGTGCACACAATGCAATGTTCTTCCTTTATTTAACTCCCATATAAGTTCATAAGTAAAATGTCAGAGCACAATAGAAAATTGGCAAAGTATGAACAAATGATACTTTGAATAGATCAAATGATAAACAAACACATAAGAATACTCTATTGCTCTATCAATAAATGGTGCAAATTAAAACAGCAGAAAAACATTATTTTTAGTGTCAAACCAAGATGATTAAAAAGGCACTACCCCACATTAATGAGATGCAAGAAAATGGGCATCTGTCTTTATAGACAACAGAACTGCAAATCCATGCAAATTGTAGCAGTTGTCAGTATATATGGGAAAAATAAATGTTCAAACCTCTGACCCAGAAATACCATTTCTAGGAATATACTCTAAGGCAATGATAGGAAATACACATAATGATTTCTATGAAGTAGTTTGTCGTTACATTTTATGAGTTAAAACTAAGCGACAATCAAAATGTCTAACAGTAGAAAATTGATCATAAATTATGACAAAGTTAAAAGCATGAAAAGTTAGAAGACTATAGAAAATGTATTAACAAGAGCAAATGAATAATAACAACATAACGTAGAAATTCTAGAGACATTGTGTATAGGTGTCCATTCTATTAATGTCGTCTCTGAGTGGTGAAAACACAGGATATTTTCCTCTTCCTCATGATTTTTGGCATTTCATAATTAACGTACCTTAACAATTGAGGGGCTCACATATGCACATTTATTTGAGAAGAGGGTTACTACAGTAAGAATTGCAAAAGATTTTGTATTCTCTCTCAAACATAACAATTATTTTAATATAAAATCATTGTGAAACTTCTATAAGATTTATCTTGCATTAAATACTTATTAGGAAAGATGTTGAAGATCAGCATTTCTCACGTTCATCTAACAGGGGACCAAATGGTGCTCCTACAGTGCAGGGCAATATATAAAGCAGGGAAGTGCTTTGCAAGCCTAAGGGAGTTATTATCTGGTCGTGTCATTAATTAGACCAACAGAGACTCTACAGGAAAGTCATAGAGTCAGATGCAAAGGGAAGCATAATTTCCAGTGTGCTTCTTTTATCAAACTGATGTGAATTAGTTCCATAAGGTAACTGCTTACTATAATTCTGCAAAAGCTATTTTATTGCCCACAAAATTAATCTCCAGGCCCTGAGTATCTGTTAAAGATCAAGGCTTGTGTCCCTGATGTCCCCAGTTTGTACTGATCTGCTTTGATACCAAATTTCATGGCTTTTCACTAATAACACAGAACAAGAGCTAGTAATAAACACCTGCCTTTGGACTGTATTTTCTTCTGAGATAAAATTTGGATACTTCCTATATGCATTTATACACATATTTGCATATAATATGTACAGATATATACTATATATATCATATATACAAGTATGCAATATAGTATATATAACATATATATACCATAGCATGATATATATTCTAAACATATACTATATCCATGTATTTTTAGTTGCTCGTTCTAAACAAAACGAAGAAAATTGTGTACCTTCATAAAATCACATGAGAAATTTTGTAAGTGATACATGTTAGAACCCGTAAACTCACCAATTACTTATATATAAAATAAAGATAATCATGCTTGCATTACAGAGCAGTTGTAACAATTAGCTCCAATCACATATCTATATCTAAACATAGATATATAAACCTATTAGCATAATAGCTTTCAATCAGTTTTATAAGAAATATCATCTTTTAAAAGTCTTGTAATTGACATTTTTTAAATATTATTCTCTTTGATCTTTAAATTTTCCCAGTGAAATATAGCAAAAAATTCTCCTCATGAAAAATTTGAGTCTTGGGTGTACCATGTTGTTAGGGGGAGAGAGTTTCATCACTAACGGATAGCTCCATATGTTTAAGGGTGGGAGTCTCTCTCTCTCTCTTTTACACACACACACACACACACACACACACACACACACAATGGCCCAACCTAAGATATTCTGAAGTCTATTTAAATGCTCTTGCTATCAATATTAAGTAGTTATTACACAGGTGTTCACGTTCTGGCAGAATAATGGCCAGCCTGGTAGACAGTCTGAGGCAATCACAAGAAGACACAGGTGGCAGGGACATGGCCTTTATTGTACTAAGGAAGGGAGCTCTGTGGTAGTGAATCAGATATAGATCCATTTCCCCAATGGCTTTGGGTTGAGCATGTTTCTGGAAAGTAACTGCCTTCCCCAATGACAGCCAGTAGGAAAGATTATCTTGCCACCCATGGGTAGAGGGGCTTTTTTAAAGGGGAGAGTAACAAGTGGGCAGGAACAGCTAAGTGAGCAAGAATAAAAAATAGCCAAATCAACAACGATAGAAGAATTTCAGGACAGAATATCTTGGGTACAGTCAGTGTGGGTGGGCACAGTGTGGGTGGGCAGAGGCTGTTACCATCCCAGAAAGTCCATCTTGGTACACTGAGTTCCGTGTTCAGTGTTAGGTAGAGTTGTGAGTCAAGGTGCTCAGTACCTGTGAGCACACTTTCATGGGTAGGGCATGGGTCATGTTCTCATGTCTGCCTGCAGTAGCATTATCACACACTATGATTCACAAAGCATGAATCTTATAAACGGAAACCTTTGTCTTGAATTCTTTAAATGCATTACTGTAGACTGGAATACCATATAAATTGATCATTCTGTGTTCAGATTTTGGTCTTTGATTTGAATGTCTAAGAGACATCTCTTTCACACAGTTTCTAATTTTGTCTTGGGTAAGTAATCATGCACTTTTAATTCAGTCAACCAGTAAGTATATATTAAACATCTATTAGAATGGTTTTCAGATGATGGCAAGAATTATTACCCAAGGGGCATTGTATTCAAAACACAAGAGCCAACACACTACTTTAGAAATCTGCTCTTGAAGCTGCTATGGGACACAGTTGAGAACATTGTCTGCCATAGCACCAGTGCACATTCTATAATTCCCATAAAGAAGATATGCTTCAAAATTAATTGGCAAAAAATTTTCTTTCAACAATGGGTAATTTCTCTCCTCATATAGGTTGAGACACATAAAGATCAGCAGAGGTTTGCTAAGCAAAATCAGTACTATCATGTCATACCATGCTGCCTCCAGTCTAGATAAAGAACTGTGCCAGGAATTCATGTATGGAAAATAGAATCTGACTCCATCTCACCTAGACCATGACTCACACAATGAGTCAAGGGGGAAGCAGTGGACTTGTTCACTGGCGACAGAGTGTTTGCAGAAGTGTGGTAGGAAGTGGGTAGTGGAGGAAGGGAAGGGCTGATGAACCAGTATACACCTAAGTCCTATTGAGAAATCTTGTGTCCCAAGATCATATCTCAATACATTTGAGAGAATTTTCAAGCCACAAAAAATCATGCTGCTATCAGAGTAGAAGAATTCCAAGTCCATTTAATAAGTTATGAAATATAATAGCTACTTAGAACAATATATGAGATGTTTTTATTATTATTACTGCAGCTTACCAGAGTCTTTGATTCATGAGGCTACTGCAAAAGCTGAAGAGAAATTTCCCACGTGTTTCCATTTGCAATGAAGTGTATCATAGCTAACAATTAAACAGGAAAATCAAGTGTCCCAGTGAAAAGAAACAGCTATTATTTGTTCCCAAATTGTGTGCGTTTTCCATAGTTGAGAGGAATGTAGTTTTATACCAAAACTATTTGCAGGTAAGTAAAGGCTACACTCTAAAATCCTGTTTTAATATACTGACTTACAGATGATAAATGCAAATTTTGTCACTTGAAATGCAAATTTTGTCACTAAATCTTATTGTAGTTGAGTTGTTTCTATTTTGACAAAGAAGCATTTATTCAAATTATATAGTTATATAATAACTTGTTAATGATATGTTTTAGAGTTGAGTGGATTTTATTCAAGCAGAATGTTATGCTTCTCAAAACAAATGAAGTGATAGTGAATTTTAATTCTTTGTGGTCAAGACATTACATCCAATCTGGTGTATTAATTTTTATTTTACTACATAAATAAACTCATAAAATCTCCTTGTGATCCAGGCCAAGTGGTTTGGATAGCATTCTTTTCATCATCTTCAGTCTTTCCATTTCCTCAATATCATCAGCGACATAAAATCAGAAGTTCCATGCTCCATTTTTTAAAGACAGTCAGTATATGCTACAAATTCTGGAAATTAAACCCCTGCTACACCTATGTCACCTTATAGAGGAAGAGGGAGGTGTGTGTGTGTGTGTGCATTTGAAAGAAGTAGGGAGAGAAATCTTTTGCTTTAGAAGTGACCTTTAACTTGAAAAATTATGGAACTTTATACATATTCAATTCATATAACCACTGGAACAGTTTTCAAAAGCAAATTTAGCAGTTTAACTACAGTTCATGACTTGATCTTGAGGTTTCTCTCAACTTCTCTTATAGTGGGCACCTTTCATTCCTGACCTTGTAGAAAATTCACTGTGAATTCTCTGAAACAGAATCAAAATGTTCCCTCCAGAGTGGAGATAGAAAAGAGAAAGCAAACGATAACAACTACAACGCATCCTTTTCCTTCCTTTCTTCTTCATTTTAAGAATATGTTAAAACAGGCGCACCCTGGTGGAGCAATGGTTAAGTCAATCTCCTCCAAAGGAGCACAGGCCACATACCCCTGGGTTCAAGTGCCAGGTGCAGGGGAAAACTAGTTTGAACAAGCAAATAAAGATAAAATAAAATGTTTCTTCCTTTCTGCCTGCCTGCCTCCTTGCCTTCATTTCTAACTCCACCTTTCCTTAAAAAAAAAAAAAAAATATATATATATATATATACATATATATACACACACTTGTCATCTTTAATAATAGGTAAAGTATTTTAGAATCTTGATTTGAAATCTTACTGAATATACAAATATGTATCATGTGGAGTCACTTCGATAGTGGAACATTTCATAAATTATCCCCCCCAAACAATAAAAACAGGATCAACATTATTTGACCTGATTTTATTTCACCATACCTCAAGATACTTACTGCTTCTTAAGAAGTTACTTTAATATCTTCTTAAGTGGCTATGTGTGCTTATATTAAAAAGCCTTGCTTTTTCTAAGTTAATGTCCAAAGACAGATATGAAACCAACAACTACAAGCAAAATATTTAGTAGCAGTTTCAAATAGTTTCCTTGATTTTTATCTCATGGACATTCTTCTCAAAGTCATTAGATTAGATTATGGACTGAATATACATTTATATGTTTTCCATTTTTAAAACTTTATTAAGTTTTAATCATCAAAGTTAAAGTAAAAATAAACATGCTGCAAATCCTTGTAGCAATACAATCCCAACCTCCTGTATGCTGGAGAACTCCAAGCTGCTGGTTTTATGCTTTCCTTGCATGCTTTTTTCAGTCTTGCTCCTTTAAATACTTGGGTGCAATTGCAAAAGTTTTTTCAAGAACAAATATGAAGAAGAGGAATTGCATATTCTTAGCGTTTGTCTCATTTGGGAAAGGGAAGTAATAGTTATGAATACATCAATAACAATAAAGAAACTGCCTGTCTGGTGTAGAAGTAACGGTGCATGGAATTCACTAGGGAGCCCGCCAGGAAGCTGTCAGGGGGACCAGTGTGGACAGGACCCACCTAAGACAGTCTCCTGACCTTTCAGGTATGAACACCTCAAAGGGAAAGTGCCAATCTCCCCATGCAAATATCTGTTCTCCTCCCCTTCTATTTTTCTTATCTCCTCTGAGTAGAGGAAGAAGACTAAATTTCACCCCTATTAGCAGTGTTTTCTTTTGTTTTTTCAGCAGCATGGGCATTAACATCTATGCTGATTGAGGAGTTGATTGAGCAGCAAGAAAGGGAATTATCAGGACTGTCTTATGACTAAAACTTCTTCTGTGTTATATTAGCCCATTCCAAACAAAAACTTTTAACATGGAAACCACCTAGAAATATGACTGCAATATAAGATATTCTCTTGACCTGGGATGATTTGGTTGGCCTAATACGTAATAACCAACAAAGACTTAAAGAGAGCATGATTATTTTTTATATGAAACAGCAAGATGCTGTCCTAACCATTTTCTAGATCCTTCGGATGAATAAATGTTTGTAGCATGTAACCTCTAGACTGATACGACAGAATACTGCACATTAACTGTGGCTTCCTATTGTTTATTCTTAACTCAATACCCATAAAGCATTGAAATTGTTTTCACATTTTGTTGCCCCTGAGTCGACAATGTTGTTCAGTCTTGTAAAGACGTGGCACTCGCTGGCATTTGTAGAAATAGCAATTACCAGCAGTCAGAGCTACGGAAAGGGCCCAGTCAGCCTGTCTTACGGTAACTGTGTCCAACGACATGATCAAAATTGCTTCAGAAACACAGTTACTCAAGTGAATAACTATTAAGGTAATATACCCGAAGAGGAAAATCCATCTCTGCTCAATCAAGTAGGAGCTAAACCCTTGACTGGCATCATTGCAACTAAGCATAGCATATTTTTACCTCAAAACAAAATAAACAAAATGATGGTTTTCAGCATTTTACCTTACTTCTCCATTTGTCTCCTCCTGAGCCAACGTATGAAGAATGTGACCAGGGAGGCCGGGAAGCAAGTAAGAGGTTGGGTGCTTCGCCCTGGTGCAACCGAGACTGATCTTCACCGTGATGAGCTTCCAATTGCTTTCAATTACGACCAATGCTCACAGCCCAGGTTGTTAAACGAGTTTTAAAACCACCTGTCCAAGGACCTCCTTCTCTCTGCTGCCAATTTATAAAGCAATTCTGGCCATTTCACTAACCCGCTCTCTAATCCACTCTTCCAATCTGCAGAAAAGATCAAAATATGGCCCTCTAATGCATTCTGCTAATCTTAGGAAGGGATTAAAACATGTGTCAACTTTAGAGGGGCATTGCTAAAATTGTGTTCAGCTTCAATAAAAGCAAAAGAAATTAAGATAAAAATCACTACTGCACCGAGCATTGACTGTCATGCTTTTAAAATTCCTAGCAGAACTGGTAACTTCGAAAACAGATTATAATTAGGTATTTTCAGGGTTTTGGAATATACTAGCAATACTAGGTACCCTCATTTGTTTACCTTCTGCCCTCTCTCTCTTTTAAAAATATTGCTATCCAAAAATATTATGCAAATTTCCATTGTCACTGACAAGAACTTGGGTTTCAATTTTTCCTGCATGGGACAGAACTGGACATCATACCCATTCCAACACAGGACAATGGGACCCCATTTGCTGAGGATCCTACCCACTGTGTCAAGGCATCATCATGGGTCACATATAGGCGACTCCTTCATTGCTCTTCAGACTGGAAAGCAGGGAACTTCTACCACTGAAACCTTATCTGTTACCCACAATGTCCTACATAATAATCCTCTTCCTTTTCTAGAAGGGTTTGGAGACTAATCCCTTGGTTGAACTGGTTGACACTATTCCACGTATTGGAGACTTCGTGGCCCTTGTCCAAATACCCATCAGAAGTATTATAGACTGAATACTTCTTGTCCCCTAAATTCTTATTTTGAAACCTGCCCCCAAGGTGGTGTAGCAGGGTGGGTGTGGGGTGGGAAGTGGAGGAGACCTTGGGAATTGGTGAGGTGTGAGGTTATGAGGTCATGAGAGAGGTGGTCCCCTGATGAGAGGAGTGCCTTCTTTTCTCTAGATGCACAGAGCTTCCTGCCCTTCTTCCCAATGAGACACCACCAGAAGAATGTCCTAGAACAGAAAGCAGACTCTCACCAGCCACCAAATCTGCTTGCAATTTGACCCCGGACTTCCGTCTCCAGAGCTGTGAGGTATCAGTGTCGGCTGTCTCAACGCCTCCACATCTGTGTTGTTCATCAGAGTAATCCAAACAGAGTAAGGCAGGAAGTTAGGGCTCTCTTCCCCAGCAGCTGGAGTGTTGTGGCTGAGGACTCCCAGCTGACATTCTGTAGGAGCTCCTCCCAGGGAGCAGAGAGCTGCCCAGGTTCACATCCACTGGTGCAGGGCACATTCCAGGCTGTGTGTGGTGGTGCCTGATCCACCTTCATTGCCTGAACTAGGGGTACCCCAGGGCTTCAGCGCTTGCCCCACATTTGACTGAAGCCTCCTGCAACTGTATTTCTCACTCCTGCCTCTTTCCATGAGAGACCTGTTCATCCTGAGGACACCGCCCATAGGTGTGTTTGCTAGGGAGCCTGACCTCAGGCTGGACTCATCCCTAAGAAGGTGATAGCATCACCTCCCATGGCAAGTTTGATTCTTAAGCAAAATCAATGTTGTGTTAGCAAAGGATAATGGGAAATGAATTTAGAGTCAACTACGGTGTCTGACATTTTTCTAAAATCAAATTGGCTTTATCTCTAACATAGTGCGGCTCTACACCCTCAAAATATAAATTTCAATCAAGATATTAAAGACATTTAGCAAAAAGTGATCATTGATCGTGAGGCTTGTGAAAACTATTGTAATCACAGGGTGAACTTAGAGACCTTGCCAAGTTTTATTGCTCCTACTGCTTTTACTCATAACTACCCTTGTAGAGGTTGAAGTTGGAAATAGAATCCTATTTTTAAGAGACAGCAACAAAGGGACAGTATTTACGTGACTTGACAAGGGGAATGGGTAGAACTGTACAGCAGCAATGTCACCAATAAACCTACACCAACAATCCTGTACACCACCAGCTGGTGAATGGCAAACTCTGAAAAGCAGTTGGTCCACGTGGAGATGTGATGTAAGGACAAAATACACATTGGATTTTGAAGTCTTTAGTGCAAAAAGAAGAAAATAAAATATCTCAGTATTTTTCCCTGTAGATCATGTGTTGAAATGCTCTATTTTGAATATATTGAAATTCTATCATTAAAATTAATTCCACCTGTTTGTTTTTTTTCCTTTCTTTCATGTGGCAAATAGAAAATTTAAAGTTATATGTGTGGCTTTCATTTGTAGATAATGTTTCTGTTTTGGGGTTTTTCCCCTAATGGATGGTGCTGTGTTGTATGTCAGTTTCTTATGCTCTAAAACATTGACCTGCCTAAAACACACATGGACACAACTCTGCTGATTTTAGTCAAGCAAAAGAAAAATTTACATATTCTATTTCTTCTGGCTGAAATTTCAGGTGCCAAATCCCTAGTGTGTTTAATTTGTCTACAATTAGAACAGAAATATTCCTTTTAGTCACAGCCAAAAGACATCTTTGCAATCAGTCACTTCTATTACCATTGCTAGGATAATGTAATTGGCATAATCACATGAAATTAAGATTTTGTATTTTCAAGTTTTGTTCCCTTGAGTAAAATAATGCATTGAGCAAATCAAGTCACTCAAATATTAGAGCTAACAAATATTCCAAATCTATTCTTTTTCCTCATTATCGAATTGATGTCATCAGTGATGATCCTAAGAGAGATAAAACAGTAACAGGTTTGAGATACTACATATTTTTATATTGATAGAAGCAAGTACTGGATTTGTGTTAATATGATGTCCTTTTAATAGATGATGATACCAAAAGACCAAAAGAAAATGAAACAAAATAAAATATGAAATGAACCAACAGGAATCTGAGTTGTCTTAACCTCTAACAAGCAAGTGGTTGGAATATTTGAGTCCCTGGCTCATTATATTTAAGGCTTTCAATTTGAATTGCTGATACTCAGGGAATGCATTTGTGGGTCTCCCCCCATGTCACCAGCATTCTGAGCGCTAAGCTGGCAACATGCTGTGTGCCTCTCCTGGTTTAATAATAGCAGACTTGTCAGAGAGGACGTGTCTTCACTCTGGTGGGCTAATGAAGTTGATTTAATTTAGCTCTCTAAAGCGTCTCCTATTATGAATGTCAATGTGCTGCCTGTAACAGCTTTCTTTCCAGTGACTGTTTTGTCTAGAAGTCATTGTTACTCAAGGATTTGAGGGCTTTTTTCTCTTCATATTTTATTCTCAGAGGTTCCAAATTCATGCTCACTTAAAATTTCATGATGAATCACATTGCTAGGTACATGACAAAACTGGAAAAGAATAAACACAAACTGCATAACTAAAATAAATAGACTTCTTTGGTTAATTTGCAGAGACATGTTAGGTCGTGTACTGTCCAACTTCCATGTCATCTTTTATTTCCTTCTGACTTAAAATGATTTTTATATATTTAATTTGTCACTAAGGTAATTACACACACACACACACACACACACACACACACACAATCTTCTTGGGAGCTCATCATAAGTAGAAATTTATGACCACTATGTAACAAATTTATTTGTGCTGTCATTATGGCAATAGTGTTTAAGTCGCAGCATTCTCTTTTCTTAAAAAAATTAAATTCATGGAATATCAAAAGGTATATTTTGTTTATTCTTAATAATTTTAGTTCATTTCCTATTATTCTAGGTCCTCAGACTCTGCACTGCACCCGAAGGACACATCACTGGGGTAGCAGGAGGTGATGCAAGAGGCCCATTGCAATTAATCGCATTAGTTCTACCTCAACTGCATCTTCTTTCCTTGTGAATTCAATGGGAATTAAGAATTAAGCAAAAATAATTCTAAGGAAATGCTATATGTCATCTAAAGTCAACAAAGAGCTGCCCAGACACTTGTATTCCTTTGTATGTAAAATTCTGTTGCACCTCTCATTCATTCAGTGTGGAAAGCAATTTGAGTAGCAAGGAAGAAGAGCAAAATCTAGCCCATGCATACTTCTCCTTTAACTAATAGATTATGCATGCACACATTTACACACACATAGATATAGATACAGATATGTCAAGGTTCAGGCAGGAATGAAGGCAAGTATATAGGCAGGTAGGAAGAGGAGGAAGAAGCACATTATTTTTCTTATTTAGTTGTTCTTTATGGTTGTTCCCCCCTGGCTCTAGGTCTCAAACTCTAGTCATCGGGGTGGGATGTATGTGAACTGTTCAGACCAGAGGTTGCAAACTTAACTGCTACTCCATCGGGGCACACCAAAAGACTGTTTTTTAAGTAGTTTTAGGTTTAAGAAAAATAAACACTAAGCTTCATATGAACTCTCACTCTTCCTCCCCAATTTTCCCTTCTTTTAACAACTTGCATTGATGTTGTACATTTATTACAATTGATGATCATAGCTAAGTCATTATTAATTCAAGCCCATAATTTACATTAGGATTTGTTGTTATGCATTCCATGGGTTTTGACAAATGTGCAATCACATGTGCCTGCCATTACGGTATTAGACAGAGTTCACTGCCCCAGACATCTTGTCCAACTATCCCCATCCCAAACCTTGGCAACCACTATCTTTTTTGTTATCATAATTTTGTCTTCCTCAGAATAGAAAGCAGTTGGAATCATACAGGATTCCAAAACTAGTATTTTCAGATTTGCTCCTTTCACTTAGAAATAGACCCTTAAGATTCTTAATAGATTTTCATAGCTTGATGGTTCATTTCTTCTTTATTGCTGTGTGTTTACTCTGGTGTATCAATGTACCATTCACCTACTGAAGGATACCTTGGTTCCTACCAAGTTTTGGAAATTATTAATAAAGCTGCTGTAGATATTCATGTGGAAGCCTAGTTTTCAACTCCCTTGAGTATTTTCAACTTATATCAGGGAGCATGATTTCTGGCACAGAATAAGAGAACGTTTAGTTTTGCAAGGAGCTGCCACTGTGCTGCAAGGAGGCTGCACCATTCTACATTCTCATCAACAAAGAATACTCTTTCTCACACTCGCCAGCCATTGAAGTTGTCCATCGGTGGGGTTGCAGACATTCTGTTAGGTGTGTAGTGCTTTTTAACTTGCAAATCTATAATAACAGATGATAGCAAATAGCTTTCCATATGCTTATTTGCTATCTATACATCTTCTTTAGTGAAATATCCAATTAGATAAGTTTCAGAGAGGAGAAATTCTTCTTCTAGATTGCACATCCACTGCTGCCTGAATTTTCAGCCTGCAGCCTGCCTCACAGATTTTAGACTTGTGAGTTCCCACCATTGTGTGGGTCAACTTCTTATATAGCTAGTGCTCCCTCCCATTAGCTATAGATAGATAGAGATATAGGTGCAGATATATAGATATGTGTTTATTTATATGAATTTATGAAGTCAATGCTTACTTACATGAAATGTCTAAATAAATAGAAGGTACGCCTACTACATACCAATAAATAAAGTCCATCCTGAAAGACTCTACCTCCTGTCTCTTGCAGTGCATTCCTTCTAGCAATACATTCTGTCTTGATTTATATGGAAATATATTAATTTATTCTTCAATATTTGAAGGTAGTTTTCTGAACATAGACTTCTTGATGGGCAGGCTTTCCTTTTCCAGCCTTGAATTCAGCATCTCATTCTGGCTTCAAGGTTTCTGAGGAGAAAACAGCTGTCACTTCCTGGAAGAGCCCTTGTTTCACAGGAATTTCTGCAACCTCACTGCTTACTGTAAGAGTCTATGTGAGTTGCTGGATTTAGGACATTTGATATGACACATCAAGATATGCTACTCCATGCTTATCTCACTTGTGTTTATAGAACTTCTCAGATTCATGTTTGTAAATTATACATGCAAGATTTATGGTCATTTTTCTTCAAAGATTCTTTCTGATCCTTTCTGTCCTCTCCTTCTACTACATTGTACTCACACTGGTAATTTTGATGATACATACAATCAGCATAAGACTTTTCCAATGTGTTTTTCAATCTTATTTCAATATCAAGCTGTAGTTATAAGAACGAAGAAAAACACTTGAAAATTATTGACTATTCAGATTTGCTTTAGAAATGACAAACTAGTCTCCATTAAATAGCGTTTTAACTATATAGTATTACTTGCAAATCATCTGATAAATGAATCATTTAAGATATTAACATTTCTTTAAAGAGTATACTTATTTTTTACACTATTGAAGTCTTGATGCAACATAGCAATTTTATATCCTTTAATCTTACTAATGACATATTTCTGTCCATAGAATTTGTAGCTAAAACTCTCATATTAAATATTTTGAAGTCTTTCTTCTACCTTTTAAATGTCATTGATATCCTTAGTATTATGTTGACTCAGATTCGCTGTAAAAATCATCTTTATTTTCTGAAACATCAGTTAGGGGGTAAGTTTTAGTGAATACAATGACAACATAATTTGTACTTGTTGTCTACCAAATACTGTAAAATCTTATTCCTCCTAAGCTATTACTTCAGAAATATACACACTTTTGCGAAAGTATTGTCTTGGTAAGAATTAGAAAGAGAATTATTTCAATGTAGTCATTCATTCAGGATAAAGCAATAAAAAATTCAGTCCATTTTCATAATGAGCACAATTCATGAGGATCATAAAAAAGTGGGTGTCAAAAATTAGTGTTGTGTCATTGACACCAATTTGAAATAGCATATAACTAATGAAACAAGTGACATGAGACTAATGAAATATCCAGGAGGATTAATAAGATGCCCTTCCTATTTCCAAAAGCATTTAGAAAAAAAAGACCCAAACTCTAATGGATCATACAGGGTGATTATCTCCAGCTTGTAATTTTAAAACAATCATTGATCATGTACAAGAGCCCATACTTTTACTGAAGTTAAGAACCTCTCTGCCTGTGGTGACTTTGAAACATGTAACATGTGAGGTGTCAATTATGCTAATTTCAGAGCAGAAAGCAACCAATCTGAGTTACCGAGCAGCCTTCCCATGTTAATTCCACACCTCATCGTTGATTTTTCCAGTCTTTGTTCGGATTTCTAGTCTAATGAGAACCATTAAATCTCTCTCTCTCTCTCTCACACACACACACACACAGACACATAGACACACTGTTATGAAATTAATATATTAGCCTCCCAAAAGAAATGACTGACAATTTTGTATAATTTTTTATAAAATATATATTTTCATTATTTTTCTATAAGACTGAACACATTTGATAAGTGAGTGTGTAAGCTGAAAATAAGCAAAATACATTTTGGAGTACAATATGCTTTAGGAATCAAACTAGTTTCTAAAACACAAAACATACTATCTTTAGCTAATTATGATGTGAAAATCAAACTGATTTTCTTGCTTCTATGTGACCTAATAAAAATTTGTATCACATTTCTTACAATTCTGAACTTTTCCTGATTAAAAACAGATTCTGTTTATCCTCATGTGGAAGAGTCCACTTTCCATCTATTTTAGCCTTCTTTTTTTTCTTTTTTGGATTTTTAAGGTGTGCACAGAAAATGCTTCAATTTTGTTTTATACCTGCAAATTGTGTCTGTAACTCATTTGCATGTATACATTGAGGTCTTTCCCCCTTTTCATTGACTAGCTCCTCACAGCTCCTTCATCCAGATAGTTTTCAATATCCGTTAACCCAGATTATGAAACAACTGTGGATTTCTTCACAGCCTCACATTGCCACAAGAAATATCTAGCAACAAATCTTTGAGAGGAGTGATGTAGATGAGATTATTCTCATTTTGTAGATGATTAGTCGCCCATAGAAGCTGACACAACTATTAATGAGCAGGAATAAAACTTAGGTGTTTTGAATTCCCGGCCATTGTCCTTGTGAATGTACATGTTCCTGTATAATTTGGTGGCACATGTCAAACTGAAGTATCTCTGAAACTTATAATAGTACTTGGGCAGAGAATATTCATTTTTTCTAGATGTTTTTATATAATACATATATGCATATGTTTTATATATAATATATGTATACATACATATATATGTTTTTACATACTGTAAGAATATAAAAATGCATAATCCCTACAATTCATTACTGCTAGAGCAATGGAAAATACAATAACATATAAAGAAAAGAGAAATGTAACAATGAGTTTCTTAGGGACCCCTGGGAGAAGATCAGAAATGTAAGTTTGATGAGTCAAGGCAAGCAGAGACAGATAAGTAGTAGAATATGGAAATTTTAAAATAAGCGTGAATTATAAAACAGATGACTGCACAAAACAAAAGAGTTCATTCCCCTTGTCATCACAAATTTAGTACAACTGTGTTGTGAACACAAAAAACAGGCGAAGTTGCAATGGTGCACTATCTAAATACTCCTTTGTTGTTTCTCCTCTCCTGCTTAAAAGCCTTATCTACAACGTGATGAGTGTTTGCACTCTGGACTTTCTGTTAACTTGAAAATAAGAGGGTTGACACACTCACCTGACACTTAATTTAGTATATCAATTAATAAGTTATTTTATATTAATTAAATTTGTTTAAATTGCTGTCTGTTGGGACAATAAATACAACCCAATAGCAGTTACCCGAGGAATTTGCATGTCAGACATGTGACTAAAAACTATTCATCTTGGTCACCGAAGAATTTGAACTAAAGCACTTATTCAATGTGAAGCTGTCACCAAGCTCCCTCTGACCACTGCTAATAACAGTACTAAAAAGAGATTGCAAGACAGTCATTCGCCTTGTTCTTTTGCAAGAAATTCATGTCTCTATTCACAGCCTAGTCACTGAAGAGGTGACCTGACCTGAGGGAGGGTGATGGGGACTTTGAGTTTGTACAACTTTAGTCATGAGCACGTGTGTGACCGGGCAGATCCAGATCTCCAACATCACCACAAAAAGAAATCAGATTCTAAAGCACCATCCCTGACACAGAATTGTTTACTGAAAATCTCCCTGAAGTGGTGAATCAGGGTGACACAGTCATCCACACATCTAGAATTTCCAAATTTATTCCTCCGACATCTCTCACTCTCCCCCACGTTTCACACTTATGTGTGAAATTGAGCAGCAGCTGTTAAAACTCTCTCCCCTACTTTTTCTGGTTTCTGTACTTAAAAATGCTTATGTTTTCCTGGCCTCCGGCTGCAGCCCTGCCCCCACAGGCTGGTGGTTCCTGTTCTGACAAGTGCCATCTCATCAACTTTGGCTGGTGTCTGGGAACTGTCTGCTCTTGCTGAGATGGGTGTCCTCAGCAGCTCAGCTGTGCAGGAATACGCTCATCCCTGCATCAGCTATGTATTATAAAATGCTCTCCCAAAGTGAGGAAGAAGATAAAGGACAGTGTCACTTGCACGAGTTGAGGCTCCTCTAATGAAACAGTCCCATCTGCTCTTTGCCTTCTCCTGGGGACCAGCCACTCAGTTGTCCTGCAGCTGTGGGAACTAGGAAATGTGAGTCAGTAGCTGTGAGGAGCTCATAGAAGCTCTTTTCTGTAACCATTCTGGGGACAAATTTTTAGCATTCTCTATCTAAGCTGACTTGAGTTTTCTGATGACTGTTGACTGCTTCCTGTAAAGGAAACTTCTCCAGATCCTTTGAACAGCAGGCAACACTCAGGACCCCACCAAAGTCCTGTTCCCAAGGGTCTGATTTCCAGTGTACCGCAGGGGAAAACTGGACACTGCTTCCCTCCTCTGTCTAAGAAAAGCTCGAGTTTGAAATCAATCAGATGACGTTGCATTTCTCCATGGAAATGTCAGGAAATGCTCGTTGGATACGATCAGTTTCAGAAGGCTCCATTGTCGTGGTGTACCTGATTCTTACTATCTGTCCCCTGAGGATAGTTATAATACATAGCCATCAATACAGAGTCTTTCTTCTTTGGATGGTATTTCAAGAATCATTAAAAATATGATTGAATTGCTGGCCCAAACTCACCCTTCTTTTTTAGTTATCAGCAAACAACATAATTCCACTGATAACCTTCCTAGTACGGTAAGAGCAATTTGGAACTTCACCATGATGTAGTCAGGTTTATTAAAACATAGTATTCTTGAACCAATAGTCTGAAGAACTGTTCTCTTAGAACATCAGGCCACTTCACCAATGGGGGAGACTCCCCATGAGTGGAGGGATATAGGAGGGACCCACAGAAGTAAGAAAGTACACTGGTCAAATTTTTATCAATAGTGTCTTGAGATAGAGTTTCAAAAGACAATTTTCCCTTTTTTATTTTAAAATCTGTACATTCATCATTTTCAAATTAATTTTTGTGACTTGATTACCCATAACATATGGCATAATCTAGCATATTTCAACATGTTTTTTATCAGTTTTCATAGATTGTTCTTTAAACATGCATGTATAATGAAAAAATCATTCATCATCATCCTTATTATTAGAGCTGCTTAACATTACCTCTCCCAATGTAATGTGAGATTTCCTTCTCTCACTAATGTCGTTTTCTGGGAAAATCAGGTTTTGCAAAGTGAACACTGTTGCTCCTCCTCAGTGGAGAGCAGTCTTGGGCTCCTTGTGACTTTAGTTTGCAAAGTGAGAAAAATCACTGGGAAAGTGGTGAATTAACAGTGTTGAAAGATAAACTGAGGCACATTAAAATTGTCAGGACTTTACCTTAGCACACAGAGATTTGAATCAGGCAGTCAAAACAAAGGCAGGCAGAAAGGTGTCGCCCATTGGCAGCAGCAAGGTGAGGTTTTAGAGAGTCATTGATGCCAATCACAGAAATGGTAATTTCCTGGTTAGCTGAAGCTGCTGCCTTATGTGGGCAGTTGTGAGGGGCTGCTAAGTGTCACTGATGCAGGATATGGGGTCCAGCACAAAATAGCCAAGAAAGAATTCTGAAATGTTTTAAATGGGTGTGACTCTAAAAGTCTATTAGAGGAAAAGAAAAAGAAATAGCATGGGAAACAGATACTCACGGGCAAGCAAATAACTGCTGCTGTTTGAAAAAGAGAAACAACCACTGGGTTGCTTCGCAGAGGCCTTGAGTTATGCCTGCCTGGCTTCTCTGCACTCACCAGGCTCCTGCCACTCCAAGATTTTGCTCCCCAGGACCCCGATCACCGTATCTGACAGGAAGAGACCTGGAACTGCCCACACTCAATCTCCAGCAGCCCCAAGCCTCCATTCTCCAGGATCCCTGGATCACTAGATCCACTAAAAGAGGTCCTGAGCTTTGCCTGCTCAACTTCACTGCACTCACCAGTATTCAGTGACCTAAGACCTTCCCTCCCCTGGACCTGGGATCAGCAGACCCACCCTACAGTGACCCAGAACAAGTACTGGCTCATCAGGCCTCAGGGCAGGGAGCAGTGCTCACTAGGCCTCTGGACTCCTGGGCCATCATCCACATCCTGATCAGGTAACACCAAGAGCAAGCACCTGCTAGGCCCTAGGATCCTAGGTCATGGTGCCTCAGATCAGACTTAGGCCCATAAATCCTAAAATACGTATTGGACTATGTGAGAGCTGTATTCCCAAGGTGCACCTGGGCTGCATATGAAAGTCCCTGCACTGAAGACACACAGATGGCCTACAAACACCTGAAAAAAATGCTCTACATCATTTACCATCAGTGAAAGACAAATAAAAACCACAATGAGATACCTTATACCTTATACCAGTGAGAATGGCCTATATCAAAAAAAAAAAAAAACTAGAAATAAGAGGTGCTGGATGGGGGTGTGGAGAAAAAGGAACCTTCCTACACTGTTGGTAGAAATGTAAATTGGTGCAATCTCTTTGGAAAACAGTGTGGAGATTCCTCAAAAAAATTAAGATGGACCAGCGATCCCATCCAGCAATCCCACCCTTGAGCATATACCCAGAGGATATAAAATCTCTAATCAGAAAAAATAATCTGCACACCCGATGTTCGTAGCAACACACTTCACAATAGTTAAGACAGTGGAAACAACCTAAATGCCTAACAGCAGATGACTGGATAAAAACGCTGTTGTCTGTTTACTCAATGGAATTCCATGCAGCTACCAAAAAAATTAAATTGTGCCCTTTGCAACAATATGGATGGATTTGGAAGGGATCATGTTAAGTGAAATACATCAGAAAGAAAAAAAGAAATATAGGATGGTTTCACTCATATGTGGAATACAATGAAATGAAACAAATAAATAGATGAACCCCAGCAGAAGCTCTCAGGACACAAGCTGATGACTGCCGGGGAAATGGGAGGGAGGAGGGATGGAAAGAAAAGGTGGTGACAAAGGGTGCTAGAACTCGGGTGGAACATGCGGTGTGACGTATAGATTGAGATATAATATCAATATTCAAAAATGAATGAAGCATTGTGAACAAAAGATTTAATGAGTACCAATAATCAAAATGTGGGAAAAGTGTTCCCTGGGCCAGCAGGGAATCGATGTTGCGCCATTGGGCTGAAGGATTATCTTGCCTGAGAAAGGGAACATTTGGACAGACTAGTTAACTACTGAGACTAAGAAAGTCATACTTTAGCCACTAAGGATTAAAAGAATAGTAGCTGTTGGGGATGTTTCTGGTGAAAACAAAAAACAGGTATGAGGAGGATATCCTGTGAAATATATCAGAATCTGTGAAAAGGTTGCTGGCACTGGTGATACTGATCACCTTTTGTTTCTAGGAAGGCTTGTCCTGTCTGCTTTCATGCTGCCTTAGAAGACTGTAGAAACACAAGTTCCGTTTTTAAACTTTCTCAACATCCCTTTCTCTAATCCAGGGCTCTGACAGTGAGTGCGGTTGACTGCTGACCAAGGCTGCCCAGCACAGCAGCCGGCCTGGCCTCCTCATTTAAAGCTAGAGGTCTCTCAGAATTCATCTCCTGTACGTGCCTCACTCTGACACGAAGAGCCAAAGACAGTGGAGGACAGCCCTGGAGGCAAAGGAGAAGCTCCAGTTCTTCTAAACAGGTAGCCCTTTTCCTTAATCAAAGAAGCCATCTGCTACCTGCTGGGCCTCCACCCTTCCTCTAATCCAGAAATGGCCTTTTGCTCCTAGTCTCTAGGAGAATACAGAAAGAGGAGTTATCTGTCTTCACTAATAAGAATAAGGGATAAGTCATAACTCCTCGCCAAGTGGTTTGATGACCCCTCTGTCCTCTGAGATCCTAGGTCCACTTTCCAGGCCTCAGCTCAAGATATGTCATTGGTCTGCCCCAGCTACCTCAGAATTTACCACCATGTAAATTTGCCACACATGTTATTAAATTTCAGTTTGTTTTTTTAAGCTAATCATGCTTGATGTCAATTTGTTCATTTCTCCAGCCTGTGAAGACCCTCAGAGAAGTGGGAAAACATTTCCTTTGATTTCCATGTGCCTTCACCATAATCTAAGGAGATGGGGTAGATGGGACCTTGTTCCAGAAGCGTCAACTTGGCCGAGGATTGGGAAGGGCTGAGGCCCAGTATGGGACTCAGGTTTAATGGATCACCCAAGGCCTTGGTGTCAGTCAAGTTCCAGGGCTGCCCAGTCTCAGGAGGGACTGGCCACCTCCCCAGTCCTGGTCAGTTCTCTCCCTCACCTTCCAGGACCCTACTGACCCTATCAGTTAAGTTGAGTCAAGTCTTAAAAGGAATTCCATGACCATTCGAAGCATTAATGAGTAAGTTTTTTCACTGGACATAAAAAAAAGAAAAAGGAAAATCCCTCTAAGGAGAGAGTTGAAAGGAAGAAAGGGAAGAGGAGTCTGGTTAGTGATCATCCCCAACCTTGTATAAACCAGTTATCTGAAAAAATGCTTACTCATTCTCTCATTTAGCTGGTTATGCTAAATTTTTAATTTCAAAACAAGTTGTTTTTTTCTCATCTGGTGTCTTTCTCTTTTTGTCGATTACCTCTTGTGATCTGTCTGAAGTGATGCATGTATTTTCATTTGTCAATTCTGTTTGCAAGCTCTTAGTTCAAGCAGTCTAAGACACTGACTTCCGATATTTACCTTTTTAGCCATTATTGCATTTCTGTAACTCCTTTTGTGTCTCTATGAAATGAATAGGGATGACGGTGGTAATAGAAAAATACCAAAAGAATACTCTAAATTTGTTTAGAAGTATTTCTCAAGGACTCTTAGCTCCACTTCTTTGCATAGTAATCTAGACATTGGTCTTAACTGTTGGAAATAGTCCAGTCTATACCCTCTGAACGTGGTAAATTGAAGTGTGGATCCTTGGCGTTCTCTTGTCCCTCTCCCATCTCCCCTCCCACCTTTCAAGAGTATATAATGGATCTTTATTCCACCATTCCCATTTAGCATACAACGCTAACAATTGGATTTGGGAGATTTCCCAAAACTTAAGGAACCACAGAGGGAAATGGAACTCTTTAGCACTGATAAACAAGAAAATACACTCTAGAAGTTTGAACTAACAGCTAGATCACAGGTTACTTGCCTAGAAAATGAAACCAACTATTTCCTTTCCTTAATCTAATAATCTAGTCACCAGTTCACTCTTCAGTGAAGGCTTAATTTGATCTATCAGTTGAGCATGAACAACTGTTTGGAAATTTTTTGGTAACTTTTGATTTGCTAATCTAACATACACACATACACACACACGTATTTCAGGTGACGGGCCATCTGACAGCCTTTTTATTGACCAAGATAGTAATTCTTCTCTCTCTCCCAGCATGTTTTTGCAAAATCACTCAGAGAAGCACTCTCCTGTCTGCACTTTCTCTAGAAAGGACACATTTCCCAGTGCCTTGTCTTCAGCATTTAAGTACAGAGACCCAGCTAGCACCTTATTGCTTCTCTCTGAGGCGGTTACTTCTTCCACGTGCAGAGACATTTACATTTGAAGAAGAAAACAAGGAGTCTGCATAATGTTAGAAGATAGTAGCAAATCCTGGGTTCTCTGCACACTCCTCAGCACAGGTGCTAGTGGGTGGCATCCCTCCCATGTCTCCCGGGGCTGCATGCATTTGACCCTCAGATACCGGGGACTTTGGCTTGTACTCAAGCAGCCAGACGCTGGCAATCTCCCGTTTCTTCAAAAAGAAATTTCCTTCTCTTTCCTCTTCTGGTCAGACAGGAGTAGGTGGATATTTGCAGTTTCATGCAGAATGCTTGAAGGTGATAGTATCAAGTGGATTTACAACATTTTATGTGAGAAGTAATAGGATTGAGCCCACAATTCAAGGACTTTATTAGATTAACAACCAAATTCCTAACTTATCTGATGAGCTGTTTATCATTATGATTCATTTCTCTTTCAGAATTATTGAAGCCTGTGACTTAAAAAAATAAACAATTTAGCCCTTAGCCACAGAGCACATGTTGTCCCAGGATTTCAAAATATGTTAACTCTAAATGACCTAAAGGGAACTGTCCTTGGGCAAATTTTTGCATAGAATTTGTTGCTCTGTTTAACCTTCACTTGAAAATGTAAATAAGCAGAAAAGTGGACATCTACCTTGTGTCTCTTTTGATTATTTTTTTTAAAGGAAAGATGCAGACAGGAATGAAGGTGAGCAAAGGCAAGAAGACAAGAAGGGAGAGGAGGAAGAAATAGTTTATTTTATTTAGTTGTTCATCTTGGTTATTCCCCCAACCCCAGATACAAACCTGGATCCCTGGGATGTGTGTGGACTTCACTCAGCCAGAGGCTGTGGACCTAACCACTACTCCACCAGAGCACACCTTAGTGTCTCTTGTTTAAGGACCCACACGTGCTTTCCCTTTCTACCCACCACAGGTAGAGACTGTGCAAACAAATGTCTAATGTTATTAAATAAAATGCGCTGAAGAGAAATCTGGAGTAAGAAGGTAGTGTGTAAGTAAATAAAAGTTGATATTTCACTTGCTCTAAAGTGAACCTGTAGGTTTCCAATAATGTCCAATAAACATAGACACTAAGAATGTACTTAGGAGTGATTGTGTCAACTTCCTAAAATGTGGTCACACACCATATTCTTCCACACCATTCATGTTCACCATTGTGTTTTACTGTCAAACCTGCTTGTTTCCTTTCTTCTTTCACCTCCCAACCTGCCCCAGACTTACTCGGACCTAAATTTTAAATGGAGCTTAGGGAAAATTGTTTTAAATTTTACCATGGGGAAGGACAAATATTTCTATTTATTAATAGAAGCAAGTCCATGCACACCGAGTCTTCATGTTAATAAGCAGTTCTGTAATGTGACCCACTAACTGGAAGGGCAAATCCCAACTTCATCACAATACAGGGGCAGCGGGGGTGGCCGGCAGCAGACTCAGGACAGGGAGGGTGACACTGGAAGTTTTCCCTTCCTCACATTGTTACCTCTGTCTGGGGAGAGATGAGGAACCCCCCAAGAAAGGGCATCAGCCCCGAGCACTGAGAGCAAGTCATTTGGAAGCTGGTACCCTGAGCCGGTGTTTCTATGGCCCATGGGAGCACTTACCCTGCATGGGGGTCCCCACAGCATTGGAAGAGGTTCCTTTTAATCTTCACCTGGGAACTGGAGGACAGGAAAGGAGGGGTGGTGAGCCTCAGAGTATATCTGGGAGAGTTTAACAGTGTAAATCTGGTCCTATGCAGATCACAGGAAAAAAAGGAAAATTCCCAAATCTTCATAAATTAGGTGATCTGAAGAGCTCATAAAAAATGTACTAAAAGCACATTAATGAAATGTTAGCAAACTGAATCCAATCGCTTAGCAAAATATGATTCTAAGTAGTGTGTGATTTTGTAAGAAAAATCAAGGAAAAAAACAAAACAAAAAACAGTATATTTGCCCCTGCTAATCCAAGAAGCCCACTCTAATAATACTTGATTCTGTTTTAAATAGCTTGTTAGATGATTCACTTTATTTACTTATTTTAAAGGAAAAGTGCAGATAGGAATGAAAGCAAGTAGGCAAACAGGTAGGAAGAGAGAGGAGAAGAATAACTTTATTCTTTTTATTTGGTTGTTCACAGTGGT
Source organism: Solenodon paradoxus (assembly GCA_004363575.1). NCBI lineage: Eukaryota > Metazoa > Chordata > Mammalia > Eulipotyphla > Solenodontidae > Solenodon > Solenodon paradoxus. The sequence continues at coordinate 271,656 of RJWH01001109.1, forward strand.
TGCTTCTCTCGGAGCCGGGACTCAAACCCAGGGTTATGTAACCTGCTCCTTCAGAGGTGATTGGCTTAACCACTGCTCCACTAGGGCACACTCATGAATGACATTCTAATCAATATACAGTGCATACATTTTACTACCATAAACATTGCTTGCAACTGAACCAAACAGTATACTATGTATTTGTTTTTCATACTTTCTTCTGCTTCCTATCTTGTTTCTTCCTTTAAATAAGAAGTTAATAAATCCACCCAGACCAGCATCAACAACCACCCCTTCTCTTATCATATCAGTAAACTCTCTGTACTCACAGCAAGGCCTACTCTTACACATGTGCACTGAAGCCCCAAAAAAACCTTCTAGGAAAAATTATTCCCAGCTTTGAGATAAGGAATAAAATGAGGACATGAACTTAATAACATGGTAGAGCATTTCCAGCAAACCCACCTTAGGACTATTTCTGGACATGCAGTTTTGTATTAAAATTGATCAGGGCCAAGAAATTTTGCAGTCCTCTAAAGTTAAAATTAACTAGCAGAAAACCAATTAGGAAACTGTTTAGGTGCAGGGTTTTTTTTTTCCAATCCTCCTTTTCCTCTCCTCTTCTTATTAGAGCATTCCATTTAGTGCATTACAAATCAGTCAATGAACAGTTCCCACTCCCACTTCACCTTTTCATTCCACTTCCCTACTTCTCTCTTCAAAATATCTCCTCAAATGGAGTCTATATGTTTGCTCTCTCCAAATCCTCTCTTGAACCTACTCAGATCCCCGCAATGTTTGAGGTCCTGCGGCACTTTTATCTTCCTTTGCACTAACGGCATGTGGCATGATCAGCCACTTGCCCTCCAGGAGATCATGCGTTTGATTTCAAAACAGCACAAAGCACTCATTTTCCTTGGACCTTGCTGGTTGCTCCTTCCTTATTCTTTACTGTTAATTCGTGTCTTACCATCTGCCAAATGCTAGAGCAATGTGGGCCTCTGTCTCTGAACCTGTCTTCTACTCATACCTACTGACCTCAGCTACATGTGTGGCCTTGGATACCATCTACATGCCAAGAACATACATGTGTATATAGCCTGGACACCTCTCTTGGAATTCTGCTTTGTACATCAAACTGTCTCTAATCTCTGCTTGTCCAAGAGAAATGATAACTATGCTCAGCCAATACTCCTGACATTATTCCAACTCCATGACTCTTGCTCTGATCCCAAAATAGCTCCTTGCATGGATTTCCCATATCTGTAAAATGAAGCTTCATCTTGTCTGTAGGTCTAGCCAAAATGCTTGCATTCTCCTTAAGTCCTTTCTAATGTGGTGTCTTGCTCAACTTACTTTCGTGCTACATACATGTTGATATCTTACTCCTACCCAAATCCTGGTGGTCCATCCAACTGTTAGTCCTGCCCATGTCTTCAGGACATGTCTTCCACCCTCTTGTCTCACCACATCCCCGTTTCCACTGTATTCATAACACACTCAATTCTTGCCTACGCTTCACCATCCTGCCTAGTCACTTTACTTTTGTCCTTGTCCCCTTGATTTTATTCTCAACATAACAGCTAGTATGGCCCTGTTGCCAGATAAGTTTCTGCTCAAAGTCCTGCAAAGTTTTCCCATCTCTGTTAGAGTCCAGACCAGGTTCCATGATTGAAGGCTGAGTTTCATCTGCCCATTTATCATCCTTCTTACTCCCTTTCAGCTTCAGTCTCACATGTATGTCTCTGCTCCCACACTACTGGCCCCCTTTCTGTTTCTCAAAACGAGCTGCACCCCTCTGCACCTCTGTCTTTTTCATCCACAGCAGTATCTCCTGCATCTAGAATGATGCCTATTGCAGAAGCTTGATCGATATTTCTTGAAGGAAAAAACTAAAATATGAATGAATGTCCTCAGTTTTCTAAGCATCGATCTTTAATTCTTTTCAAACTCTTCAATATAAATGCAAAACACCCCGTAATAAGGTCAAACACATTAGGCAATCTATCAATTTCATATTTTCTCTCTCAAAAGGGAATGAAGATAAATACAAGGGTAAAAATTCTCAGGTTTATCCAGAACTCCCTTTTCTTTATCACCATTTCAACTTAAATAGACGCAATTATTTTATAGAGAAGATATCTTTAAAAAGTGAATCATGGCAGGAGTAAACAACATTCTGAAAGTTTTTCTTCCTGATTGAATAATTATATCACAGAGGCTTCACAACACTTGGATATGTTATCCCACCCAAATAACACCTTATACTGTACTTATAATCTTCAGTCATCTTGTGCACCATACTGGAGAAAAATGCTCCAAGAATTAATAAGAGTATTTTCTTATTATATTATATATTTTATATATATATATACATATATATATCACAGCTTCTGGGTTTTTGTTTGTTTTCCCCCATGCATTATAAAATATTTTGTATACTTTATGGGGTTTCTAATTAAGTACACTACCTTAGCAATTTATTCACACTATCTGGATCTGGATTTTATATGCTTACCATGGAAACTTTGATCTATGATAGTCTAAATTTACTTCCATATATAGGAATCACGAATTCTGTATCTTTCAATTTTCCCAACAGCCCTGTGAGTTAACACAGCAGATTTTTCTAGTATTGATTTAAATAATAATATATTTAAACTTGAATATTAGGTAACAATGCTACTTGAAAGGACAGTAAAAATATTTGCAATGGATATGTCATTCATTATCCAGTTGTTTAAACCCATACATCACCAAGAGTAAGTCATACTGTAAACTATAGACTCTGGGTGATGGTGGTGTATCAGCATAGGTTCAACAGTTGTAACAAATGCACTACTCTCCTGGAGGATTTTGATACTGGGGGAAGTTTGGGTGGAGGGGGCCAAAAGTTCATGAGACATTTCAGTACCTGCCCTCAGTTTTAATCTGTAAAGCTAAAATTTCCATTAAAAAAGCAAATCTTTTTTAAACACACATAATTGTACACACGAAAGACAAGATAAAGAACAAATGTAGGTTCTTTTTTGATAAATCAGAGTTTATATATTTATATGACAGAAATCACTTAATCAGGATACAAAAAGAAAAAGAATGTGCTCTAAATGTAGAGTGGAATATGTGTATGTCTAGTCTTAAATCCCTTCAGTGTGCTGCAGTTATAGGTCTTGAGTTTCTCATAAACTTGAACCTCTGTGCTGGTAACATCGAATGCCTAAGGGCTTCAGATATATGATCCCATGAAAAGCAGGGTTACAGACAAAGGGAGAGAAAAACCAATGAATATATCTATACCTATATATATATATATATATCTATACCTATATATATATAAAATAAACTTCAGGGTAGCTATCACCTTTCAGAGCTATCCAGTGATGTTTTTTTGTCTCAGTGGGAAATTCTGTTTTATACCTCGTTTTCACTTCACAGACAATAATCCTGTTGAGATCAAGGTATGGACAGCACAGGAATTTATAGAGAGGAACTTTGGATTATAAGTTCACCACATGACAAAATGAACTTGCTTTCATTTTTTTTTGGTCCAGTCTATTTCTAGACTGTCTACCAACTGTTGCTGAAAAGGTTATGAAAGTTCCAATGGCAAGGTGGTGAAAATACCACTTGTCTAAAGTGAATATGCTTTGCTTTAGGCAAAATTTAAATTTCTGTGAACAAATTTGGTTTCCTATTTTTTAAAGCCACAAAAATATATTTTTGGTGTGCTCCAAAAAAAACAAACAAACAGATATTTCAAATGTGTCCATTTTCCATCAAATAAAACATCATCTGCTCGACTTCACTAGTATGGGAGATGAGGTAGTCTGGCCAGAGTGAGGAATCTCCAAATTTGGGTAATGCATGTAATTACAGGATATTGAGGATGTGCTGGTTCAGGTGGCAGATAGAATATAAATGTTTGTAATAGATCAGTTTGTAATATATCTTCATAGGCCTTCACTAAATTGACAAAATGAGTTTTTGTTAGAGTAAGGTAAATCATTTTATTAGAACAATAAATTATCGTAGGAGAAAATACAAATTCACAAATAAATAAGTTAAAATTAAACAGTAAGAATTACAAAAACACATAATACTGAGAATTTAAAGGAGTCAATTCTATGGTGAAGAACAGAATTGGGTTTTTGGTAGCAAACTGAAGGTATTAGATACAGATGTTGGTTTATGATGTTGCATATAAGTTTCAGAACTTATATCATGTTATGATTAAAAATTAGAATGTATTGATATGTTACTTTAATAAACATTGGCTTAGCATTAAAAAAGAGTATCAGTTCTCATGAAATACCAATGATCAACAATGAACAACACAATCCCACCACATTCAAGGTTTTGAATAAATAAGTACACAAGATCCTACAATTACTAAGCTAATCTGAACACGAATTTTAGGAGGGTTGGAAAAACACAATGCTGCCCAGGACAAGACAATGAAGGCTTTAGGGTCATAATATCTAGTAGAGACTAAAATATAATGTAACGGGGTGAGGAAATGGCACTGTGGGCATTGGGAGGGAAAGGGATCCACGATATGATACCACATTCTCCTCTCTTGGTATTTGCTATTTCTTTAATTGCCTACCTTTCGAGGAATTTTTCCTACGTTTCTCCAGCGTTTCTCTGCTATGTTCACCCTGGCCTTGCTTTATCATCATAGCTATATCCCCTGCAAAATGTGTCATGCATGTGATTCCTTGAACACTTTTTCCATATCTTCCACCAACCCTTCCACTCCAATACCATTCACAAGCAGTTGGCCCTTGAATCACTTCATATAGCGATATGACAAATTATTACACCTTGTTAACAGTTTTATTATGATACTAGATGGATAAAACTGCCAAAGCAGAGAAGGCTGAGTACTAGGCCTACTATGGAATAAGAATGGTTAGTTGTGTAGAAAGATCTGAGAGCAGGAAAGGAGATGGAAGAATGGAAAGCTATGCTGTCACATGGGGAGTTAAATGAGAAGAAGACTGATAGTCACTTGTGGGATGGGGCAAAATGGAGGGTATGGCTATTCCTCAGAAGTGGGTTCAGTGGAATGCGAGAGATTGGTCAGGTGTGCTGAGGACAGAATGTGAAAAAGAAAGTGAATGCTGTAGCAGAGTCTTGTGACGGTAGCTGAGATCTGAGGTAGGAGTGGGAGCAAAGAGAAGGCCTATAAAGGGCATATTCTATTCTGAATTTAGAGTGAGATGGTCTCTATCAGAATAAGTGAGGAAGAAATGGATGAGGTAGGTAATGGAAAGGAAACTTATTAGAGGAAAATCCTTAAGTAAGCAAGAGGTATGGCCCTCTCTTCTATCAAGATCCCCTTTCTATCAAATCCCATGTCTTCCGTTCTGTATACTGAGGAGACCAGGTATATATTTGGGGCTTCCATAATCTAAATATATGAAATATGTTTGTATGTGAAATATAAACATGGTTATAGGAAAAAATGTGGATATACGTACTGGGTGGTGGGGGACCCTATTTCTACTTGAATATCTCCTAAGCATCTCAAATGTAGCACAAACAAAAGAGAGAGCCTTTCTACACTGTCTGTATCATCGCGTCATAATCTGCATGTTCCCATTCACCTTCATCTCTTTCTATATCACTCATGACTCGATTCTCCTCTTTCTCTCACCATTCTTCTCCTGGTCACATTTCACCCACATGCAGCCAATTTTTCAACAGGTTTTATCAGCCCTACTGCCAAAATGTATTAGATAGGTAAGTAGACAGACAGACAGACAGACAGACAGATAGGTGAATGATAGATAGTCCAGTGGATGTATATGTATTTTTTCTCTCCATATCCATCTCTGAATCTCTTTATATACTTGATATATTAGTATAGCTAAACAGAAATATAATGAAACATAGTTTAACCATTAAAAAGAAATCCTGACATTTGCAGTAACATGGATGAGCCTGGAGGACATAATACTAAGTGAAATAAGCCAGACACAGAAAGATAAATACAGCATGATCCCACTTATCTGTGAAATTTAAGAGAGTTGAACTCACAAAAAAAGAGTTGAGTGGTGGTTGCAGAGGTTGAGGGGGAGGGGTGATGTGGGTCAAATTTACAAACTTCCAGTAATAACATAATAAATCCCAGGGACATTGTGTCCAGTATGGTGACTGTAGTTGATAATACTAATTGTTTTTAAAATTTGCTAAGACTAGACCGTAAGTGTTCTCATCACACACACACACACACACACACACAATATAACTGTGAGGTGGTAGATGTGTTAACTTGAATATGATGAATATATATCACCAACCTATTGTGCGGTACATCTTAAATTTATGTTTGTATTTACTGATTATACTTCAATAGTACTGAAAAATAAAATAACTTTGTCCATTTAACTCATTAATCATTTTTCTTGGTCTTCACAGCAACTACCTGAAGTAATATTGTGTGTTAGTTTATTATGTGTTAGCTGTTTCCTCTCATGCTACCCTAGAGTGTAAGTCTCATAAGAACAGGAAATATTTCTGGATTTTCACCAATCTAACCAAAGGACTGACTTGGTGGCAGCCATACATCAGCAGAATTAGCAATTCATAGTCACATACTGGATATGGGAGCTGAGTTACAGGCAGCAAGGAGAGTACAGGATGCCATACTGCCCCATACTAAGCAAGAATGTGCCTCATGCTGGAAACCATGAGCTTTAACATGGAAACCAGCAGCGTTCACAACTTACCAAGACTTTCCAAGTCATTGTTTGTCTAGGACACATACTTTCTTAAATGTTTTGATCCATATTCCTTCATTGTTGTGATTCTTCTTAAATCATCTCCTCTAGACATACAAAAAAAGATGCTAACCCTCATCCTCTTCTTCATTACACCATTCAAATATTTTATCACCAGTTTTCTCTTCCCTAACTGAACATACCCCAGTTGTCTTTACCTCTACCATATCTTTCTAAATCTTTCCATTAGTCTTTTTACTATTTGAAGGCACTATATCCTATTAGTCATCCAAATTTAAAACCTTGCAGTTATTTTAACTTCTGTTCTCAGAATTGACATAAATTATTCTCCACATTATCTTAATTATATCTCCATTGTGCCTTTCACATCCATCCTGTGGATTCGTGCTGGAGACTTCATAATAAGTTCATTCTGTTCTCATTGTCTGTTCTCATCAACTTTATTTTTTCTTGCCAGGTTACTATGCCCAGGTCTTTTCTTTCCTGAATAGTCCTCATTAACAGCTGACAGAGGCTGTTGCCACTATTATTACTAAATGCACTGTTGGATTACAGACAGAGAACATCTATGAGAAATCTTACTACTCTGGTATCATAGGGCCTTTCTCCACTTGCTTCGGGAAGTTCCCCAAGATTTAATTTCTGTTTGCAGGAGAAGATATTGGGAGGAATGAAGGGAATAGCAGTTCCCAATTACTTCCCATGATGAGATACTAAAATGGCATCCTTGTCCAACAATAATAAAATGTTTTAAAGACGCATAATCTGGGGATGGCAAAAGGTACAATCCACCCTAAGTCACCTTCCTGAGAGACGACCAGCAAGTGACTGAGTAAAGAGCAAACCCATAGGGTAAGAGAAGCAGTGCCATTTGATAAAGAACGGCTTTGTTGGCGCTGTTCTCCCAGAACAGCAGGATTACTGAAAATAACAGGCTTCAGCGTGTTTCTTTCATAGAGGCACCAAAAATAGTTCTTTTGTCATGTCTCTTAATGGAACTACAAAGTCGGTTTCATAGAAATTAGAAGCAATGATGAGGCTTGTCTGGATTCTCCTAGCAGGCACCCAGTCAAGGACAAAAGAACAGCTCCTGCTAATGATCATACGTTATACGCAAGTCAGACTAAAGGGGGACTTAGAATAACCAATTTCTTAGCAAAGACCCAAAAGAGGAAAAACAGCAGAATTTGAGAAAAGAGGCAACACTGTTTCTGCCCATCTCTGTCCTAAACATAGAGTTTGACCTCTCCCTTCTTGCCCTGACTTGCTTCCCAACTGCCTCCCTGTCAGAGGCAGAAGCAGGAGCAATTTAAACAAGGTCCTCCAGGGGCTGATCAATAGAATTAGTGAATTTTAAATGTTAATGCATTCCATTCCTGACAATCGGGAAGACATTCCAATTCTTCAATTTTTTTATCCTTGACTTAGAGGTAACAAAAGATGGAAAACCTGTCTAACATGTAATTTATCTTCTGTATAGGCTTAAAAATGAAAATAAAATATAAAAAGAAAAATTTGCTCATGTCAAAAAATCAATTGCTTCAATGGCTTTAAGTGCCCAGCATTTTGCCAGCAAAAATACAAAATTGTTGTCTCAGAATAAGAAGGGTATGATAAGATGATACCAACAGGAGGAAAGGCTTTGGATCTTTTGTTCAGACTGCTTTTCTTATTTTCATACACTCCTATGCATTTCTGCATGTTTCCTCTAGAAGTCTAACAATTAGAGAATCAAGAGTGAAAGACTTGCATATGTGTTTGCTTGTCCCTCTTTCAGGAACACAGATCGATGGAAACACCACCAGCTAATTGCTGCATCATATAAAGACACCTGGCCTACCCCTTGTTTCTGCAGGAAAAGAGAGAAACATGGGGTTTTCATGGTTTGCTCCAGAAAGGAGACACATCAACACATCACTTAAGCCTCATTTCCAGAACTAATCAGATAGTATTATTAACATTATTATTAGATGCAATAATGCTGTTATAATTAATCTAGCCACACAACTGGGCTTCCTCAGAATATGGAGACCATTTTCCCGGAGCAAACAAGGACACAGAGATTGGTATGGGGGCAAAGGTGGGATCTCTATCTAGGAGCCAGCTTCAGAAGTTAAATGATATCTCTTCAACCTCATTCTTTTCATCCTGAAAGTCAGGCCATATTCAAGGGGAAAAATTAGATCCTACCTCCTGATGAAAAGATGCTCAAAAACTTGACTGACATGTGCTTATACGGTAGACTCATGACCATTTAAAACTTGGTAGGAGGAATATTTTCCAACCATTTTTCAAACACTCCCTTTCTGATGCATTTGAGTCAGAAGAACTGGCCAGGCAGTCATGCTGGCAACCAAGTGTTGAGTATACAGATGGCGGTCATGCTGAGTTGGGTGACAGCAGGGGGTCCTACTTCTCTCTGAACTGAAGACACCACTCATCTTTCCCTTGGTCAGCTAAGGGGTGGCCAGAGGTCAGGCCAGGTAGATTCTGGAATACTCTTTTATTATTTTTAATTTATACTGAACTTTCCAAATTCAGATCTCTTACAGCAAATCTACCAGAGCTATTATATAAATTTCAATTCAAAACCGTTGATACTTATCACTACTGTGAAACACTTTGCCAAATTATTTTTTTAAGGCACAATCTTTACTTGGAAGGAAGTCTTTTTAGTTGCACTCCTATCTGCAACCACCCAAGCACCTTACTTTGCATTTCTGTTGGTATCTTTGATTCAGGAAAATCACATCATAACTATGTAAATTTAAATTTTCTGACTGCACACCTAGTCATTTCAATCATATAAACATAAACAAAACATTCTGCTTGGAATATTTCTAGCAATATGTATTATTTTGAATGAGTGGTTTTATGTAGGGTGTTGCGTTTTATCAGAATGACAAAAATTTGCTTATGACAAATAATACTTCTGAAACATTTGTTTTCTATAGGAAGTCGTACAATAAAAATAGTACTGGAAAACTAAGAGGCATCTTAGACACAATTACTGGAGATCTAAGAATCTAATATAAAAATATAGTGATCTACCTATTTTGGAAGGGAAATTTAGACAAGGTTTGGGTAACATCATAGTTCTTATGATCCAAAATTCAGTCAAAGTATTCAACAGCCCAGTGTTTCCAAGCACAATGTAAGTGACAAAATGGAACAGGAGAAAAGTTGTGTATATATATATATATACATATATATATGTAATTATATATGAAATTAGCATTCATAACCATTAAACATTTTCAATCTACAGTTCAGTCCCTGATACAACAGATATTTTTCCCAGATTTCACAATCAAGCATACCCAACTTGTTTTAACAAGGAGAATTCTCTTGCTTAAAGTAGAAGCAATTTTTGTGCCATTGTATTTAAGGGAAGGGGATTTCCCTCAACCCTGCTCTTCATTTATTCTGGAAACATCAATGGGAACACAATGGCCATTTAAGAAGGGAGATAATAATTTATATTAGCTATGGCTCACAGTAACTGTATTACCTACAGCCTTAGTATAAAAAAACTCACGACAGGTGCACCCTGGTGGCTTAGCAGGTAGGTCCACAGCCCCCAGCTGGCACAGGCCGCATACATCCCAAGGAACCAGGTTTGCAACCTGGGACTGGCTGGTCAGAGAGGACAACCAAGATGGACAACCAAGTAAAATAATAAGATGCTTCTTCCTCTTCTCTCTTCCTGCCTACAGACCTACTTGCCTTCATTCCTGCCTGCTCTTTTCCTTTAAAAAAAAAAAAACTTAAATCAATGTCACACCATTATGTATATGTATTCACTCATTCAAGACATATTCATCGAGCACCATTAGATGACAAACCCAGGTGCAACTGTCAAAGAGCTTACAGTCTGGTAATGGGGAAAAGCAAATTGTTGGTTATGATGCTGCTCGCTGATGGTGAGATACATGGGTGGTGTGTCAGGGAAGAACTCATGGAGAACTTAATATCAGGTCTTAAAATGAGGACATTTAGGCTCAAGGACCTGCCAGAGAGCTGTGCACTTGGGGGCTGGGGGTCACAGCATGGAGGGGTTGCTTGAAGGAAACCAATGGCTTGTAAGGCTCAGAAACAGCTGCTCCCTTAGCTTTGCCCTGTGCACCATCCCACGGAGGGCTCGGACTGTGACAGCTGCAGCAGGAGCTGCGTCTTTACTTGCAAAATCTCCGTGCAGTCACACTAGGCCCACCAGGAAATGCATGTGCTGTATTCTTATGTGCAACAGACTTGGATTCTGAAAGGAAGGATATTTGCAATATAATTTTAAGCTTTAGAAAATATATGCGTTACTTAAACGCATAACACGAAAGTTCCTTTGTTCCTCCTCATCAAGGCATAGGATGCCTGTTGTTCTTTTCTTTTGCCCTCCCTCCCTCTTCCTTCCTTTTTCCCTTCTGTTTTGCATTGTTCCTTGGCATCTAAAGTAAAATTGACTAACTGGATTTGATTTGTAGGTTCCAACTCAGCCTATCATCTTCTGATTGTAGTTATAGTGTTTGAATCTATGACTGTAACAGAGATGAATAACCAACTCTGGGACTGAGTGACATTTAATAAAAAATACTATTTGTTTAACCTGATCATGATGTCTCTGAGTCATAAAAACACTGAGCAATATGATGGCTGCCAGCTACCTTATCTGCCACTTGATTTTAAGTGACATCTGTGAGATTTTGATGGAAATTGATGCTTTCTTTTTCTTACTTATATATCAAAAAGTAAAAGGATCTAGATTTTTTTATGCATCATTGAGTATTCTAGGAACAAAATATTAAGTGAATTTAGGAGAAATGTGGCTTTCTGCTGGCAAGTGTGACACATGATAAACTCTCTATCCCCATCACCAGGCCCTGACATGAGGACCACAACACTGCAGTACAGTGTCTAACTATCTCACACAGAAAAGGTGAAAGCAGAGCGTGGGAGGTGTCAGTGGAAAGAAAGTAGGCAGCACATTCTGAAGATTTATTTCCTGTTTTATCCCCTCTGCAAGGCTGTGCTCCTTTGGTTTATCTTGGGGATGTTCTGGAGATTCTGTTACCTGAAGTGTGCAACTAATCTAGATTCTAGCTCAATAGATTGAGAAAGATGGACCTGATCACAAAATACTCATTTCATGAGTGAGGAGCTCTCTGGACAGCCGTCCTGTCTTACTGTCTGATGCTCTGAAGATAGTGTGCAGCTCAACAGCACATTACAGCTTATACTTTCATGTCATATTTTTTTCTCTGTGGTCTCAGGAGCTCTGTCATTCCTTTCTTAAAACTGGAGTGACCACTGCTCATTATTGACCCAAAGGAGTTGAAAACACCTGTCCACAAAAAGTTTGCACATGGATGTTTATAGCAGTTTTATTAAACTGCCAAAACTTGAAAGTAACCACGATGTCCTTCAATGGGTGAATGAGCGAGTAAAGTGCAATGTACAGATAATGGGATATTTTTCAGAGTTAAAAAAAAAAAATGAGAATGAGTCATGAAAAATATGGAGGAATCTTTGATGCATATTCCTAAGTAAAAGAAGTCAATCTGAAAAGGCTCCACTTTGTGTGACCCCAACCATATGACATTCCGGAAAAGGCAGAACTATGGAGATAAGAAAAGATCAGTCATTTTCAGGGGGAAGGAGAGATGAATAGGTGAGCACAAGAGATGTTTAGAACAGTAAAATTCTCTTACGATATTATAATGATGAATACATGACATTATCAATTTGTCCAATACATAGAATGTGCAAAGCCAAGAGTGACCCTGACGTCAACTGTGGACTCAGGGTGATGAGGACTTGTCAGTGCAGGGTCATCAATGGGATAAATGTAGCATCTGGTGAGGATTTTCATAGTGGAGGAGGCTGTGCATGCAGGAATCAGAGGGTCCCTGCAATTTCTCCTCAGTTTTGCTAGGAAACTGAAACTGCGCTAAAAAGTAAAACTTGAAAAAATATAAATCTGGAGTGACTGGAAAATGTTACTATAACTTCTCACATGATACCAATACTGGTATTCTTTTAGGGTTGAGTGCAAAGCACAATGCTTTGGGGTGTTGAGTGAGAGCTCTCAAAGTCTAGCTAGGGTTCATAGTCAGTTTTATCGGTGACTCCCGGTTGCTGTATGCTTCCCACTGCCCAAAATACCCTCCAGCATCACAGGACCACGCAGCATTCCAACTCACCCTGCATGGAGAAGACCATCTTGAGTTCAGAAGACCAAGAGTTTGGTCAACATTGAAACATGCACACAGACTTGTTAGTTAAGTGTGTAGAAATGAAGAACTCAATCACAGTAACTCTTTATTCATCAAGAGAGTGGGGCACATTTAGGGTTAAAGTATTCCAAGTGAGCAAGCTTGTCACCACTGCTCACAGAATGAACTGTCCCCAGCCAGGGTGAGCTCTGACTTTTCTGTAAATGCCACCTCCCAGATCACTACCCTGATCACCCTTCCTACTGTCTTTTTTTGGTGGGGGACTGATTTTTCTCCCTCTGGGATGTCACTTTTTGCTAATTCATGTTATCATGTACCTAATTTTCCTTATTTCTCCTCATTCTGTTTCCATAATGATGTAGATTAGGAAACAAAATAATCAACTGGGCTCAGAGACTAATGTATTTCCACTGAAGTAAAATGTGAATCTTTAAGCTGGGCCTTTTGTAACATAGGAGGTTGGCTACGATCCTGATGACCCAATAAGGTATTGCACTCATTCATGTTATTGCTTAATTCCCTGTTACAAATGACATAAGAACATTGGACATAAACTTGCAGGCTAAGTGTTCTTTAGTAATAAGAAGCAAGAGGCACACCCTAGTGGTCCAGGTCCAGGCTCTAAGCTGGTAGATGAGGTGTGGACCACATAAAGCTCTAGGATCTGGGTTCAAGATAGGCTAAGGAAACAACCAAAATAAATAAATAAGTAATACAGCGTTATGGCAGAGCCTCCAGACGGCGAGAAGACTGACAGCTGGGCACTCAAAGGTAGAGAAACAGCACTTTATTGGAAGCACCAGTGCTGGCCCAGGTGTATTGTTACCCAAAGCTGAGCAATGGGGGAACCTAGGGAAGTTCCTTTTATCCTCTGAGGTAAAGATTCATCTCCTTGGCTACGTGTGGTTTCTGCTGGCAACTCTGTTCACTATGTACAACTGCAGAGTATGGAGGCGATGCTTATTTTTCCTTGGTCACGACAACAGGATATAACTGCAGTCTTCACAGAACACGATGTAGCTACAGTCACCGTAGCGCTGTGGAAAATTCCTGGCAAACTAACTTCTGTATTGCGGTCAGGGAATAGGTCTTCTACCACATTAGTACTTTCTCATTTTTCTTCCTTCCTTCTTTAAAATGCTTCTTCTTCCTCTCCCTTCCTCACTTAAATAAGTGTCTTCTCTATGTTAGATCTCAAATTTTTTTTAAAAAGTTATTTAAGAAAAATGTTCAGCTAATTAGCAAGGGTGTAAACTGTCTTGCAGCTTGTATAAACATATATATGTTTTATGTATATATGTTTTCAAGTAGGTTAAATAGATTTTACTTCTAAAGTCATAAATTATGAGGCTAGTACCTCACTCAAAATCATTTCATAGGTGACCAGATAGATAACATTTATCATTTTTATATTATTCATTTATAAGATAAAAGCACTTAAAATGAAACAGTCAATCAATAAATGGCACCCCAAATAATCTTCTCCCTGTGGTCAATGTTAAACATAAGAATAAATAAACTTTAGAAAATCATCTCAATAATCATTTCACCAATCTCACCAGACACACAGACATAGTGAAATTGTGAAAGACCTATTGTTTTTGCAAGTGATTTTGTTCACAACCAATAATTAAAAGATTAGAAATTCCATTTACTGCCACTGATGTGGGAGGCAGCTGACCCCACCCTGAGGTTTTAGGTTTTGCATAACTCTGAGTCATCAAAATCCAGGATCCAAACCTGCTCTATGAATTTGGAGGTATTAAAGGATTTCCCTATGAGTTAATGACAAGGATTTTATTTACATTGAACTAAATCCTAAAGTCATTGATGACCTCTGTTTTCCCACTGACTCAAGAGGCACAGCCTAAGAAGTGTGCTCAGATGAGTCAGGGACCATCTTAGCAATGACTTGTGTAAAGTGTCCGGAATTACAGTAATAGCTTTCCTTTTCCTTTTTTTTGTTTTGTTTTTGTTGTTTCTCAACTTTGTTCTTTTAAGTAAACCCCAGTATGTTATGAGTTAGGTAAACTCTTCCCATTGGGGTTTTATGAAGATTAAATATAAAGAGAGCCAGTGTCATTTTATGAGTGAGGGCATTTGGTACATGCATAAATATATTTTCATTATTTTTCTCAATTTTAAAAAATATATATATTCAGGTTGGCTAAAGAAGTTCGTGCAATCATGATTTCATTTTATTTTTTAAATTATATTGCAGGAACATTGCATCATAACATTATGCAGGTTTACAATCCTGCCAAATTTGGTACTGAACGAGTATGAAACAAAAATAAAGGAAACTGGCGCTATCAAAAGTTACTCAATGGGACTGTGACCAGATCCATATTTTTGGAAGATGAGTCATGTTGGGCGGCTGCATTTTTCCATGTTTTCATTGGCACTCCACACTGCTTACTTTCCTTTCTCATCCCAGAGCCCCCAGGCCCTGCAACATGACCCACTGGACAGTAATATCATTTGAACATGCATTCTGGCTCATGTATTTTATTCTGGGAATTACCTTTTCTTCTACTCTTGCTACTCCTTGAACTCTCTACTATCCTCTGAAATTCTCTTTAACTCACACACAAATTTACAATTAAAAAGCAATTTCATTTCCATTTAGATTCTGGTTTCAGAAAGATAGCCAAAATTTCAGGTACAACAGGTTATTTAGTGAAAGCAGACATTTTCTTTTATATGAATTTAGCTGATTTAGTTCAGATCTTATGTTTTTAAAAACATACTTCTTTGAGAAAATGTAAACAAAATTATACTCAATGTAGTTCTTTCCATTGTCTTATAAATTGTAATTTACATCAACAGCACCAAATCTTTTAGTGGCTCTGTGTATTAGAGAGACCAAAACTAAACATTCAGGAATATAAGACTCCAGGGAAGAATTATCCTTGTTTATAACTATACAAAAATATACTCACCTACGCTGCTAATAAACACTCTATTCATTTCCATTTTCCCCACTAATTTAGTACTGTGAGTTCTCTTTAAGGACCATTAAAAATTCACTCTCTATGAACTGCTTATTCTGTACTATTTATTTTCTTTTTTGGTCTTTTTCTTGGTGATTTGTTAGGAAACTTTAAGTAGTTTGATCACTAATTCTTTGCAAATATTGTCATTGTTTCAACTTTTTCTCATCTGTGATTTGTTATCTTTACTATGAAAAATTTGATTGAGTGATTATGTATTAAATTTTTCTTTATTCACATATGTACTTATATATTAATCATCTTTATAGTTTGTGTGTCTCCTTTTTGATGTGGCTTAAATAATTTTTTTCTTCCTTGTGATGAGAGATTTTTCTGTATTTTCCTCTACATTTTTAGAATTTTGCTTTTCACTTTTACTTCCATGTTAGGTAAACTTTATTGTTATATCATCTACCTTTTCCACATGAATATCCAATATCCAATGACAATTATTGAAAGAGAAGCACATATTTTTAATGCACAAGGAGATTTAACTAATTTCCTAGCACAAGTATATTAACTGAATTAAGTTGATTTTTATTCAATATTTTGATCCAGTAATTACAGAAAGTCCTTATAAGTCATTAAGATTCTCAGCCACAGGCCTCATACTTTAAACAGTAACATTAAGTCAGACACAATACAGGCCTGCAGATTCTGTAGGATTTGTACACTTGACTGGGTAGCATGAAAATAAATTTATGTGCATACACATTAGAAGGAAAACATCACTCTGTCACCATCATTTTTGAAAGTTACATTTTAGACAGTCTGTCTTATTTATCGTTTTTGCATGAATTACATTGTAGTGGGGCCTCACAAAATATTAAGAGAAAAAGTAAACTTAGCAAATATAATATCTTTAATTCCTGGCAGTCTGAAAAGCTATATTTTCCAAGTCACACAATAATTAAAATGATGAAAAATTCCTATGTTAAGAATGCAAAAAATATATTTGAAGGCTAGAATGTCTCAAGACATTTATGTCCAAGGCATAAAATAAATTTCCTAAGTCCTAGAAAAGGAAAGCTTATAGGCAATGAGATTTGCTGAGTCTCTGACATTCTTGAACTGGTGAAGACTCTTCCAAGCAAAACACCTTAAGAGAGATGGGATATGGCATGTTTTGTAGAAAACTCACACCTGGGTCTCTGCGACATAAAATAGTGAAGAAAATGAAAGACACCCCCTCTTTTTCTTTCACATGATTCTAGTCGGTCCAATATACAACCCCTTTTATAAAGCGCTTATGTCTTGTATATTTGATAACGGACCGATCCTGTTTACTACAGCACTCAGAAAAGTATAAGTGAGAAAAGAAACAGAATTCATAATTGAATATTTCAGAATTATCTTCATTTTTTTGAAAATTGTACATGGATGAGTGAAGAGGATATGTACGTGTTGTTCTATGTATTGTATATATTTTATATTATAATACGCTTATATATATGCCTGAAAATATACACACAAAAAAGTGTCTAAGCAAATAAGACAAGGTGTTATTAGAATGTTTATTCTTTGATGGTAAGAATTTGAGTGGCTCATTTTTGTTTTGCTTTCGATTCTGTTATTGCACATTTGGTATTCTCTAAATTCTGTTCAACGAATTTGTATTACCTTCACAAGGATTTAAAAAAAAAAATTGTGTGGAGTCTGGAAAGTAAGAGAACAGAGAAGAAATCTTTATCTGGAAGCTCTAAGCACCTAAAGTCAAAGTCTCCCCCACTTCAGGGAAGACGCAGACCTTCCACAATCAGAGAAACGTGGACACCTCTGCCCCCTACTGTCCGTCTTCAAAAGTGTCCATGATTTGCATACTGCTGTTAGCATGAACGCGGGGATGGTTATTTATGAAATTACAATATCCTCAACCAGGGACCCTCAGACTCTGGAAAATAAGGACTTAAATTTAAGAAATGTCTTGAGTGAAACTAATAAAATAAACTAGGAAAAATAGAGACATACCATTAGGAACACAAGAAGAAACTAGATTTGTTTCCATTAAAAAATAGTTTTTTGTTTTTTTTTTAATTAGGTATTAAAATAGTACGTGATAAAATATTAATATATCATATATTTTAATTATTTTTCATGTATTATTAATAATATTAGTATATTTAATTACTTAGTAGCATTAATATATTACACATATCATTTTATAATATAGATTGATAATACTATTCACACATACTTTTATATACTTATCTACTTTGTACATAGGGTTAAGTATTTACATCTTTTTAATATACATGTGTATTCATATACAAGCAGTTTGTATGTATGCCGTATATAGTACAGTATGTATATATATTTATCATATATATAATGTACACATGAGATATACTTGGCACATACAGAATACAAGCATTTAATTATACTTTTATAGATTGTTTTGCATTTATTCAGTTTTTTTATAAAGAAACTTAATTCTGACTAACATCTGCATTTTAACTCCACAACTGGTGAAATCTTTTCCTCGATTTGAACTGAAGTTCCAATTTGTTTTAGAAACTGGTTCATCCAAGTTTTGTTTTGTTATCGCTTATTACTTTCAGCATGTCCTTAGTGCGGGGACTGATACAGTGAAATTTTCAGACCTAGTGTCTCACAAGAATTTATTTACAGACAGTAAAAGACACTGAAGCCAAATTCCTTTCTTGGACACACTCTCAGTTCTATGCGCATGTGTGAAGGAAAAGCAGGAGCTGTGACGATGCAGCCCTGCCTTCCCCATGACCGCATTACAATCATCGTGTCCACAGTCCTCACTGGGGAACCAAATAGACAGAAAAGAAACCAAATCCTCACACTTGCCTTTCTTCCCTTTCCCTCTTCCCTGCTTTCCCTTCTCATCTACCCCGTTTTCCTTCTCTCTCTCTCCCCCAGTGCTCTCCCTCCCTGGGTGACCCCTGAGAACCAGGATGGCTGGACTAGACCTAACCGGCAGGGATGGCCATGGCCTGGCTGTGGGTGCCAAGGAGCACTAAGAGCCAGCTCCTAAACAAAAGCTGAGGGACAGCAACTAGCCTGCTTTACACGCTGTATGACAACCACATCGTAACTGCACACTTCAAAGGGAAAACCTGGAATCCAATCTGAAAAGACTGCAGCCTGTCTGATTGTAAGGATATGACATTCTGGAAGGCAGAACTTGGCAACAGTAAAAAAAAAAAAAGAAAAAAAGTCAGTGATTGCCAAAAAAACAGCTTTTAAATAGAAAAATAAGAAAGCAAGTAAACAAAACCAGTGGTTGCCAAAGGCTGGGAGAAGCAGGGATGAACAGGCAGACCGGATTTCTAGGGCAATGGCACCATTCTGTGTGACGCCATCATGGCGGGTGCACGTCATCACACATTTATCCAGACGCAGACCGCACAGCACCCAGAGTCAACTGTGGACTCAGGAGATGATGATGAAGTGTCAGTGCAGGGTTATCGGTGTAGCAGATGAACCATCTGATGGGGAATTTTGCTAATGGGGGAAGCTGTACATGGGGGCAAAGGTGTGGGAAATCTCTTTGCCTCCCCTCAGTTATGCTAGGAAACTAAAATTGCTCTAAAAATAGTCTTTAAAAAAATTAAGGGGTCCAATAGACAGTGGTGGAGGAGTGGTAACTGGGTGGTGGGCAGGGTGTGTTGTCATATATTTGAGGAATGGAGAACCTGCACTGATGGGGACTTGTTTTCTTTTATAAATCAAAAGTTGCCCCAATAAAAATTAAATGAACAGAAACTTAATCTGAAACAGTCTTTTCAAAACAAGCTTGAATGGAATCAGTTGGCCTCATTTGGAATGGTGCAAGTGAACATGTTTTGACTATAGTCATGTGACCCCTGCCCACCCTCCACCCTTCCAGCCAGTCAGCCCGGCTTTCTCCCCATTCACACAACTCCAGTCTTGGTTTCCCAGATATTCATGTTCCCTGGAAGTACGAGTCCCCAGGCCAGCCTTAGGAATCTGCAGGTGACTCAGCTTTCTGGAGAAAGGGCAAACGCTTTATCACGTTTTGTTTGCATTTACTTTTGCTTGTTTGCTGAGTTCAAATCAAGTAACTCAGGAGTGGCAAAGCCAAAGGGCACAGCACCAGGGTCTGTCCCCCAGTGCAGCTGGTGAGTCATGGAGCAGGTCTCCAGGGACCCCACCAGACAGTGGGGCAGGACTTCTGGGCCTGCGCCCAGAGCCCAGCAGACACCACCACACATAGTGATGGCAGCTGATCCAACAACACAGGTTTTTTCTCAAATCAATGTTGTGCTCATTCGCTCTCCACTCATATATTCTGACAGCCCAGCTAAGTCAGCCCAGGTGATGCAGACAACACTGCTGATCCTAGAAACTCCTGAAAGTCCACCTTAGCTACAGCTCCAAGCTTTTAAGATCCCACTTGTCACTTCAGGACAGGTGTCACTCAGGAGCAAGTTCTCACCACTGTTTTCAGTTTCCTTGTTGATTTTTAAATGCCTCTGTAAGGAGTCAGTGTGAGCAACAGACTTACTTTTATTCCTAATGAATTCTCCATCTGTCGGGGTATTTCCTATAAACAGGGATGCACGGCCTGCATGTTAGCATGCTTTAATCTGTGAATTACTCAGGGTCCACATGTCTCTTTCAAGTGTGCTGTGAGTGGTGGGGGGTGGGGGGATTTTGTTTCATGATGCAGAACTGAGCACTACTCTGGGGCCCCAGTCAGCTCAGAGAAGGCTGGCATTAGCAAGACAGCTGGAACGTTCTTTCACGACCGTGAAACCACAGGCTGGCCTGACTGTTTGAAGCCAGTAGGGAAAACGTGCTCACCGATGTTTAAAGCAGACTGCTTTCAGAGTGTTCTTCCTTCTATGTGTTTTGGAAATTACTTAAGCCTGGGGGTCAGGAGACAGGGACTGGCTGGCATCTTGGATGCGGCCTTGTCCTTCAGCTTGCTCAGACACAAAATTCAAACCAAAGTGCTCCGTTTTATTGAAGAGGTTGTTGAAAGGATGAAATGAGATGTGAAAAGTATAGAAAGAATTGCCCAGATGTGTCAAATCCAGTTAGGATTAGGGCTAAGAGTCCTTGTGTAAGATTTCACAACACCCTAAATAAATGAATTTTAAAGACCCACCGGCTTCACTAAATCTGCACCTTTCAAATGACTGTAATATATGCCACCCTGGGCTTTGTTCATAGTTATGGTTGCTTGGAACATAGGAAATAAGTCAAATATATAATCTGTTTCTTCATCTATTTTCCTTTTTCTTCAGCTATTTTTTATCATATCTTTTTTTTAGAAATTGGGATTGAAACTTATCATGAAGTCTACTTTTGTGAAGTGTACACTTCAATAGTTTTCAGGATGTTAAAAATGTATGCATTCTTCAGCACCGTGTAATTCTCCAATATTTTCATATCACAAAAGTAAATCCCATATCCATCAGCAATAAATTTTCTTCCTTTCCCCTCAGCCTTTGACAAATGCTAACTTAGTTTTGTCGATAGATGTCCTTTTCCTGGATTGTTTTATAATTATCAACTAGTGTTCTTTAGTGACAAGTTTTACTTGACTGTTTATCAATCATTTTTAATTGAAGCAGCATTGCATTGTAATATTTTTAAAGTTTCAGGTTATATATCAACATCTGTGTAAGCTACAATAGCACCACTCAGAGTCCAATTCTATCCTGTGTGACAGGCCATGAGAATAGCTACTCCCTTTCTTCTTGGGTTACTAATGCCTAGTCCAGCATTGTCCCCTCCTTGACCTTTCCACCCAGTTGTGCCTTTGAATCCAAAGCATATATCTTAGGACAGCATACAGTGGATCACTTTTTTCAATCCATTTTGACAACCCTTTTCGCCAATAGCTGATTTTTTTTATCAGAAGGTTAATTTATTTACATATAAGGCGATTACTATTAAGATAGAATTCATCTGCCATTTTGCTATTTGTTTGTAGGATTTATCTCTATTTCTCCAGTACTGTCTTGTTTTTCTATAAAATAGGATTTATCTCTATTTCTCCAGTACTGTCTTGTTTTTCTATAAAATAGATTTTCAAATACACCACATTAATTCCCTTGTGATGTCTTTTGTTACATTTTTGAGATATTTTTGTGGATGCCCTGGAGATTCCAATTAGTACCTTAAATTGCAATAATCTAGTAGGATTAGCATTGACTTAATTTCAATCATCTACCAAAAATTCACTGCTGTGCCCCATCCTTGACCCTCCTCAGGGTATTGCTCTCCAGCTGCATTGTGTACATGCATGTCTGTATGCCCCAAAAAGATGTATAAGTACTGGCTTGTGTGGTTGTTTTGTAAGTCACATAGGGAAAAAAGTTACAAACAAGAATAAATGTGATATTGTTCTCCATACTCATCTATGAAATTGTGTTTACCAGTGACCTTTATTTGGACTAGATTCCTGACCCTTTATATTCCTGTCCCTTTATATCAGCCTGGACATCTGCCTGTAATGGTTTTTAAGAGCCAGATCTACTGGCCATAAATTCTTTCAGTTGTTTTTCCTTTTTCTTTCTGGCCCTTACATTGAATTATCTCAACTGACTTACCCGTTTGCTCATTCTTTTTTCTGCCTGTTCAGAACTCCTTTGGGGGTTTTCTAGTGAATTTTTCATTTTATTTAGTATGCTTTTTAATTGCATGATCTCTATTTGTTTCTCTAATAAGATGTTCCTTTATTGATATTCCATAATTGGTGAGATATCCTCTTCACACTTTCCTTTCATTCTTTAGACATCATTATATTTGTTCTTCCTAGGGCTGCCAGGACAAAGTACCACCAATTAAAAATATGGAAATGCAATGGAGTGCTACTCAGCTATCAGCAAAGAGGAAATCCTGCATGTACATCAACCTGGATGGACCCAGAAGGAATTATACTTAGAAAAGTCAGGATGAAAAAGACAAACATTTTATGCTTTCACCTATGTATGGTATATAGAGAAACTAAACAAGTAAATGAGTTAAATCAAACAAAAATAAACTTTTAAGCTATAAAATCAAATTCGAGTTTTGGGGGGAAAGAAGGGGTTAGGAAAATTGAATAAAGGGCATCAATTGTGTGGTGAAGGATAGAATTGGACTGTTGGTGATTCATTGATTATACTACATACAGATGCTGATTTTCCCATAATGCACACCTTAAACAGATATGATGAAATGTTCCTTCAATAAAATTAATTTTTTGAAAGATACTAAAATAAGTATGCAAAGAATGAAGGAAAAGATATAGGGAGAGAGAAACGTATTTTCAAACAGTTCTGGAGGCATCAGCAGGGTCATACCCCCTGGACTCTCCCAGCATGCCCATTCCAGCCTCTCTCCCAGCCCCCATGCTTGCCTTGACTTGTACCTTCACCTTCACCTTTGGTCCTGTCTTCACAGAGCTCTCCCGGCATCCTTGTCTAAAGGTCCATCTTCTTTTTTTCCTTTAACTAATTTTATTGAAGGAACATTGCATTGTAGCATTGAAGAGGTCAAAGGCATACATCACTGTAGATCCACACCTGTATACAATACAGTAAGTTCACCACTATTTCAGTTTTTCTTTCATTCTGCCATTAACCTTCTTGACCCCATTTGCCCCCGCCTCACCCTTCACTGATCCCAAGTCATGTTAGATTTGGGCCCAGCCTAACTTAACTGCCATATTTATATGAGCCTGTCACATTCTTTTCTCTTTTTTTTTTTTCCTTTTTTTTTTTTTTGCCATTTTAATGTTCCTGAAAATTAGGTGCAGCTAACATTTGAAGATGATTTTGTAAATGAATCTTATAATTTTTCATTTTTTATTTTTTTGTGCAAACCTCTTGAGTCACTGGGGTATGGCCTAGAATCAATGATGGCTTAGAATCGAATAAATACAGTGATTACATCTGTGAAGACTTTTCAAATAAGCTCGCATTCTGAGATTCTGGGTGGTTGTGGGGAGCATTATTCAACTAGTGCAATCATATCTACCTTAATTCTTTCTGTCTTCTAATCACAGTGTCTGCGCTTCCTCAGAATAGCTTCTCTTGACTGCTTTCATCTCTGTATATAGTCATACTTTTCTATTTCTCTGTTTGTCTAGCACGTTTTTGCAAAAAAAAAACAAAAAAAATGGAATTTTAAATAATATAAAATCCACACTGGAAATCAGATTCTCCTCAGTTTGCAGTGTTTGCTGGTTTTTGTTAAGGAATTATCTGAACCGATTCTGGAAAATCAGTCTGTTTATCACCAGTGGTCCCAACGTCTGTCTACCCAGTGACAAGTTCATGATTCAAAGAGATTCCTTTAGAAGCCTGCATGCAATTATTCTCCTGCCAGTGGAGTTTGTGTTGATGTTCATGTATGCCTTCAAAACTCAGCCAGGCATTTGGAATTTCTACCTTATCCCTCACTTTCTATTTGAGTGGGGTCTCAAGGTCATCCAGAGGTGATAGCTTATGGCTTGTGGCTTAGGTCATAACTAACCAAGTTCAGATCAGTTTTCTGCAAGCACGTGAACTTCTAGATTCCGGGTATATGTCAGAGCTTTATGAGTCCCCTCCAGATACCTTTTCCTTTTCTTCTTTTTGGCTTGCCTACTGTTTGCAATACCCATACTCACCCTAAGTCAGGACCACTAGAGTGTTAAAATATTGCCACTGACTGATTTCAACAAAGACCTTGCAAACAGACTGATGCTCTGAGTAAGCAAGTCAAATAAAGACAAGGCTTGTAAGTGGTGTCCTCTGGGAGTCACCAGACAGTGACAATAATGACAGTTGTCTGGGAATTGCGCCTGTGCCTAGTGGTGACCAGAGGCTGGTTCCACTTATTGTTTCCAAGGCTACACCAGAGCTGGGAAAGGTCCAAAGAAACTCCACACCTCCTGCTGCTCCTACCAAGCTGAAGCTTTTTATCCAAAATCAATATCGCTTGGATTATTGTCTTGGTTAATTTCTTGAGCTCTGAAAAAATCTGTTCTAATCAATTGTTGTTCGCATTCTCATTGCCATTTTAGAGAGGAGGATTTTTTGAAGTGCTTACTCTGAGGTAAGTGCTTTCGGTATCTTATTTTTGCAGACTGAGAACTCATTTCCTTAGCTTGATTTCTTCTTTTTTCTTTTTTTTTTTAAGGAAAGGTGCTGCAGGAATGAAGGTGAGTAGGCAGGCAGGCAAGGAGAGGGAAGAGGAAGAAGCCCTTTAGTTTATTTAGTTGTTCATTTTGGCCTTTTGCCCTGGCCCCAGGACTCAAACCCAGGTCCTTGGGACTGCATTCTAAGCTGGAGGTGCAGACCCAACCACTACTCCACAAGGCATGCCTTCTGATTTTGAATTTATCAGAATCAAAGAACGCATACCACTGTAAGATATGGAATCCTTGACTAAGTCACACGTGCATCGTTCTGGAAATCTACTGAAGAAGAGGCTCCCCCTGTACCTTGGGAAGTATGTTGCTGGCAGTCATCTCCATTACTCTGGTGGTGACAGGCAGAGCAAGCCCCTCCTGGTTTCATTGTAGAAGTGTGCTTTATCCCCCAGGAATACAAGGCAAGTAAGTGTGGTGCATTTTATTCTACTTGCAGAAAGCACTTACACCAAAATGACTTGGACTGGTTATTTCTCATGATAGATTTGTCTTGACTTCTTGAAATTCCTTACTTGTGTATTTCACTGTGAGATTTCAAACCCGTATCTTGTTAATCTTTTAGTTTGGTAGATCTTAGTAGATGCATTATTCAAGCAAACTTGTGATTCAGATCCATTTACAGTGGAATCAAGTGTATAAAACTCCAGGACTTACTTTGGAAAATATAATGTATTTTAAAATTACAGACTGTGAATTATAGGGAAGAGGGGGTGGGGGAAACACACTAACACTTTTGGGGCATCTCCTACCTTGCTCCAGATACAGGACCTAGCAAATTTACACTCATCATATCATTTGCTACTCCCAACAGTCTCATGAAGACATTAGTAGAACTATTTTACAAATTAGGAAACACGGATCTTAAACAAAATGCCAAGTTTGTACAACCAGGGTTCCAGAGATAATTTGCTCATTTTCTTGTTACTATGCTTTAGTTTTGAAAATAACCTTAACTTCCATGAAATTTAACATAGCTTAGGAGAGTTCACCAATTAAGAGTATATAAATAGCATTTTTCCAGTTGCCTTTCTTAGATAGCAGTTACATAACTTGATTTAAAAAAAAAAAAAAAAGAAAAAGAAACATTACTGAGAAAGCCCGAATCTCATAAAAAAGGGGCAGTAGATGAGCTTAAAGTTAGCAGAAAAAGTGAATATTGATAGGCATGCCCATCAAAATGTAGCAGGTTCTAAATAAATGACTAAATGACTAATTATTTTGTGTTTTTCTATTAGTCATTTTAATTACATATTTAGATTTTCAAATATATCATCAAACCAGTAGGAAAAAAATGTTCCACACCACTAAGATGTTTTTGGCATGCTCTCAGCATTTAAGCATATGGCATTTAACACTCTTGCATGAGTCAGTGTCTTAGAATAACTTTCTTCCTAATGCTACAATCCTTTCTCATTGGAACTCTGATTTTGCAAATAATAATCTTCTATCAATTGAAGTTTCAAAAAGTTTCTTTTATTATTACATAAAATCATATGTAGGTAATCATTAAACAAAATCAAGATATGTAACAAGCAAGAGCACCACTTTCTCATGAACTAGATAGTGGCAATAACCTGTCTAGCTGTCCTTTTATCTCAGAGCATCGCTGACTACAAGTAGTGATTCTGCTGTGATATTGTTATGTAGTTATGGGATTGAGGCTCATTTATCTAATGGGTCCTGAGACTCTTTTATTTATCCCACTCAGGAAATAGGAGTCATTCTATCACCTTCTAATTAGCTTCATTAATTAGAGGCTACATTTTCTGCATTAAAACTTAAATGTTTAGCCAGAAATCTCTTAGGTAAGGTGGTTATTTTGCTAACTACTTTAAGACTTTTCCAGTATTTTCAAATCCATTAATCTCTACTGTGTGTGAGATAATTTGCTTGATGTGAAATGTACATTAACACCCACACAAAATAAGTCAAAGTCTTAAACTTGCACAAGATTGAGAACTTCAGAGACTAGCAAAATGCTGGCTGGATGCTATTCATATTAAGAATGCTCCAGTGTGCCCCCAACATGGCTCCCTGAATTAGGTGAGAAAATACTTTTTGTGAGAAATGAAATTCTAGTTAGAATGTCTCACAACTCTATAATCCAAATTAATATTATCAAAGGGTAGAGGAGTTATCGAGCTAATAAATTCAGAGTAAATATACTTTGGGAAGATTAAATAGTGGGGAACTTCTACCTAGGAAAATGCAAACCCACTTTTTATGTGCTCAACTCCAGCACAGCCACGGAAGGTCCTGATCAACAAATTTCTCACAAATAATAACTATCAACTTGGATTAAAAATGTTTTAAACTGCCTGGCAATGACAGAGTGAACAGAAGCAAGACGATAGCACAGGAAGGAGAATAGCACAGGGCGAGTTGCTGGTTTTTAATGACTTAAGTTTAAGAAGAGGCTGCGGTCAGGACTGACTGCATTAAAGATTCATGGGAACCATCCGTAATTTTTCTGGCCTAAAAAATGAGAGGACAGAGTATGGATGAAACACTGCCACCACAGAGGGGAGGCCATAATCCAAAAGAAAGAAATCCAGAGTCGTGCAGCCCCAACTCTTAGGTGGCATATGGCTGCCTGAAGGGCTGTCCTTGAGCATAGGCGGACTCAAAGCATTTAGGAATGAATTTTGAGCCATAATGAAAAGACACTGTGTGAATCCAAGATAATGCCTGGAAAAATTAAGAAAATCAGCACTCTCCTCAGAAATACAATGCTTTGTCTCTACATCTTCAAAACACTCAGGAAACAATACAAAATTCAGTCAGTATGTGAAGAAATAGGACAATTTAGCTCATTTTCCAAAAAAAAAAAAAAGAAAGAAAGCAATTAAAATAAATCCCAAGTGAACAAATGTTGGCATGAGTAGACAAAAATTTTATTTTCACTGTTTTAACTAGGTTTGGTGGCCTAAAGAAAAATGTGTTCTCAAAAAAATATATGAATTTCCAACAGAAAAATTAAAACTATGAAAAAGTCTTAAATAGAAACTCAGGAATGAAACATTCAGTACATGAAAAAAATAAGCATTGATTCCACTTAACTGCAGAATGGAGTTGACAAAGGAAGGAGTTAGTGAATGTGGAGAAGATCAATAGAACTTCCAATCTAAAGAGCACAGAAAAGAGTCTGAAGAACAGTCAGTGAGGTTTCATGGATTTGTGAACAACATCTAATATTTCAATACCTTGTACTTTGGGTCCCACAAATAAAAATGAGAAAAAAATGGGACTTCTTTTTTTAAAGAATGACTGAAAAGCCTTTATCTTATGTTGTTTAGTTACTTTCAATATTTTTAGTATTTTCTGCCTACAAAGCCTAACAACCAATGAAGAGTGAAAATTGGGCAGCTACTATCCAAGGGTGGATTTATAGTCTTGGAAATTTCCTCTGAACAGATTGCCTCCCCAAAGCCTTGAGACATAATGGAATCACAAGAATGTTCTTCCTCGAGGTTAAAAGTTACCTCATGGAAGGTGGTATTGCTGACACTCATTTACCTCAATGTAAGTTCTTTTGCAAACATCAGAACCAGGGGGAAAGTGACTGTGTGAGCATGTGAGGAAAACATTTATGAACCTGAAATAAAGGCTGGAGAGTCGGAAAGGGAGGTCACAGCTGAGGCTCAAGATGACCTGGAAGAAGTTACCCAGCCTCTTCCACTCCTTCTTCCTCATCCACCAACCGTGGATAAACATTAATAATAATCTATCTCCTGCAATTGTAGGAAGGATTTAGTTAGCTAGCACATGCATGTTTTTGACTAGAACTATCAGAAGTGCTCAATCATTCTCCCTAACTCCTCTTATTCCTACTCCCACCTTATTACCACTGCTGCTACTTACTTCATGAGCTTATCATTAATATTGCCTTGAGGGCATGAAAGAAGCTTAAATTAAAAACAGATACATTTTTGACTGGGTTGTTTCTGCTGTTGTTGAATTGTAGGAGTTCATTATATATTTTGGGTATTAACCCCTCGGCCCAGGTGTGAGTTGCTAATATCTTTTCCCCATCAGGAGGTGACCTTTTCACTTTTGTGGTGGCTTCTTTCACTTCCCAAGCTTTGAAGCTGTACTCCTGAAATTTGTGTTGCTTTGTAAATAAGTGGTACCTCAATTTAAAAAATATTGTATTCAAAAAATCAGAATCCATCTCTTTCACTTCCCTATAGCAAAAGATTATACCTTTGAAAAAGAAGAAAAAATGCCAACTACATTGGGTGTCTGTGATGTTTTTGTGATGAGGTGAAGGTAGAGTGAAACATTATGCAAGTTTTAAGCTAATTCATGGAACTTTTTCTTTCCTAGAATATCTGAACTAAAAAGTTTGAGAATTTCTGATCTTCTTTCCAAGTTTGGTTTTTAAAGAGATAGGTATGATATGTCGTTAACCATTTCCAAATGGTTTCTGCTTTATATGATTTTCTTCAGAAATCAAATTTCCTCTCCCCTTTGGGTTTCACTGAAAGAGTCACAGGTCACTTGAATTAATTTCACAAAGATATAGGATGTGTGTAGTGTCCAACTGTCACAGTTAACAGAGAGTTAAGTCTGTGCCTAGTGGCTGGATTTGCCTCTGTGATATTCACAGTAATGGTGCAGAAATTGGGCATTTCCAGAGAGAAATATCTCAGAGGAGGAGCGTTTCAGGTTTGGTGTCTCAGAACCTGCTGCGATTTTACCTCCTAGTGAATTCTTTGTTTATGAGCTCAATAGTAAGACTACCGAAGAATGTCATAAATAAGCTTCCAATTTAAATTTTATACTTGTTCATTCAGAAGCTAGTACATAATTTTATTCAAGAAAAATGTTTTAAATAAATCTATTTCTATATTTAGTATTTACTCTATGTTATTTTCTTTGTGATAGAAAAATCCCAACTGAAAGCAGCATTGAAGCATCTCTCAAGAAACAATAAAATTATGCATGTAAGAAAGCATAGAAAGCAGTGAACGACATTTAACAAGGATGGAATGTTAAGAAGGCTTAGCAGAAGTACAGGGGTGTTATAATGTGCTATTTCTGCATTTCATGTCTAGAATTTTAAGCAATCAGCACATTATATTTTAGAAGTAGGGGTACTAAGTATAGTAAGTACAAAGAGAAAGCCATAAGTATAGGGCTAACCCAGGCCCAAAATATGTCTTTCTTATTTTTTAAATGATGGGTTAATTATGGGAAATCAACATCAGCCTAATTGAAAGTCCCTCATTTTTGGTTTTTTGCTTGTTTTTTAGATCTGACAAGATGTTTACAATGACAGGCATAAGACAAGCAGGTTTCCAAGAGCTCCTCGTTTTCCTTCTAAAATAATATTCTCTAAGTCACTGTAACTAGGTGCAACTGAAGGAGATCACTGTCTAAAATGCCATCTGTACTTGTCTTCACTATAAGCACACTGCCTTCCCAGAACTCATGCCACACAATATTGAAAATCGGTCATCTGTACCCACAGAAACCACCCCAACAAAACCAACAAATTTTGACCAAAGGGCTGGACTTCCCCTAGTGACCATCATCATTGTCCATGGGTCATATAGGAAGGTCAAAGGAAGGAGAGCTGTGAATCAGACTGCTTGTTCAAAGTCAGACAGTACTTAAGAGATAATTTCATCATTTTATTCATGATTATAATAAAGATTTCAGAAAGCTACTAAAATAGTTATTTTAGGAAGGGGTGATAAAACAGTTTCAGACTGAATCCTGAAATAAGACTTCTGAGTGTAAAGGATTTGATTTGTTTTATATTCTTAACAATAGTGAGTGAAATGAGGCTTTAGAATGAGCAATCAAATTGTATTAGAACAGTTTGTGAAAAATGGCAGTTCAGCAGTCAGATATTTATCTGTCTGTGTTCTATGTGAATAAATAAAATATTTTTAAAGCCAACAAGAAGCAGATGCAAGTACAAATTCCCAAGGAAATTGCTTTTCTCTGATAACTACAAAAACACAGAAATAATAACAAGTAATGGAAAAATTTGTAAGTTACCAAAAGATAACAGACACACATTCAACTCAGGCTACTTTGATATTTGTAGGAATAAACCTAAAACATCTACTCTAATGTACCATTAAACTTTTATCAGATCTTAGTCAGAATGCATGAGGATTAAAATTCTTTGTAGCTGAATAATGTATGCTAAAATGTATATCATCTGTGTTAGGTAGCAATCATCACTTGGCTAAAGCACTTCAGTGGACAAACAAGCTTAGCCCATTTTGAACTTTAAGCACTAACATCTTGACAGAGGGCAATGTTTTTCTCACTTTGAAAATGCAGTACAAGCATCTGAATGTGGCTAGTCTTCACTTCCGTTTGTCACGCATTAGAATTATACCACTCACCGGTTAATACATTCATTGAGTTGTATGAATGAGCTAGATGAGTCTGAAGCAACTTTTCTGAGTGCTTTTTTTTTTTTGCTTGAATGTCCTTCATTATTACAGTCTTGGCTCCTTATTCTGTAAAAGGATCTTTGCACTACTGGTGCCCTTACATTTATTCTTTCTGATGCTAAATTTTTAATCAATTTTTAATTCACACAGAAGTACGAAGGCCTCCTGACATCAATGCATCATGCCTCTTGATATAAAATGGAGGTAGGAGAGTAAAATGTTAGTCTCAATCAGAGGATGTGGGAAAGATAAAGCACTGTGGACTTCTAGAGTCCCCAGCCCCAGCCTGTACTTGTAATTCTACTACTAATAAAAGCCCA
Source organism: Solenodon paradoxus (assembly GCA_004363575.1). Lineage (NCBI taxonomy): Eukaryota > Metazoa > Chordata > Mammalia > Eulipotyphla > Solenodontidae > Solenodon > Solenodon paradoxus. The sequence goes on from RJWH01001109.1 coordinate 303,461, forward strand.
GCCGCCACTCAGCTATAGATTGGTTTCTTATTCAGCAACCTCTTTGAAAATAAGATGACACGAATTAATTATTCTGAAAGTCTTAATCTCTTCTTCAACCCATGTGGATTTTTTTCTTGGCAAGGAAACACTTCTGTAGTCTTATATTTTTGTATTATTGCTGCACTTGAGAGTAATCTCGGTAATCTTTTTGTCTTCTGGAAACTGAGGAAAGGCTTTCTATGATGCTTTGAAAAGAGAAGAAAACATGACTGTGGATAAGATGGGGAGATACTGATAGTATCTTTAAGAATAACTCTTATGAACAAAGTATCCTCCATTTATCTCAGGTTTTCAAAGGGAAAATAATTATTTGGTTCATACAGAGAGATAATCATTATAGGGCTGTGACAAAAACTGTGTTAAGTATGGGCCTCCCCTCATCTGAAAATATTTTATCTGACAGTATTTCAGAAGTCTCCAAATTCCTGGCACCAAAAGAGCACTCCTCAGGTTATGCACATCACTGGAAACCGGTACTGTGGCCACACCCATGTCTGTCCAGCACAGTTGTCTCTGATCATTACTACATGAACAAAATATTGGGTTGCTTCAGAACCCTCACAGATGACTGACTGATGGTTCTGGATGAGTGTGAAGGAGTGCCTGTCAGTTTTTATCAGGGGCAAAACACCCCCGCAAAAGTCTAAAGTTATAGTGAGGCAACATGAGAGAAGCAGCAGGTAGGTTGAGGGTCTCAAAAAGAGGGAGGAATTGTCAGATGAGTGGATAAAAAGAGACAGAGACAGAGACAGAGAGACAGAGAGAGACAGAGACAAAGAGACACACAGAGAGACAGAGAGAAGCAGAGACAGAGACAGAGAGAGAAAAAATAATGGAATGCTACACAACTCTAAAAAAGATGAAGTCCTGTCATTTGTGACAACATGATGGGATTATGCTAAGTGAGATAAATCAGAAGAAGAAAGACAAATGCTAGATGATCTCACTCATACTAGAATATAAAGAAACAAAGCAAAGGAACAGAAAAAAATAAAACCCAACTCTTGGACATAGCAATAAAACAGGTTACCAGTAAGGAAGGTGGGGTTTGGGGCAAATGGTGATGGGTTCGATGGACAATGGAGGAAGTTTTGGTAATTTGGTGGCATACAGGGTGTGTTGTCATTTATTTAGGAATCATGAACTTGTGCATATGGGTTCATATTATTCTGTAAATCAAAGTTACCTCAATAAATGTTGAATTAATTTTAAAAAAGAAGAGGGAGGAATGCAGACTCCACAACCATTTTGTCTCTGGTAGTACTTTGCCTGACCCTTACAGTAAAGAGGATAATTAGGAGAGACATATCTCAGACAATGACTTTTTCTAGGACCAGAATTCCATCCTGTCTGTCTAAAAGCATTTGCACTTACAGACACAGGACCTATCAAAGACACAGCAAATATTTGTTGACCAAATGGATTAAATATTACTGAAATTTTAATTTTAGGATTTCCTGGCATTCCATAAAGACATGTATGTTCTCTTAATGTGAGTAATAACATCTCTAGATGTGCTAGAATTGTTTAACTGTTGCATAAATGAAAGGAGAGAGGATAAAAAAAGAGCAGAATTAGGAGTCAAAGGCAGCTGTTTCTATTTATAGTGGACTGAGAAGTACTTTACCGGAATCCCCATAAAGTTAATTGTCTTTGCAAGTACAACGTCTGATGGTCAAGGCAACTTAGGGAAAAGACAAAAAGTGACATGTTCAGAGAGACTTTGAATCCTGAGGGAAAGCAGAGCAGTCCTGAAGCGCAGAGTAGTCAAGCATCTGGTTTTAATATAAACGTTACATCAATTCAATTTAGACGTCACCTCTCTGGGTTTAACAACAAGCCCTGTGTTGCAGAGGGCGACAGTCCTCTTTCAGATACACAGTTGTTTCCACGAAAGTCACTGAGAGCACACAGAACCGACAGCCATGGTGCTCAGGGCCGCACACGCTGGGCCTGTGTTACGTGTATTTATGTAACATCTCCCAGGAGAAAGTCAAGGGGCCACAGATGCTGGTCGAACTTCCTGATCTTGAGTGTTCGATGTTGGGGATCATACACACCACACAAAGGACATGTTTTGTGAGCCCACTTACCTGCAGTTCATTTATTCAACACTGTTTCTGAGAACCCAGGATGTACCAGGCACTATGGGAGGCGCTGCAGACGGAGCTTCGGAAACTCAGAACTCTGACCATGAAGGTTTTGTGTGTGTGCATGTGTGCATATACTATGCACATGTGTGTGCATGTGTGTGCTGTATTTACACTATACATGTATGTGCATGTGTGTATTCATGTGTGTGCTGTGTGACCCTGCACTGTGCATGAGTGCATTCTGTGCGATGGGGTGGGAAGGAGTAAACACACAAACATTATGTATCAATTCACCATCAGGCTCCAACAGATGCAGAGACGAACATGAAGTGGCGAAGTTTGACAGTGAGGTGGGGAAGGCAGGGGTGCGCTGTGAGGGGCAGAGGGGCTGCCCTCTCTGCAGCGATGCCCGCCACGACTTGCAGAGGAGGGGAGCATAGAGAGTTCCCGGAGGACCATTTCAGGCAGAGGGATCTGAAGGACAAGGCCCAGAACTGGCTGTTTTGAAGGGGTGGAGGAAAAGGGAGAGTCCCAGGTGAAGAGAGGGGTGGAGCGAGGGCGAGGACCAAGGAAGAGGTTCACGTCAGAGATCCCTGTGGATCACGGGTCACGGTGAAGCTGCCAGATCTTCCTGCGGTCCCTCCTCTCAGGATTTATTTTATCTCAGGATACATTTTGCTGGATAGCTCAGTATTTACTAAACACTGGAAAGATAACTCTTCTGCTAAAGGAGAACTGCTTCTCTATTTGAACACTTCTGACACCAAGTTTTGGGTTTTTCACACCGAGCAATTCTCCAGTTCTCTGTAGACAATCACTAGACATCTTACAACTTAAACCAGTTCTGACGGGACCCAGCGTCTACAGACCCCACAGGTTAAGGGCTCATTCCCACACAACTGCTCATTTCAAACGCCAGTGGTAAGTGTTATGCTCCGAGGGTACCCTGACTTCTGTCCAACCTGGCTACAAAGTCAGGGGTCCGTATTTGCTTTAACGCCCATAAAATTCATGGAAATGATGCTACTCCTGATGGGACTTGCTGCTGACGGGCATGCAGGAAACCCCGAGTCAGCTCATCAGGACAAGATGCTTCCATCACACAGGAAATTCCAAGAGGCTTGGGAGCCCAATTTGAGATGCTCCTGTGTCTCCCCCACTTGGGTATCTTAAGGGTTTTAAGGAGTTTTGCATCAGGAACAGGCGCAGAGATCAAAACATATTTCTTGTTAGGTCATGCCTGCCCTTGAAAAACTTCCTGGACTAGATTCTGTGACTATCTGTATGTTTAGCCCTCTTGCCATTCTAGAAGGCTCTAGAAATGTAGACAGCAATGGTGAATCCTGTGATAGAGACAGCAGCATGCTATCTGGCAAAGGAGAGGACACTTGCCTAACAAAGTGCCCCCAATGATGTTCCACAGAGTCCAGTTCATGCTGACCTCTGACCTCTGACATAAATTAATGGGGATGTTATTCAGAACTCTGAGATAATATAACACTAATTATCTACACCATGTATCTGCACATCACACATAGCTTCACACTAGCTTGTGATTGTATTTTCCACACATGTGCTGGGCCACAGGCTGGTCTGGAGAAGGTCTTTCCAAACCCTGAGCAGTACTGAGCATAGGCTGGACTTCCTGGCAATGTCCTTAGTCTGGTGAGCATGGCTTCTGGTATTGAGAACACAGACAAAATCAATGGCAAGTAATTATTTTTGGTTTTATTCTTGTTTAAAAAGTAGTGGAGGAGTATCAGATTTTACTCTGAAAGTTGCAAACAGTTTGGGTAGAATAAGGAGAGATCAGATGTTGATATCTGAATCTGAAGTGTGCTAAAATAAAAATACTTTAAACCTTTTAAATTATTGGATCTTATTCAGAGAGGGAGAAATATTTCTCTATTTGTTGGGTTTTTTATCCTATGTAAGTAGAGAAAAAAATCAATCATATTAGTTGATCACAAATCTATAGGTCAAAATCTGTGATATAGTTTCTCTAGTACATACTTCACTTTGTATAGTGCAAACTTAGTTCCTTTGGTGTATGCTTACTTTCTATACTGTGTTCTTAGTTTCTACAGTGTAATCTAAGTTTCTACAGTTTATAGTTAGTTTCTGTAGTATATAACTTCTCCACTACATGGCTTCTATACTATATACCTTTGCTAGTTGTTTCTGCTTAAACACAATTGTTACAGAAAAAAGACTTCTGGATCTGCAAGACATGTGTCAGTCAGAGTGATGTGCTTTCAAACAGCACACTTGTCATTAAACATATTTAGACAATTTTGAAATTAGATTTCTTTCTCAAAATGTCCAAACCACATATCAAACAGAAAATGGATTGAGATGTGAAAACTTCACATGCTTTTTTAAAAAAGCCGCTGTCCTTCTTTCCACTCAGCTCTTTAATTTTGCAAGTAACCCTTTCTCTCCTGACCCTGAAGCAGGAGTATGGCGGCTCTAACTCTGTCAGGTTACAGGTGGGAGAACCGGGGCGCCAAGGAGTCCTGAAGCTTCAGTCTGCATGTATCACTTCTACCATTTGCCACGTGCATATGTGCATTGAAAGCTTTTATTTCTATACATGCATGTGTTTTATGCCAAACACATTTATATTCTCTGCATGAAAATTCTCAAAACTTTCAAAGCTGCACCCATAAAATCGGATGATGCCCTTGGGTTGTTAGGATCGTTTTTAAATTTCAGCAGTCCTTACTTGTGTTGGGTTTGTTTTGTTTTGTTTTATTTTTTAATATTTTATTGAAACTGTATTGCGCTGCGGCATTTTATCTATTTAAGGTGTGCCTCATTGTGAATCAGTATCTGTTTATACTCCATTAAGCTCACCACTGACATCAGAAGATGCTTGCTGCCAAGGAAGTCTCCATGTGTCTCTGTGTACACAGATAAGATGCTGACGCTTATGTCTTGGAATGCTGCTTATCTCTTCATTTGGGATCTGGAATGGAAAGGATCAGGGAATGCGCTGGGAAATGTTTAGTTATTTGAAATAGTTTCTGATGGCTTCTTCAGATTATAATATAAATGATCATCCTCTGCACTCAGTGAATTCAGAGATGGGGGTCAGTTTTAGGCAGTCCCGGGTCAACTGTGTGGTATATTGTGAGCCTCTGTCAACCCACAAGATCAAGGACTAGTTCTGAAGGAAACCATGGTCATATGGAAAACTGGAATTCTATACAGGATTTTCAAGACCTCCTGGTGGGTCCATGTCAACACCACACATCCATCTTTACATAAATTTTAGGGCAAGAGGAATTAGAGTTGGGGACCAGGAACAAGTTTGAGTTCATTCTTTCATCAAGAAGATGTTTCTTTAAGCAGATATATACTGCCAGGAAACAATTTAGACAAGGAAAAGAATCTATTTTCTGGCAAAAGCTAAATGAATTTTAAGTTTTGTGGGTGCAAATTCTAATAATTTCTTTATCTGTGATTGCACTGAAGAACTGAATCACCATGTAAATCAGTCTACACCTAGATTAACCTCTAGAAGAGAGAGTTAAGGTGAATATAGGAGGGAGAGACAAGCATCCCGTGGAGAAATGCATAGACCTAATAGATCAGTAATACAATGAACCTTCTCTCCTGGTAAAATGGCCCATCTACGGCATTTCTGGAAGTTTGAGGAAGATTTCAGAATAAGTCATCAGGCTTTTTCTTTGCAGGATCACTGTTTACTGTGGAATGTCAAGGAGCTCCTCCAGCACCTCTATTTCACCCCATGCGGTAGCTGGATGGTATAGAGTTATTTGAAAAACAAATTTGCCTCTAAAATGTCATTGTCTGATGGTGAACTTAATACATTACATACAGGTGTTCATTTGCAATGATGAACACCAGAAACCTATACAAGGTGATAATGCAGTGCTCCTTCAATAAACCAAATTTTAAAAACAAAATAGCATATCATCTGTTTCCTTTTGCTGGCATCCTTCCCCCATATTCCTTCTGAGGCGTTTTCTTCCCTCATCTGGGGCTGTCACATTCACCTGACACCTGGGGGCAGGACCCGACACTTCCCATGGTGCTGGGGAGACCATGGTTTTAGAAAAACCATCTAAGGCCCACTATAGACTCTGCAGTGGAGAGAAGAGGAGTGTCTCCTGGAGCCACTCTGGTGTGAAACCAAGTCTAAAGGAGAATGAAGTAGATCAGAAAGGAGCCATAGACCATCCTGCCACCTCCTGAACCTCTAGGCCCAAGATTTTCAGGCGCGAGCTGGCGCTGGCTCCATCTTATTCCCACACTTCCTGTTGTTTCTGTGACCTGAATACGAAAAGCAATGGAAAAGAGTTGGATGTTCCTTGTTTCAGATGAATGTTATTGTATGAACATACAGCCTACCATCCTGTAGGTTTATGATGTGCATAGTTGTACATCAACCTCTGTATCTAACACAGTGAGTTGACCACCGACAGTCCTATGCCATCCTTCACCCTTTTATTCCCATCACCACAAGAAAGCTTATGAATTTTATAATGCCCTTAAATGTAAGGAAAAACACAAGTCTGCTGATTTCCATACTTACGCTTTGAGAGTTTATTTAGAAGCTAGCACATTTTAGGGTGTTCATAGTGCTGAGAAATTAAAATAGGAGAATCACAAAAGAAATTAATGGTGGGGTGCACCCTGGTGGAGCAGTGGTTAGATCAATTGCCTCCAAAGTAACAAGGCACATACCCCCGGGTTCGAGTCCAGAGGGGAAACAACCAGTGTGAACAACTAAATAAAAATGCTTCTTCCTCCTCTCTCTTCCTGTTTGCCTGCCTCAAGCTTCATTCCTGTCTGCACTTTTCCTTTTAAAAAAATCAATGATGAAAAGTTGGGCAATCACTATTGATTTGATAGACTGATAGATATACTAGAATAGTGGTATCCATTTATCTCTGATTATTGTACAGCTTCCAAGAAAATGTATGTTTTTATATAAATAACTCAAATGGATTGAGAAATGCATAATTCTTTGTATTGTTCTAACAACCAAAAAAAAATATTTAAAAATATTTTCTGTTTGAGGGACACTTGGAGTTGTCATGGCCCCATCACTTTTTAGAATCAGAGTGGGAAATATTAAATATAGGAGGAAACATTTATGGCTCAACATAAATGGGAAACATTTAAAAATCAAGCTGAACATATGACCACATTCCTACCAATCCTCCCATTTTCCCATCACAGGGGGTCATGGGGAATAGGAGAGAATGCAGAGGCTCTCGGAGAGTTCAGACGAGATACAAAGAGAAAGAAAACCAGGCAAGAAGTTGTTTCATTATTTTAGGAAGTCAAAATATATTCCAACTTTTTAATTATTTCAGAAATAACCATGGCACTGTACACACTTTCTCCTTTTCTGCTAATTCTCCCTCTTCTGAGGACACTTCTGGAAGCTGTGTATATTGATCTCACTGGTATACAAACAAGGGTGATTCAATTACATGTAGAATGAACATAAAGAATCAATTCTTTGCTGAAGTGTTCCAATATCTGATCTTTTCATTTTAGCTCAGGCAGCCACTTTGGGTTTATTCCGAGGGGGACAAGAATTCATTCTCCTTTCTTATCTTGGACTAGATCTATTTTCTAGAAGACTACATCCAGGTGAGCTTGTTAGTTCCTGAAATAAATTATTCTGACTGGGAAAATTAATAGAGAGCAGAAGAAAAAGATGTTTGCTGTCATTTGTGGGACATCACCACCATTATTAGTGTGAGAATTTATTCATGAATGACTAAGATAGAGGCACACACACTGGCTCCTTGGTTCCCTTACTATGACTATCACAGGAACTATAATGCTGCCTTAGTCTTTATTGATGCTTGTGCTTATAATGTAAGGTTTGACAAATAAAATGTAAAACATTTTCTTTTTGACATTTTTGTATATACATATGAGCTAAATATCACAAATTATGCTCATGCATTTAGAAGAGGAAGAAAGAAGGAAATAAAAATTTTTGAAACTCCCTAAGATGCAGAGGGAGTAGCGCCAGGGAGAAAAAACATTACTCAGGCTATGAGACAGCGAGGCTAACCCTCTGGGTAGAGAAGCAGGCCTCCTTCAGAGCAGCGAGAACGCAGGGATTCTCACTGGAAAGGGCTGTCTGGGCAGCAGAACAATTAGTTTTACAAACTCAGAGGCAAGCGCCATGAATTGCTGTCCACAAACTACAACAGGGGGGCCCTGCTGAGTAGCCTCCAATTTGTCAGGCAACAAGATGGAACCATTCTTGAGACATGGTACACTATTAAAAGTATGATAGCAACAAGAAAGAATTTGCTTGTATTTCCAATTTCAGAAGCAATGTACCCTAAGGCTCAGCAATTATTTTCTAAAGCACCATTTTTTCCAGTGTAAGCAAGCACACTGGGCTTTGGTTACTTACACAGCATTTACATTCAATATCATAGATTTCAGAATCTATTTAAATAACTTCATTTATTTGAAATGGAAAAAAGAACAATAAACTGGAAAAAAACTGCAATTTGCCTATCTCTCATTAGGTGGAAGTGTGGAAATGTCAGCTACCACAAAAGCATGCATGCTTGCACACTAACCTCACTGATCTAAGGTGATTTAGCAGCTTACTCAAGGTATAAGCATCCTCATACCTGTCATTTCTCTGGCTCTGCCAGCTAGCCTTCACACCACTGAAGGAGGCAGTACTGCCCATCGCTGCAATATGAGAAGTGTCTCTGCTGAGCCTGCCTTGCATATCTCTCCCCCAAGCCTCACCAATAGCCTCCTGGAGGGGTTCCCATCTGTTTCCTGCTGCTCAATCCCAAGCCAATGCTACCAGCTTCGTTTTCTGTCTGCGACACCCACTTCTGGCACCAAACCACATTCTGGTAATGGAAACCAGGTAACAAATCAGCCCCAAACCACTGCTAAAGCAGCAGGTCTTTTCACTCAACCTCATGGCCAGAAATTTAGGAAGGGTACTCACTTCCTGGAGGACAATGTCACATGCTGTCCATTCAACAATGACATAACCCTGTGGCACCAAGCTTCCTGTTGCATAGATTGTGGGAAAAACATCTCCTTATTTAACTGATTCGTTGGCTCAGTTTTCCAGTTCATTTTGTTAACATCAAGCTCACCCCTTTATGACTCTAACGTGTAGATCACTCAGGTAAATGCTTTCCTGAAATGAGGACCATCGTAAGGTGTGAAATCATAATAATCGCAGTTTTATGGATGGCCTGGATTCTATCCATTTCATAATAAATCATATAAAATACCCATCCTTTTCAAAAATGTTGAGATAGCTAATTCACTATTTTGCTTTGTTGATTTGCAAGTTTACTAAAATCCCTCATTTTGACTCCTTGATTGAAGGAAAAATCAGTATAGATACTTCCAGGTTTGTTAATAATGCCAACAAGAAGATATTGAGTGAATGTGTTTGTAGTATGTGTGTGAGAGAAAAAGGACATGTGAGTGTATGAGTGTATCTGAGAGTGTATGTGTATATGAGTATGTGTGGATGAGAGTATATCAGTGGGTATGAGTGTGTGCTTAAGTGTGAATCAAAGTAGAAAAAGTAAGTCAAGTCAACACCTCTGGATAATATTAAAGAAAAAACTGTTCAGTTAAAATCTTGTTCTCTTAACCTTTCTTTATTTTTGGTTCTCAGAGTAAATCACCTGATCTGTAACCAAGGAGACTTTATACCTTCCTTGCACTCCCTACTATTTGATTTTTAAATTCTTGACCAACAGTTGGATAGTACTGGAATCCTCCCTCTAAACCTAACATGTGAGTCTTTTGATCACACAGAGGTCCACCTACTCAGAGGGTTTGTCTGTCTTCTCTTTGTCACAGACTTCGCAGGAGCCATAGCACCAGGCACGACCTTGGGTCAGGGGCATGCAGAGCTAAAGGTGTATGCCACATGTCTATGCAGGTAAATGGCAGAATTATTATAGACATAACAATTTTAAAAAAGAACACTATCTCCAGCCAAAATAAGCTCTAAATCCTTACAAATTTTTGTCTTTATTTAATGTTAACCAAAAATAATTTTTCAGATGATTTTATTTTCAGAAAAATCCTGTGAATAATTATTAGGGAATATTTGTATCAAGACCTCGATTTCAAATTCATAGCCTCGGTGGTGGTTATGTCGTGTTTCAGCAGGGGTAATTTAGCAGTTTTCACTTTGCTATCTAACCAATATATACTTCTTATGCTGGAAAATTAACAGATTGCAGAATATGACAAGAATTTTGTCTCTGAAATATGCCACATATATATGAACATATGGAATATAACGCTCTCAGAAGAAGAGATTAAAGAGCCTGAAAAAACATTTGAAGAACTAATGGTCAAAAACTCCTCTGTTGATGAACATTTATGTTGTTTTCGTGTCTTAGCTATTGTGAATTATGCTGCGATTAACACAGGGATACAGATGTTTTATCTGATTAGAGATTTTGTATAATCTGGATTTATGCCCAGGAGTAGCATAGCTAGATTAAATGGTAGCTGCATCTTTATTTGTTTGAGGAACCTCCATACTGTTTCCAAAGAGGCTGCACCAATTTACAGTCCCACCAACAGCATAGGAGGGTTCCCTTTTCTCCCAACCCCATCCAATATCTGTTATTTGTAGGTATATATATATATATATATATATATATATATATACACATATATATGCCATTCTCACTGCCATATATATGCCATTCTCACTGGTGTGAAGTTGTATCTCAGTGGGTTTCTCTGATGGGGAGTGATATAGAGCATTTTTTTCAGGTGACTGTAGTTCATCTGCATGTCCTATAGATAGATAGATGTCTATTCAGTTCTTTTACCCATTTTTTTTTAATTGTTGATATGTATGAGCTCTTTGTATATTTTGGAGATTGAGTTCTTAACTGATGTATGTTGTGTGAATATCTTCTCCCACTTCTAAGGGCTGTCTTTTTATTTTACTGTTGGTTTCTTTCAGTGTACAGAAACTTTCCAGTTTTGTGTAATCCTAATTATTTGGCTTTGGTATTTTTGTTGTCACTCTTTTTCCTCAAAGACTTCTTTGAGGTTGAGGTCATAGAGTGTCTTCCTCACATTTTATTCTAAGTTTTTAAGTCTTTGATTCATTTTTGATTAACTTTGGTGTTTGACAATACTGAATAGTCTAATTTTTGTTGTTGTTGTTGCAGATATCCTTCCAGTTTTCCCAAAACCATTTATTGAATAGACTTTCCTTCGTCCATTGTATGCTCTTGGCACCTTTGTCATAAACTAATTGTTCATATAGGTATGGCTTTATTCCTGGTCTCTCAATTCAATTCCACTTGTCAGTGTGTCTTTTTTTGTTCCAGTGCCATACAGTTTTGATGACAATCGCTCTGTAATATAGTTGGAAGTTGGAAGCTGAGTTTCCTCCAACGTTATTTTTTTTTCTCTTAGGACCACTTTGACTATTTGAGGTCTTTTGTGGTTCATACAGACTTCGGTATTATTTGCTCAATTTCTTTGAAGAATGCCCCTGGAAATTTGATGGGAATTGCATTGAACCTGTATATCACTTTAGGTAGAATTGTTATTTTTACTATGCCAATTCTTGCAAACCGTGAACATGGAATGTTTTTCCATCTCTTTACATCTTCTGTTTCTTTTATTAAGGTCCTGTAGTTTTCATTGTATTGTTCTTTCATCTTCTTTGTTAAGTTTATTCCAAGATATTTGATCTTTCTTGATGCTATTGTGAATGGAACTTCTTTCTTAACTTCTAGCTATAAGACATATACTCAATGGAATTCTATGACTTTATTTTAAAAGATGTAATTGTGCCCTTTGCAACAATCTGGATAGAACTGGAGGGGATCATGTTGAGTGAATAAATCAGAAAGAAAGAGAAATAAAGTATGGTTTTACTCATATGTGAAATATAATGAAAAGAAACAAATTAATATGCAAACTCCAGCAAAAATATCTGGATTCATGACTGGTTGAGGGGGGTGGCCAGGAAGAGTAAGCAGGGGAAAGTTGATGGCAAGCAACACTGGAACTCTGGTGGTGGATGTAGTGTGAAATATAGACTGAGATGCAGTATTGGCACCCTAAAATGAATTTAGCATTATGAACTAAAGAAATAATCAGTATAAAAAGCTTCTCAATAAAACTCAAATAATCTTAAATAAAACTCATAAAGTGTACATTTTTTTTAATATTAAAGAAAGAGACAATAAGAAATAGCAAAGTGTTGTTTGTAACCAACATAAATAGCTGGAAAAAAAGATGCACCATGAAAGCAGTTGTCAAAGAGTTAAAGTGACTCTCCTAATATAAGACAAAATAGATATTCAGAAAAAAATCTTACTCCAGGGAAAAAAACTACTTTTATAACAAAAAGGTTTATCCATCACGAAACTATAACAACTGTAAGCATAGATGCACCTAGAACAGAGCCACAAAGCATATCTGGCCATGACCAAGTGAGATTAATGCCAGGAACACAAGGCTTGTTTAAAATTTGAAAAGCAATAAATGCACTGCATCCTACTAATAAGAAAAAAATGCATTTGATAAGGTATAATGGGTTAAAACACTCAACTAACTGGAAGTTGAAAGAAATATTTTAAACCTGATAATGGGCATCAAAAGAAAACCCACATTATATTTAATTGTGAAAGATTGAATGGTTTCCCCTATAATAGAAACAAGACAAGGATGTTGGCCCTCATCATTCTGTTCAACATTGTACTTGAGTTTCTACATGAAGCAATTAGCCAGGAAAAAGAAAGGCATAAATATTGGTGAAGAAGCAATAAAAAATATCTCTATTTGCAAATTATATAACCCTACATATTTTAAAAGTCTAAAGAATCTGCAAAAAATAACTATTACAACTAATAAACATTTCATCAGGTCAGGGATATCATATCAATATATATAAATGAATTGTACTTTGATATACACACAGTGAAAAGTTATAACAGGAAATTTTTAATAGTCATATTTGCAATAATATTCAAAAGAATAAAATAACTGGAGTACATTTAGTAAGTGTAAGACTTGTACACTGAAACCTATAAAATATTTTGAGGTAAATCAAGGAAAACCTATTACATGGAAAGACAGCTCACATTTATGAGTAGGTAGACAAATTAAGTTGGCAAAAATTTCCAAATTGATCTATTTATTTAGTGCCAGCCCTATCAAAATACCCAGCTGACTTTCATGCACAAATTAAAAATTTGATTCTAAATTTCACCTGAGAATATAAAGGATCCATAATAGTCAAAACAATCTAGTGAGCTAAATCAGTTTGGAAGGTTTACACCTTCCAATTCAAAAATTACTACAACAGTTTAGAAACACAGGTCAAAGTCTGGGCATAGGATCAATGTAATAGAACTGAGAGACTAGAAATCTTTACATTTATTGTAAATTGAATTTTTACAAAGTTGGTAAGGCAAGTCAATGAGCAAAGAACCATCTTTTCAGCAAATTGTGTGGAATAGATTCTTTGGTTATTGAGTGAATAAATGGAAAACTATTAGACAATAAGAAGATATGAACCATTGAGATGGTCATCGACTAGATTAATCTCAAATACATTATGTTAAAGCAAAGAAGCCATACCCAAAAGACAATATGATTCTGTATGTTATGCTAGCAAGAACAAAATTGTAGGGACAAATGGGTCACTAAGAGTTTTTGGGAGTGGGCGCAGGGTAAGAAAAGTTTCCATTTCTTGATTATGGTGATGACTGCACATAACTATATTTTTGCCAAAAATTGTGAAACTATACATAAGATAAAAGTAAATCTAACTGTTCATAAAATTTTAATTACATTTAAAATGATGTAAAACATTTGAAAAAAACTTTTACTTACGGCAATTAAAAAAATTTCTGACTTCCGTTGTAATATATTTATTTTCCTTTCAATTATCATTTGCCACATATATGTTTTATATGATTTGTCAGGGGAAAAAAAAGAATATATCCACTTTGAACCATTCTTTAAAGATAAATAATATTCTTAAACAAGTAATTTAAATAGGCATCAATCAATATTTGAAAAAATGTTACCAACTTATATATCCTATATGTCCTGCAATGTTCTTATCCCTTTGCATGCTTGCATTTCCATGTTGGATAATCTGAATCAACAGAAGTGCAGAATTCTATTACATTCTAAATAAAAGCTTGAAGTTATCACTAAGTCGTGGATTTTGAATCACCTCCAAGGGAGGGGACTTGTTTAATCGCCTGCTCTTAATCATATCTAGAGCCAACTCCATTTTCTCTTAATAGGTTTCACATCAATATCTCATTTCTACAGCAACTTAAAATCATCACCCCTGTTGTCTAAATGTCAATGAAGTGCTTCCTGCCTTAAATGGAAATCATCCCCACCAAATAGCTTGGATGGTGTGGAGGAAGAACAGAGGGAAGAAACTTTTGACCCAGTGTTATGAACACAACCCATTTCTCAGACAAGCTGTGACTCCCCAGCCAGCTTATAAAACTGAGTAAGTGTTAGAAGCAACAGATGGACATTTTGTGAGCAAATCCCACTTAGAGTTAAGAATAATGGTATTTAACTGCTTTCTTGATAGTTTTTCCTATTTATCCTTCTTATGATTTGCTTTGGTAACTTTCCTAAATTTATATTTGCCACTTCATCCTGTTTGTCTAAATTTTCAGAGTGCTTAGCCAACTGTTACAGACCCCCAAAGACCCTGGTTGATGAAGAATAACTTTTTACAAGCTTATTTCCAACTAAGCCTCAATTTCAAACTTCAGTAGATAACTTACTATTAAAATTATTGTTGTTATTGCAACTATTACAGATATCTTTATTAAAATCACAATATTTTAGAATTTAAAAATTTAAGAAGGAAAAAGAGAAAGTCACTGTAGAAGGTTTTTCACAAGAGCTCTAACTAAGTCTTGTTGCTCCCTATCCCTGTTGATTCATAATCCGTGATTTGAGTTCAGACATAATAGTTTTGCATAACTCTTGTTCCATATACCAGTGGCCACATGCTATTGGTATAAAAGTATCATAAACATTTGAAATGAGACGGATATTCACATGTGTGGTAAGCTAAGGAAGACATGCAAGTACTTCCAGACAGCCTATAAATAGATTAGAGGTGTTTACTTTTTAAAGGAGGTTGATGTCTTCAGAATACAATTGGCAAGCATAAGGAAGTGAATTGAAGGATGCTGGATTTCTGTACAACAGCACACATTGAATCATAAACAATATGTGAGGTTTAGTTGGCATGGACTTCTGGCAATAACAAATCCTTCTTCTCAAAGCTTTGCAGGGATGTGGTCAATCTCTGGTATATATTGACCAAACAATTTCCTGTGAGTTTTGCCAGTAACCACAGGGTAAAGATTATTAAGCACTAAAAAGCTTGAAAAGATTGCTCAGGTATCCCAGTGGAAATAGTCTTTCTTAAAAACTTAGAAACAAAAAGAATATTGTTTATATCATAACCAATAATTGACACTGAGCTCAGTATTAGAATATGAAGAGTCTAAAAACTTTTGAGACTGTTGGGGAATTGTGATGACCAACAGGATATTTGATATTAGGGATTGTCATTAAATTTTTAGGTGTGATAATGGTGCTGAGGTTCTATTTTGCAAAAAATTCTTATCTTTAGCAGGAAGCATTGATTACAGTTGCTTTGCTCTCTGGAATTTGCTTCAAAATCATCCAGAGATGGAGAAGAGAATGTGGGAGCTACAGATGAAGCAACATCCTGAGATGAAGTTGAGCTAAGTGATTGGTCCAGGAGGGCCCTTGGAGGTGTTCTGCTTCATATTTCTTTGAACTTTTCATAATAACAATGTAAATAAATAAATAAACATGCTTTTACAAAGAAACCTTAGTACTTCCTTATGAATCTTCTGCTTTCTAAAGCTTATAAAAGGATTGACAACAGACTTAAGATCTGGACAACCAAGTTCAGTTTACAGAAATTTTTGTCTTTTTCTTGTGTTGGCAGGGGAGGATTAATTATTTAATAATTTTTAAGTGTATTTACTTGTTTTTATTATGGCTCTCCTGGCGACAAACCAAGCAGGCACTCTTTGGAAGTATTTCAGGCACATTTATTATGCGCAGGCTCAGCGGGATCCTTCCCCAAAGACTGAGCACAGATGGCAGTTGGGCTACACTTATATAGGTTAGAAGAAGCGCAGGAGAAGAGAGGCGTAAATTAGAGCGGGGATTACAAGGGTGAGCCCAAGCTAGTCATTTGTAAATTCGTCACATGAGCTATACACACACAGGATTCAATTTGTAAGACACAAATTTGCAAGACACACAAGATTCTGCTTGCAAGCAATTAAGGAAGTTCTTTATCTGATGGTGACTTATCAGTTGACTACAGCATGCCACTGAGCTCAAACCACAGGACGTTTTATTTCTCTGCTAGCTTGGTGGTTTCACAGCTGTCTTCAAGGCTGCTGGAAGCAATGGGCAGGCCTTTTCCCTCACATTTTCATTTCAGTTTTCTCATTCTCCTTCCCCAACCCTAGTCTCATGTTTTACTCAAAATTGTAGTTGCTCTCAGGGAGACCTAACCTGTCTCAACTGGGGACAGCATTTTTGCTGAGACTTCTGTACTTACAGACTACTTGTTTGATAGCATTACCAAAATAGACATGGGTGTTGGTGAGGTGAGGTAGGAGGGACCTAAAGAAAGAAAGCTATAAAATTTCAGCAAGGGAAGCATTAGCTTTCTCCTTATTATTACTTAGAATCTCATAAAAACCCAAGTAACAGATTAAGGACAGTTCTTTTTGATAACTCTTTTCCAAAGACCTCAGAGAGTTAAAATACAGTAGAGACTTATCTTTACAATCTCCTCTCCTAAAGGGAATGTTCTAAGTTTCTTAGTTGTATTTCACTGTGCCCTTGAGAATAGGGTTAGGAATGGGATGGGGGCTGAGGGAGAAGGTCAAGGTTAGCAAGACAGGTGCAATTTATTGTCCTTGATGAATATGAATTTAGGGAGATGAGGTTTGGGTCATATCCTACCTGCCATTTACTTATGTAAAACCCTGGATCAACATCTCTGAATACTATTTCCTCAAGGGGAAATTGGGGAAAGTAATCTGTTAGGTATAAATTGTCTTGAGGATTAAATTGAGTGATAAAATGTAAAATATAAATCTAGCTTTCTTCCTGAAACATTGTAAGACCCCACTGAATATTAATACATCGCCATCTTTATACCATCCCTAATTACATCCAGCAGAGAACAGGATAATAAAAAATGAAATGGGATTAAAGATTATATTTTCTGGATTCTGGAAGATAAACTGAGCTCTATCTGCCTTCTTGCTTCTTTCTTCCTCCCTGGTGTGGAGAATTTCACCTCCTATTTATAAGGACTTTCAAAGGGAACCCCATCAAGCTGAAGCCAAAGTTTCCTTAGCTCCCAGGAAGAGTGAGGGAGGACTCAAGAAAAAACATTGACTTTGAGATGGGCGTCGTATCTGAGACATAGTAAAATCAGATCATTTCTGAGTGCTTATAAGAGCTGTTATTGTTACAGCTCTCCTTTCCGACAAAAGCCAAGCATGTGTTCTTTTAGAAGTAGTGAAGGCAGCTTTATTACACGTGGGCTCAGATTTGGACTTCTGAGCAAGCAAGGCAGTTGGGAATACATTTATATAGGGTTAGAAGGAGTGTTGGAGAGGGGAGGTATAAATCAGAACAGGAATTACAAGGGGAACTCAAGTTAGTTATTTGTAAATTCTTCACATGGGCAATACACAGGATTCAACACAGGATTCAATTTGCTAAACACACATTTGCAAAATACACATTAAGATTCCATTCTCAGGTAATAAAGAAGAGTCCATTATCTAGCTGGTAGCTTATTAGCTGTCTCGCAGCATTCCAGCAAGCTCAGACTACAGGGCAGCTGTTAGCCGGGTGAGTTTTACAGCTGGCCTATGGCAGCTAGAAGCTGTGGATATGGCTTTTCTTCCACATTATACTGATCAAATTGCTTATTAAGGCGTACCCTGGTGGAGTAGCGGTTAGGTCAGCCTCCTCTGACCAGTACAGTGTCCATGTACATCCCAAGGACCCGGGTCTGCATCCAGGGGCTGGGGAGAAACAACCAAGATGAGCAACTAAATAAATAGAAACGATTCCTCTTCTCTCAAAAAAATTGCTTAGTAAATTAATTCCACTTAAAAAATAATAAAATACTATGTAAGCATAGAGAACATAACTTTGAAATTATGGGGCACAGCATTACAATAGTCCTAGCCCAGTAAGAAAAAATAGCACAAATGCATACACAGTTCCTTGTATAACCAAGCAAAAAAACCTCGAACAGTGGCCTACGTGACCTGGGAGAAGAGGGAAGAACTATAGCCTTGGGAAAGGAAATGTTTACTGCCCTGTGCAGTTCTTAAAGGATAAAATTCACCTTCCTCCTCAAGTTGCAACCTTTGCCCCACCAATTTAGGAAAAGGCCCTGAGAGAAATTCCCAAAAGGAGTACGGACAAGTGAGACAATTGGTAAGAAAAAACTTTCTGACCAAAAGCCAACGTTTATTACCATTTAAATAATGACTCGAAGACTAAGACTTGAAAAAGGAAATCTTTGGAATGTAGAATTTGCTTTGTAATAATGGAATGAGAGTTTATTATACTCACATCCACCAAGGGGTGGAGTCTGCCCCAATGCAATGAACAGTGAGGCTTTGTACTCATTGACCAATATTAATAGAAATTGTTCTGGAAAAGGTCACATGCAAAAAAGTTCAGCCCATTTTAAAAGTTAAAGTAGCCTTGATTATTATGTTGATTTAACTGCCTCCTCATAGTCAATGAACACATTAACAAACCTCAACAACTAGAATTCTGAGGACTTCTGAATACCAGCCACTGACTCCCTGGCCCTGCAGGCATAGGACAGGCTCTGATCTGTTCTGCCCCAGGGTGTGAAGTCAGACAGGCAAGGTCACAGCTTCCCTAGGCACCTGGTTGCTTCCCCAACCAGGACAGAAAGTGGGGGTTCCCGCTCACCAGGCCCCCAGCTCTGCACTGGGGGCACCCAGGCCACATCACAAGAAAGGTCCACTCCCTCGGCTCTTGCTCAGTGCAAGATGACAAGCATCTCTCTTCATGCCCAACACCAAGCCCTATAAAAGAGAAGTGGAGGCCCTGTACTCTGAGACTGAGAGGCTCACTAGTGGCATAAAACACTAACAACTGACTAGGGAGGAGCACCAGGGCAAGGTACAGTCCCAGCCTGGCCGACCCCTTCCATGCAGAGGTGAATCAGACCATACCCAGCTAACTGGAGAGAGACAAGCAGTTAATGTTGAAGATTCCTGGTGGGAATGAGAGACATCGAGTCTTGGAGAAGCAAGGATAGAGCACTGCAGATGTCCAATGGGAAAGTCATGTGGTATGAGTAAGGTCAGAAGGACAGATGAGTGAGAAAGTAGGA
Organism: Solenodon paradoxus; assembly: GCA_004363575.1. Lineage (NCBI taxonomy): Eukaryota > Metazoa > Chordata > Mammalia > Eulipotyphla > Solenodontidae > Solenodon > Solenodon paradoxus. The sequence goes on from RJWH01001109.1 coordinate 323,081, forward strand.
GGAAGATTTAAAGCAGGCCCACAGGACCGTTTCAATGGCAATTCTTGGTTGGGCAGTTTTGTGCTGAAATAAAACATATTATTGAGGACAGATCATCACAAAGTGGTCCAATGTGATGAAGAATAAATAGGAAATGTTAACCTCAATGCACCACCCTAGTTACTGTGGCCACAGCTTCACACAAGGAGAGCACACTCATTATAGGGAGAGAAGTTCTGTTTTCAGCTTTTATCTCTGAGTGCAATGCTGCTTCTAGGCAGGATGTGTTGGGCAGAGCTCAGGAGCAGCAGAGGGCAGCTGGTTGTAATTGTGGTTTTGGGTGGAGCCTGGAATTCTGCACAGCCACCCATCAGCCTGGTGGAGGGAGAGAGAGGAGGTATCCTCTGACTCGACCGGACCAGGATGCCAATGACCATGCGGTCTGCCTCTCCTGATGCCATTTTGTGTAGAAATCACTCTCATGTATGAGTTCCTAGAAAATCAGTTGACAGGGCCTGGAGGATACGGGAAGAGGTTGATAAAAGGGCATGCACTTTCAGTGATAAGATGAACAAGGCCTGAGGAAGTCATCTATAAGTTGGTGACTATGGTGGATCACAGTGTTTTGTATAACTGAAATTTGCTAAGACAATAGAACTTAAAGGTTCTCATCAAAAAAAAAAAAAAAAAAAGATATGTGAGTAATAGACATACTAATTAACTCAATGGGGGATCATCCATTTAAGTGTGTGTACGCTGCAAGTATGTTATACAGTATATGCATAGCAGATCATGCTGTAAATTATCTTACAATGTTATGTCAATTTTGCCTCAATAAAGCTGAAAAAAAAAAAAAGCAGACATGGTCCAGCACTCAACATGAGGCAAACTCCCTACTTTCAGCCTCCACTTCCTTTCACCATTTTCCTGGATTACATGCGTCCCTTGAACATTTCTCTTTAATATGACACTATTTCTGCATGTAAGTATTTTATTTGGAAACTGGAAGATAAGAACAATTTTGAGTGAGGAGTCCAAAAAGTACAATATTCACATTGATAGCAGTAAACCAAATTACCACCTAGTAGATGAATCTGCAATACAGTGATCTAAATGTGGTTCACTGAGATGAAAAATCATATCATTTCATGAGCCTGTCAGCATACTATCTAATGAGAGGATCAAGCAAATATAATTTTCCATGACATGGTTGAATAATTTGGAAAAAAGAGATGTGAATTAAAATTGAGTCGAATATTTAACTCAGCCAGCTTGACTTGAGAGGGAGAAATACCACACTGTCAAATCTAAAACCCACCCTTCCTCGCCTTGATCACGTATATGATCACCTCTAGGTAAATGTGCTTGAAATCATTACCTGCCAAGTCAGCATTCGGTGATGAAACTTTCCAACCCAGGACCTTCTCATCAAGATCACTTAGTAGCAGTCTTTGTCATCTCTGATTTCATAAGCAAAGGTTGGGATGGAGGCTTATTGGAAGCTGGAGAGGAAACTGGGATGGACGCTGGTTGGAAATGGGGAGGGAGATGGATTGGAGACTGGGATAGAGGCTGGTTGGATGTGGATGGAGGTAGGAGTGGAGGCTTGGGTGGAAGTCGTTTGGAGGCTAGATGGAGGCTGGATTAGAGACTGGAGTGGAAGAGGGCATGTGGAAGAGGCAGGAGAGGAGGATGGAATGGAGGTTGGGATGGAGGAAAATTGGAGGCTAGTGAGAGGCTGGAGTTGAGGCTGAGGTGGAGGCAGTTTAGAGACTAGATTGAAGGCTGGAGTGGAGGTTGGAGTGAGGCTTTGGAGGCAGCTGGCTGGAGGCTGGTAGAGAGACTGGGATAGAGTTTGGAATAGAAATTGGTTGGCGGCTGAGGTGGAGGTTGGGTTATAGGTTTGAGAAGTGGCTTTGGTGGAGTAAAGGATGGATAGGAGATTGGGGAGGAGGCTGGAGTGGAGGTTGAGTAGGAGGTTGGAGAATGAGGCTGGCTTGGAGGCCAGAATGGAAGCTGGGATGAAGTCTGGGATGGAGGCTGGGATATAGGCTAGTTGGAAACGTGGGTGAAAGCTTGACTGGAGGTGGGCCAAAGAGATTTGTGAAGAGGCTAGATTTGAGGTTTGAGTGGATGTTGAGTGGAGGTTTAGAAAAAGACGGTTGAAGAGGATGGAGTCTGGGATGAAGACTGGAATCTCCATTCTAGTCCTGTGTGGAGGTTACAGTTTAGGCTGGGATAGAGACTAGAGTGCAGGCTGGTTAGAATCTGGAGTGCGTTATGGGGTGGAGACTTGCTTTTATGCTCTTTGCAGGCAGGAGAGTGGGTTCATGTAGAGGCTAGAGTGGAAGATGAGGCGGAGGCTGTTAGGAGGCCGGGGTAAAGGCTGGGATGGATTTTGGAGTTGAAATTGGTTGGAAGGTGGGGTGGATGCTGATTTGAGGCTGGAAAGGAGATTAGGGAGGAGGCTAGATGGAGGCTGGTTGGGGTTGGGGTAAATGATAGAGGATGGGATAGAGGCTGGGGTGGAGGCTGACATGGACACTGGGGTGGAGGCTGGGGTGGAGATTTGGGAAAAGATTGGGGAGGAGGTTGGAATGAGGCTAGGATGAAGGCTTTAGTGGAGGTTGTGTGGAGGCTGGTGTTTAGTCTGGGATAGAGGCTGGAGTTCAGCTGGTTGGAGGCTAGAGTGAATGCTGGGGTGGAACCTGGAATATGATCTTTTGAGGCTAGGGTGGAGGCTGGAGCAGAGGTTGGAGAGAATGCTGGTTGGAGGCAAGGGTATAGGCTGTGGAGGATGTTGGACTAGAGGCTGGATTGAAGACTAGAGTAACAGCTGCAATGGAAGAGGGATAAAGGCAGTGAATGCTTGGGTAGTGTCTGGTTTGGAAGCTACAGTGGATGCTGGAGTACAGGCTGGACTGGTGGCTGGGAGAGAGTTTGTGATAGTCTGTGGGAGGCTGGGATGTATGCTAGGGTTGATGTTGATGTAGAGGCTGAAGTAAAGGCTGAAATGGAGGCTGGAGGGGAGTTGGGATGGAGTCTATTTGGATGCTGGGAAGGACAACGGAAAGGCTCCTGGAGTGGAGATTGGAGCAGACACTGGAAGGGAGCTTAGGGTGGAGGCTGGAATAGAGGCTGAGATGGAGACTAACTGGAAGCTGGGGTGGAGGCTGCAATGGAGGCGGGGGAAGAGGCCAGAGTGGAGGCTGGAGTGGCTTCTGGGGAAGAGACTGGGGGAGGATACCAGAAAAGGATGAAGTAGAGGCTAGAATGGAGACTGTTTGGAGACTGGAGTGAAAGATGGAGAAGATGGTGATTGGAGACTGTGGTATAGACTGGGGAGGAGCTTGAAATGGAGGCTGGAGTGGGAACTGAGGTATAGTCTGCAATGGAAACTGGAATAGAGGCTGTTTGGCAGCATGTTGAAGGCTGGTGTGGATTCTGGGATGGAGTTTTGGGTAGAGGCTGATAAGAGGCTAAGATGGATGCTGTGGTAGGGGCTAGAGTGGATTCTAGAGTGAGGTTTGGGGAGGAGACTGGGGAGAAGCCTAGATTGGAGGCGAGTGTAGAGACTGGGTTAGAAAAAAGGTAGGGATGGAAGCTGGGGTAGAGGTTGGAATGGAGGCTAAGGTTGAGGCTGGGAAGGTGCTTATTTGAAGTTGTTTGGAGGCATTGGTGAAGGCTGGAGTGGAGACCTGAGACAATACTGGTTGTAAACTGCAGTATAGGTTGGGGAGGAAGTTGTAATAGAGGCTAAACTGCAGGCTGGAGTGGAGGCTGGTTAGCAATTATATTGGAGACCTGAATAGAGGCTGGCTGGATGCTAAGGTAGGGGCTTGTTTGGAGGTGGAATGGAGGCTGTAGTGGAGGCTCTGCAGCAACTAGTTGGAGGTTGGAGTGGAGGCTGGGATGGATTCTGGAGCAGAGGCTGATTGGGGGCTGGGGGAGATTAGAGAATGGTGTGGCGTTTAGGGAGGAGGCTATATGGAGGCTGGTTGGAGGTTGTGATAGAGGCTGGAGTGGTGTGTAGTCTGGACAGGAGTCTAGAGTGGATAATGGGATGGAGATTGGTTGTGAGCTGCCATTGGAAGCTGGTTAGAGGCTGGGGTGTAGGCAGGGGATAAGCCTTGAGAGGAGGGTAGAGTGGAGGCTGGAGTGGAGACTGGGAATGGATTCTGGGATAGAAGCTGTTTGGAAGCTGGGGTCGAGGCTAGACTGGAGGCTATGATGAGATTATGGAGGAAGCTGGGGTGGAGACTGGATTGGAGGATGGGTTAGAGTCTGGGGTGTAGGCATAGGCTGAGTCTGTTTGGAGGCCTGATGGATGTGGGGTAGAGGCTGGAGTGCAAGCTGGTATGTAGGCTGGGTAGGAGACAGGAGTGGATGCTGGGATAGTGGCTAGTTATAAACTGGGTTAGAAGTTGGTTGGAGGCTGGGGTGGTAACCGAGTTGGAGACTGGGAGAAGGCTCATTGGAGGCTAGTTGGAGGCTGGGTTATAGACCACAGTGGAGGTTGGAATGGAGGCTGAATTAGATGCTGGAATGGAGGCTGGATAGAAGATGTAATAGAGACTGAGAAGAAGGCTCTTGGACACTGGGGTAGAGGCTAGTTTTGAGGCTGGAATGGAAGCTGTGAAGGTGGTTGTTAGGAGGTTGGAATGAGGTTGGGATGGTGTTTGGGGTAGAGACTGATTGGAGGCTAGAGTGGAGGCTAGATTGGAGTCTGGTGTGAGGGTTGGGAAGGAGGCTGGATTGGAGTCAGGAGTGTAGGTTAGGTTAGAGGCTGGAATGGAGGCTGGGATGGACTTCACTGGAACTGGGTTAGAGGCTGGAGTGGAGGCTGGAGATAAGTGGCGTGGAGGTTGTTTGTAAACTGGAGTGGAGGCTGTAGAGATGGTTAGTAGGAGACTGTATTGGAGACTGGAATGGTGTTTGGAGTAGAGGCTGGTTGGAGGCATGAGTAGATGCTGGGGTGGAGGTTGGGGAGAAGATTGAGTGAGGGTTGAGGAGGAGGCTTGTGAGGCTGCTGAATTGGAGGCAGAAGGGGAGACTGTGTTACAGGCTGGAATTGACACTGGAATGGAGGCTGCTTGGAAGCTGGAGTTGAGGCTGAAGTAGAGACTTGGATGGAGACTGGAGTGGAGGCTGTGATGGAGATTGGTTCGAGGCTGGTGGGAGGTGGAATTGTGGCTGTGGTGGGGGCTGTTTGAAGGTTGGGGTGAAACTGCAGTGGAGGCTGAGGTAGTGACTGATTTAGGTTCTTGTCTCCTCTCCTGCCCACTGTTCCCCAGGCTATGTCCCGGTGGCTCTGTTCAGGGGACAGTGGCCCACAGCGACAGCTCCTGCTCCCCCAGACCCTGTTGCTTCACCTAGACAGCAACACCTGCCTCACCCTGGTTGCACCTGAGACGCCTCTGCACATCCTGAGACCACAGCACCTCTTCACCCAGCTCCCAGGGTGGCGCCGATCCCACTGGTTACTGCAGTCAATTGGGAACATTTGTTCTTTCCACCAGACATGAAGTGTCAGGTGCTTGCTTCTCGAGGGCAGTAGCTGGTGTCTGAACTGCAGGTAAAGTTAAGCCTATCCAGCATGGTAGAGTGTCATTCGTAGGTTTATTTCCATTAAAGTGTGGACATCAACCAGCCCAAAATAAGTAGATAGGGGAGATAATTATGTTCCCATTTTCCACGTAATAGAAACAAAGACTGGCATACTTTAAAATCAAGATACATGTATAATTTAAAAGCTGAAATGTCAAGCTAAGATACATTTAGAAAGGTATTCTATAAATTCAACAACTAAAATAAGTAGCAAAATTAAAATAAAAGCAACTTTACACACCAGTTATTATATTTATGTTAGCACAGATACATTGTGATGTTTATCTAATTTCAAAACAAAACAACCAAGTCTCCAAATAATGCGTCTCTAAAGGATATAAACAAACAACTCTCGCAAGTGAAAATATGCTAGATTGTAAACATCCTTGACTCTGGGAGAAATATAATTGTGAATTAAAATAATTTAAGGGATGACTATATACTGGCAAATTAGTAAACTTTATTTTATTTAATAAAATATTCTGGCAAACTCAGAACTTGTCAATTTTTGGTTTCAAAATTTTAAACAAACCTATTCATCCACACATAAACACAAAATGCTATATCCTTTGGAGAGAAATGCAGCTTATGAAAACAAGTGTCATACGGTGAGTCAAAGCAGGATTCTGGAATCAAGCACGTAGGTTCAAGTCTTAGTTCTATTATTTGCTAGCTATAAAGAGTAAAGATGTGAAGATTTGCTGGACATTAATACAAATTAATACAACTGAATAATAAGAACATAATTCCATGAATTAGAATATGACACAGTGCCCAAATATATTACTGATCAAAACAATGATATAAAAAGACTGTCAGAAAAAAAATAAAGTTCTATATAATAGTTTCTATAATCTATAGATCATAATTCTATAACTATAATCACCAGCGAAAATAATAGGCAGGGCAGAGGCAGCAGCATGTGTGCACACAGTAAATAGAATATAAGGTGTGCTTGGTGGAGTAGTGGTTGAGTCACCACCTACCGCCAAGCACAGTCCACATACATCCCAAGGACCTGTGCTTTCATCCCAGAGCCAGGGAAACAACCAAGATGAACTAAATGAAATAATTATTTTTTAAATGTTTAAAAATTAAAAACCCACATAAATAAAATATGTGTCCATCATGAGATATTAAGTAGGCCATTTTGAACCACTTGTAATTAGGAGCTCTGGAAAGTGTTTCTTAACTATGAGTACAAATATAACTTATAAATATGTTATATTGTATATTACAGATAAATCAGTCATGTATTATCCACCAATGAATGACTTTTTCTCATGCTTCTTAGTATAAGGATATAAAAGGGATCTTTGCCTGTCAGGGTCTCAAGGAGTTCCAGAATGAATGGACAAGTGCCTGCCGGCACATCTTTAATACGTGTCTTTGCGGAGATATGTGGATCAGACAGTACTGAGAGAAAGATTTCCACATGGTGAGGATTAGTGGACGTCAGAACCTAACTGGAGATGAACTGGATGTAAATAGCAATCTAAAAAATACACAGAGAGAGAGGAATGAAAGCTTTTGAAAAATTGTTTAATCATTTTTGGGGGTGATCTTATTTTTCTAAAATTAAGTGAAATTGTGTGTCATATTTTCAATATAGTTAAGTAGCGTTCCTGGTAAAAGTTGTGTTTTATATAACACTAGAAGAGAGAACTGGTTAAATAATAAAACTCTGAAGCTTCTTCAAGCAGAGGATATTTATTGGTAAACAGGGAGCTTCCTGACACTCAGATTTATGTTCAGCAGGAGACTTAGTTTCATCTTGGATTCGCGGAAGAGGAAACCAAAATGGTTACTGGCCTAGAACTTTCCAAAAGACAGAATGCTATCGAGCCACTATACAAATGAAAACACATAGCTTGTGTTGACTAATAACCACCACTGTGCATTTAAGAGCAAACATTGGAAAAGTGATACCTTTGAAATATGGTTGGGGAAGAAGTTGCATTTAAAACTCTGAACTTGATACACTTTGCAACTACAGCAACAGCAGACTTTTTTTTTGCACTTTATGATCAAGTCTCTCCTGTAGGGTGAGACAAGAATTTACAGACAAAACTTAGAGAGCACGCACAACACAAAACAGAAGAGAGAGAGGGAAAGGACTGGCACAAGGGAAGGAGAAATCAGAATTAGACAGGACAGAGATGCCCAAAGCCAGCCTTTCCAGGACGTGAAGTTCATTCTCTCTCTGCAGAGTGCTAAAGGGTGTTTTATTCAGAGTGGTCGAGAGGATTAGGAAATGCGGACTCTCCAGCTGATGGGATTTCTTTGGGGAACAGGGCTGGGAGCATTTCCCAATTGATTTCAACGCAGAAACCATTCTTTCCATGGAGCATCTTGTGAGATGAGTATTCCATGAAACTTTTGGGAACTTCTCAAGATAAAATTAGTGTTCATGACATTTTAGGGAGCTAGAATTGAAAAAACTAGAATTTGGGGATTTTGAGTCCCATTAGCAAATTATACAGTAACACTTTAGACCATGCACATGGGACCAGAGAACCACTAGTGACCATGTGAGTCCACACTCCAGCTGCTTCTCCCTACAAAGGTGTCAGTATTTCACAGTCCCACCAGGTCACAAAAGAGTCTCCAAGCCTCAATTTATCCAAACTCCCACAGCAAACAGGTGGTGATTACTATTGTGTGCAGACACATCTCAAATAGGTAGAAATGTCTGAAAGATTTCCATCATCCAAAACATTTTAAATAGATTGTGATTATTTCTATTTTCAGATGTTACCACAAATTATTTCCTAAGGGGGAAAAAAAAAAGAATTTTAAAGAGAATCGTATTGTGTAGAACAGGGAGTGTAGCAGCAGGGCTGTTAGAATGGCAAAGTGCACACCTTAGTACCTGTACCCACATGGTGAGAACAGAGTAAGCAGCAGTAGGAGAACGGATGCAAGTGTGAGCCCACTCTGTTTTAGAATATGAAGCACTGGGTTAGTTATTATGTTTTATTTTTAGATATCTTCTGTTTCTTCCTAGCAGCGGATTCTGAGATATACACGGAGCAGGTTAAGGAGTGAATAAAGAACAGGGATAAGACGGTTCCCAGTTGGCATGAGTCCATGGCTTGGCTTTTGGAAGTCAAGTGTCTATAGTCATCTCGATGCTCATTCTGTCTACGGGTCACTAGCATATGCTGGGGATAAACAGACGTGGGCTGGAAATGAAACAGTCAAAATGGTCCCAGACTCCTGGCTGATGGAGTTCTTAGTACTTCCCGTGATGGCTGTGGAGGGGACTTCCCAGGGTGGTCATGGGACTAGATGGAGGGTCAGGACTGGAGTTAGTGGATCTCTGCTGGGTTGGCTGAAGCTAACTTGTCTTATTTCTGTTAATTCTCAGATTGTACTCACTCATTTGTATACCAAAAGGCAAAGTCGAAGAGCCTGCCTCCATGTTTATCCTTAATTTATAAAAGATAAACATCACCTAGATTATTGTATTTTAACTATTTGGCTGGTAATGAGGATCAACTTTCCTTCAGTTTTATTAACTAATAAAGTTTCCTCTTTGGTCACACCTGCTAATGTTCTTTGCCCCTTGTCCCTGGACTTGGCTGTTTGCCTTCCCAAGAGGGTGTGTGTCTAGTGCTTGGCTTTAGTTTGGATTTTGTGTTGTGTTTTTAATGTCCAGAAATGGTTACCTTTCCTCCAGTCCCATGTGAAATATTTTCTTTTGTAATTTTTGTCTTTAGCATTGAAGTCTGTCAATCCATAACTTACATCCATGAGTCTGCCACTGGACTCCTCTTCCTCTTCCTCTCTAACTACCCTGTGTTCCTCTGCCTTCCTCTTTCCTTTATTTACTCATCAATGTGAACTTTATCCACCTGAACTTTCTGGCAAGTTTAACCTGTGGTTAAAGACATGATTCAAATAAATTCAGGTACTTCCTGCACCAAACCCTTTTCCCATGACTAGCATGCAATCTCATATATCAAATTATGGAAATGGATTTAGGTTTAGGCCGATCTTTTATCGGATCAAGATTAATAAATTCATGCAATTACTCGAGGTTATTAAGTGCTTGAACACTGAATGGTTAAAGTTCTCTCCACTCTCCTTTCATTCAAATATTTTTAACTATTTATGGTGTTTCATGTAGTCATCAATGTTTTTAGATGTTTTAAAGTGATTTTCTTTATTGACTATTAAAATAAATTCCCGTATTTCAGGAGGGTGAAAATATGGTAATAAAACTGAATTTACAGTTTGTGGATTTTTTTTCAGACTTATTAAAAACTGCATATTTGTTGTGCTGAAAGATTTGTTTTTGAATCGTGGCTCATAAATTTTTCTGTGATCCATTTTATATACTTACTATTTGTTTTAAAAGTACATTTAAGCAGAATCAAAAACATCTCTCCTGCTACATATTTCCTTTGACACACAAAAAGTTCTTTCTTTTTGTGCCATACATCCTATATCTTTTTCTTGTTGTTTCTTTCTCAAGTTTATACCTCCATTGGTGTTAATTGATTAATTTTGAGCACACATAGCAAAAACTTTTTAAAGAGACAAAAGCCTGAAATGCTGTTTTATTCAAACAGGTTACAACAATGAATATTCAGACCAAAGCAAGAGAAGCAAAAATTCCCAAATTACTTGAGCATTGTCTATTCCTTGTAGTCATTGAATTTTCTCCCCACTAAGAGCTCTCTTCCAAGGAGAGTAGAAGATTCTCTACATGGTTGTCTTGGCTCTAGAATTACTCAAGCAGAAATCTATTTTAAATTCAGGGTCTAATTTCTCAGTCTACATTATCATTTCCCTCAATTCCATGGTTTTCGGCATGTCTTCACTGATTGCTTTGACTATTTTATTTCAATGAGGACTCATCCTGACACTAGATAAAACCATTAGACCTTATTTTTTTTTGTATAAATGACTCACAAATTTAAACAATATGAATTTGCATGTGATGATTCCAAATATAAAAATATCTGTATTTAATAGAACAGAAACCCTCAAAGACCCTATACTAACAAAAGATCTTCCTTCAATGTAGCATGTTTGTGAACATGACATCCTAATATCATCACTGAAATCTGTCTACTATGGGTTAGTAAAATAGCAAGTTATTTATATTTCAATTACTTTATTACACAGTTTGGGAGTCCAAAGCCACTTTGTTAGTGGTATTCAGTTAGAAACATTCCTATTTATTAGCTTTTGGTTTTCAGTAAGTATTGTTACTTTTTAAATGAATTTCTAAAATTTTTAATTTTCATGTGTAGAAAAGCTCCAATTTTAGAATTCTTAATTCATGCTAGGTATACAATATGGAATATGTACAGATTTTATTTTTCCTAATATAAATTTAAATGCAACTCCTTAGTAATTAGAGGTTTTGAACTTAATAAATTATGTGGTAGTAATTTAGATGAGTGTTAAACATTTGACATTACTGCTGTCACTGAATTGAACTAGATAATGTTATCCAAGTCATCAAACCCAGGATATGAATCACAAAGGGAGGAAATAATGAACTCATAAGGAATCATCTTTTATTAAAAATTCATTCGTGTTTCTTAATTGTTTAAAGTTAGCCTACTTTGATCATTTCAAAGTTTTATAATATATTTTATTGAAGAATAGGCTTGTCCAGGTAGAGTAGCAGCTGAGTGCAATCCACATACATCCCAAGGACTTAGGTTCACGCCTCCTGGCTGGGGGAATAGCGAAGATGTAAAACTAAATTGAAAAAGAAATAAAATGCTTCTTCTTCTTTCTTCCTGCCTGTCTACTCACCTTCATTCTTGCCTGCACCTTTCCTTGAAGAAAAAAAAAAAGAATAACTGGAATTATTGTAGTGCTGGCAATTTTTAAATCAAGGTCTCAGCTCAAAATACCACTTTTATACTTGGGAGTAGATATTCAAATATGTTTCTTTTGGTTCTGAGCTATTTTTTAGCGAAAATAAACCATAATATGTTTCAAATATTAGGCCTCTGTATTAGGACAGCTCTACCGAGGTAAGGACTATGGCATTCGAAATCTAAATAAAAATCCTGACACCTCGGCCTAGGTATTTCAGAGAAAACAACTGATTGCTAGTAAGAATTATCAATTTAGACATAAAACACTTTCAAGTTACTGGAAGTGTTGATTTTTATTTCTTTTTTCATATGGTCTTAAATTATTCAATTTTTAAATGTTCTTTTTACTTTTAAGTAAGTGCCTTTCAAGGGCAATTTGTAACGTTTATCAAAAACGACCATATTGAGTGAGCCCCCCCAAAAAAAATAAAATAGATGATGAAAAAATTTAAGTTGATTCAGAATTATAACTATATGGATATGACATGCCATAGCCAACAAATTTGGAAATCAATCATATTGAAGAAATCAAAAAACTAAGCTAGTTAGCAAACACACTAAAAGAATTTTTTTAATTAAAGCCAGATGTGGTATTGACATAGTTTACAACACATATTCCTCTTCACAGGGATGAATAGATTTCTTTTTAATGCACACATGACCTTTATCTGTTGCCTCTGTTAGCACTGCCCAAGAGAAATACAATGCGAGACACTTAGATAATTTTAGAAAAGTCACATTATAAAAGTAAAATCAAGTTATATTAATTATAACAGATGTTATTTAAGCCAATATATTTAATAACTTTCATTATGTCATAAATAAAAAATTGTGACTGAAATGACCTTATTCATACCGAGTCCTTGCAATTTGGTGTGTATTTCACACATACAACACCTCTCAGTTAGATCTAGCCACATTTTCAGTCCTCAGAGTCACAGGAAGCTAGTGGCCATTATATTGGGCACAAATTTAAATCATAATCATTATTCATTTCCAGTTCAATATGATTCATCGTCTGCCCTGAAAGCATTATAGATTTACTTCCTTGGAGTCTGTGTGTTGTACATCACTCATTGCTTACAAATGCTGATCCCAGTCATATCTATACCTGAATGAGAGGAATAATTGAGTCATTTAGCTGATAGTGCCAGGAAATTACTTCAAGTGTACTGATTGTTAAAATTGCTCCTAATGGCATAACAAACTGACATTGTTTTTCTCTTTTGTACTTCTTGAGGTAATTTAAAGACATTACTGATTTTGTCTAAGTGCTGATTTGAGGTTTCCAATTTATATGTTATTATAAAGATCCTAGACCTCAGGAATGATAAAAAATATCTATTTATCAACTTCACTAATTTTTTTAAATACAATTTCTATGCTCATGATTAACAAAAATGTAGATCATAAATTGTCTTAAATGTGTTGACTCTGAATATATTTTTATAGACCACATGTAACAATACAGAAAATAAAGGTGATAAAACAACGACATTGAAACAATATTGGGAAGACAATGTAATTACTGAGCACAAAAACAAAATTTGGAGGAATGTTTCCTTGAACCCATTAAGTAGCATCCATAATAAATGCAGATACAACTGGTGAGCTGCCTTACATGGGCAGAAAGCACTTAGGAATACTTGTGATCAAGCCCTGAAGAGCAGGGTACAGACAATTCAGGATACATTTTCATGAAACGAAACAGTACTACTTAATGGATATATGCTTGTTTGTTTCCCCAGTAAGCTAAGTAAAAATTTGTTGAAATTAATGGAAACATTGTCATGTGATAATGCCAGAATATTCTTTGCTTAGCCCTATAGAAACAGCATATTTCTTAGAATAAAACAATACCCACTGAGGGGTTCTGGGATATTTGAAAGGAGAAAAAACTATTTTGTTTCCTTGCTGTCTTAGGAGTAAGAGCTTATATTAAAAATCACTTTGTTGAAATTCATATTTATGAGTTGCATATTACTACCAGGTCAGTGCTGTTCTAGAGATATTTGATCTTTTCAGGGATGAAGATTTCCAAATAGGATGTGGTTAGTAGATAACTGCATAGGTATGCAAAATAAACCATTTAAAAGCTTAGCTTAAGTGAATATTTTTTAAAATCTTAGTTGGAAGTGATTTCTCAAGGGAAAAACAATTAGCATTGACGCATGATTCTCAAACTTTAAAAGTTTGCACATAAACAGGTTTTTGCCTTATAGAAAGAATGTGAAAGAAAAATCCAGTGAAAATCTATTTATTAATATATAATATGCCTCCCAGGGGATGGTAAAACATAGTAAAAGTGAAATAAAATAGTAGGGGCTGTTATAAAATTTTATTGTGCTATTGATGCTGAGATCCTATTTTATGACACTTAATCTTTAGAATTAAGCATTGGTTTCAGATGCTTTGATGCCTGGAGCTTGCTTTAAAATAATCCAAGAGGTGGGGAAGAGAATGTGGAAGCTACAGATGAAGCAACATCCTGAGGTTGATTATTTTAAACCTACATGAGATTCTTTTCTCTCTAAGCTTAAGGAAGACACTTCAATGACTGACCTGCCTTTGTTCTTTGTAATTATAAATCATTAAGTCTTTATTCTGTGATGTTAACAGTCATAATAGGAGTGTCAGATACTGTCATGTCTTAGCATTTGTCAATATCAGCTCACAGATGTGCCTTTTGGAAGGATAGCAATAGTTACTTACAGATGAGCAAGTGAACATATTAAGTGTCAAACACGAAAACCCCTCTCTATTAAAATAAAACCATGTCCACATAACTAAAGAATCTTGACAATGTTTTTATCAAACAAAATTAATCAAAACAAAACAAAAAAGGAAAGAAAAAAAATCAATAAAATTATAAGGAAATTTCCTCCACCATATGAACCCAAAACCTACTTCTTCCCCTCTGGCAGCCCCAGTCTTGTCATCAAAGCTCACGTTTATTTTAATTTAATCAGTTCATTTGCATTCCTTCTTCATATTCCAAATATAGCTGAAATTATCCAATATTTGACTGTCTCTTTCCGACTCACTTTACCCAACAAAATACCCTTGGGTTCTCTCCATGTTGTCTTGAATGGCAAGAGTTCATCTTTGTGTGGCTAATTAGTCTTCTATTCTGTGTACATACCAGATCTTCCTTATCCATTCATTCACCTATGGGTACTTAGGTTGTTTCAGTATCTTGGCCATTGCGAATAGTGCTGCAATGAACAGAGGGGTGCATATAGCTTTGCAAATGGATTTTGACAAATCGTATCCCAATCATTTTGAAGAATGATAAGCTAGTACATAAATATCTTAGAGTTCTTTTTGTTGGGAGGCCCAGTCAAACAAAATAGTCTAGGTCAAAAATGACAATGATAGGGCTCACATATTGTGTTTTTATAAAAAAAAATGATTAATAGGATAGATTGAGACTATCTCCATGTTTTATCACAGTGAACCTGAAATTTGATGAACTTTGGTTCTCTTTACATTATTAGGAATTTTAGAGGATCACTGAGAGCTTTCAGATTATGTGGGTTATATCTACAAATCTTTAACATTCAATATTAAAATGAAAAATATTAAACTATTCATTAATTTAATAATAATAATATAATATATTCCTACCTTGTTCATATATTTTTAAGTGTGACTGTTTTAAAACAAAACCAGAGATATGAGATGAGGCATTGATGCACTTTCTTTGAAAACCTTTTCAATTTATGACAACAGAACATTATTGGACTCTGAATTCTGAGTAAATAAAGATGTGATTCTGCATTCATCCGTTGATATATGTTGCATTGGTTAAGTATATGGAAAGAATTCAGAATCATACAAGGCAAATATTTCAAAAAAATATGAACTAAGAAAACTTCCTGGATCCATACACAGGATATACAATTACTTCTTTTTTAGTAAGCTACTTAGTTAAAATCAATCACATATAATATATATATACATATATAAAATAAAATACATTTACGTCACATAGGCTTTCATTTGCTTTTATTATTCCCTCTGCCTTGATTGTCCTAAGACCGCTTACCTCCTAAATTTATCTCCAAATAATCATCTTTATCTGTTTTTTGGAACAAATAAATATGTACATATTTCTGAGCCATTGTAACATCACAATGATCTGCTCAGCTTTTAAGCAAAGCACAACTCTTCTTTAGGAGATTTTTCGATCACTCACACGCACTTACCTCTGCCTCTCAGTAATGAAGAGCCCGGGCAAGGTTCTCTATAAAGTGTGGACAGACCCCTCTGCCAGTTGTATTTCAGTTTAAAACTCACTCTAGCAGAAAGTAATTCCTTCTTCTCTTCCTCCTCCTCCCTTCACCTCTCCCCTCTTTTTTATTTCAATAAGAGAGCTAAGGAGTAAATGGGATAGTGTTATCATTAGTAATTTATGAATTTCCCTATGCATCAATAACCACCTATATGAACACTTTCAAATTGGTTATACTGGTCTCTCTTATTGCCATGGGCTGTTCTAAATGCTAATGTCGTTTATTTCTAGGCCAGATGGGCCCCTCTGTCTTTTCCGTTGAAAGCACAATGTCTCTCATTGTGGTGCCCATCCTTCCCAGGCATGGATAGGTTGACTAGCTCTTAATTCAAGAACTCCATTATGTGACTGAGTATGAATTGTTGTTTTACCTACTATGCTGCCTGGAATTCTTGTTGCGCTTTTCTCCTGATAAGATAAAATTTGACATTTCTGATTTAATGCTGGCATATGAGTCAAATTCCTGCAACAATTCCAGCAGGAAGGAAAGAAAACATAATGTCCACTGCACATGTTTGATTTTATAAAATGACAGAGCCGAATGGTGAGAGTATTGAGTTTGAAAGTGTACGAAATCCACAAAATTTGTAAATACTCTAGTGAAAATGCCATAGTGCTGAATAATGGGTAACCCATGGAACATAACATAAATGCCCGAATTAACCAAACAACATAAATATGAACTTATGGGACCTCTGAACCTGGGGTGGTCCATGACCTTCAGAAACATCTCTGGGGTCAAGGCTATCTTCTCCAGCCATGTGATCAGTCATTACCCACTCATACTCTGGACTGTTGTGCTGTGGTCTTGGGGTCTAGCATCGCTGTCACTAGCCCCTCATGAATGAATGTATAAAAGCATAGAGGACAGTACTCAGCAGACAACATTTGAGAAAGAATTACATTATTAATATGTTCTGTGTTCTGACAATATATTACGCACATTTCTGGACTAAATGGAATGTTTTATTTAATTAACATCATCTAAATTAACAAGATGAAAATATTGAGCACATGAGGGGAAGAACCTAAATAATTGCCTAATGAGTATGTTTCTACTCTTGAAAAATAAAACTTCCTAGCTCTTTTGATATGACAGTTATTTGGGAAATGACACCTTTTATAGTAGAACCTTTTTTAAATTTAGGAGTAAAGACGAGATCACTTTTCTCTGCAAGAGGAATAATTTTTGTATTTCTTATTAAATGACCTCTTCAGACTGGGTTCAGCACTCCCTCACCCCTGTTGTATTCCCAGCCAAAAACATAATTCCTATGATTTCAATTTCTTTTAAGCCAAGGCATATGAGGAAAATGAAGTATCATCTAATTCCTACTAAAGCATTCCTAATATTTATGTAAGAAGACATGAAAATGTCAAACATACTCTTAGATGAGTGTATATGAGTTGTTAAGAAAAGTATTTGACATTAAATTATTTTCCCTGAATTATATAGAATCTTTCTTTAAAAATGAGTCAAAGATGTTGAAATCTATTATTGTTTGATAAATGTGTTTTTAAAAATCTGTCTTTTACTGACAGCAAGTCACTTTGAAAAGATAAATATAGGACTTGAATCATTGAACTGTTGGTTAAATCAATAAATAAGATACTTGATTTTAAACATAACCATAATTTTGAAATGTTATATTATACAAGCTACTGGAAAAAATAATATCTGAACTGAGACATTTTTCAGTTAGCATCTAAGAATGGGTTTATAGTATGTTAAAACAACAAAAATACTCACTAGAACAATATTTACATTAAATTTGTATACTTAAAAAGAGAAAATATAAACACTGATGAAGGTCTTTTAGAAATATTTCAAAAAGAATGATATAGTCAAGCAATACTTCTAAATTCTACAGATAGCTTCAGAAGTTCTATTTTTAGCAGGAATTGCACAATTCAACAGAACTTGACATTTCTAATTTAAAATACATAGAACATAAAGAAATGAAGGGCATAAACTACTATTTCTAAACAGTTGAAAATCTCATGGATGATTTCTGTATTTTAAGAAACATATCTAATCTACTTTCTATATTTTATCATATGAAAATATAGAGTTCATTTAGATATTCTAATTTTGGAATAAATCTAAAATTGAAAGTCTTCATGTTTAAAGCACAATTACCTTTTCAAAAAATTTAGTGAAAACTACTCCATATGTTTCTCTACTAAAATCAATTCTAAGTCCTGGAAATGATTAAAGAGTAAAGACAATCTTATTAATCTGTTCATAAATGTCCACATCTTCATGTACTGGATCAGTTTCCCTGAGTCATTCATGGAAGTGGTATTTGTTGATATTTTCAAAGCCTTGGTAGGTTTACAAAATGCCATTTCTTCCAGTTCCCAAGGTTTTGATGAGGCAGCTGACCTGAAGAGAGACAACTGACTTCCTCTCCCTTTCTTTATTCAAGGACTTATTATCAGTGCACAAAGACATCACATCCTCTGTGGAGGACTGAATTGTTGATGTCATTCATCATAATTACTCTTATCCTCTGCCCTATGTGATACTGCTATGCAGTAGAACAGACCATCTAAGTACCTGCCCCCTGATGTGGGATTTAGTCATACCTTATTTAACTAATAGAATGGAGGGATCTCTGTACCCTCCTTGTATGGAAGACCCAGTCATCTGGCATTCACAGACACTACCAAGGAAAGATGTTCCCAGTAGTCAGTGGTCCTGAGAGAATGTGGAAACATGAGGCTGCTTCCAAAGTGGCATCCTGGAGCCACGAGTCCAAATTCCAGAAGTAAGCTTAACCAGGCGAATAGCAGTTGATGGGCAGAACTATGAGAAAGGAATAGAAGCACTTTGTTTCATGACTTTTTCCACAGAAATATTGCATCAGTAGCTTCTGTCACTAGCCCTGGTGTACACAGTGGACTGGCCTTGACAAACCTTACTGTGAACACACACCTAGGTGGAGAAGCAAGCACAGAGTGGGGTTTAGCATTGCTCAGAGAGCAGGTGGGAAGACTGTTCTGTGCCTGCTTGTGAAAATACAAATGCACGTCAGAACTTCATATATAATTTCATGTATATAAAAAAAAAACAGGTACAGCGACAACATACGATATTGTTGCTATTAGGACCAAAAGTACCATAGCAACAATCTTATGTTGTCACTATACATTTTTTTATTTACAGTAACAACCAATATAAAACAAAATCAAGTCAAATATTGTATATATATACATTTGTTGAGAATCTCTTGGGCGTTATATGGCCACTGACCTAAGTGGTAGGCTTACTTTGTCATATCAGTCTAATTCTGCCAATGACACAGAAGGTCAGAATCCCCTCTTTTGTTCATTATCCCAGGAACCAAACAGTTTTAGAAACTGAATGTGTATAAATATAGAAATAGATACATACATAGAAATATATGTATATCTTATTTATGCTTTTTCCCATTCCCCTCTAACTTCTACAACTAACCAGAAGAATCAAATTAACAGTTAGGACAGCTGCAAAATGAGAATGTAGAATTCAGTCACTTATTCAAAGGCATGTGCTGGCTCTGGTCCTCATCCCAATAGGTATAATGTAGCTCATCACACACACAAAAAAAAAAAAAAACATAAAACTAAAGCAAGGTGGGGCTGTACCTCTCATGAGAAAAAAGTACTATTTTCATGTTGCAGGTAAGGACAGTGAGGGTCCCTTAGGTCACAGCCTCCAGAAGTACCAGCATCCCTGAGCTCAAAGTGTAGAGAGCCTCATCCTTGCCTCTTATCACAAGATCAAGGTGACCAGAAGAAGCTCCTATAGGGACCCCGACTGTCCTTCAGGGGCTGGGATAGAAGTCAGGGGAATGGGTCTTTGCTAGTGATTTCTTTAGCACTGGGTGGTGACAGTGATACCCTGGAGAAAGCCAAAGGAGGCACTGGTCATTCCCAAGGG
The DNA here is from genome assembly GCA_004363575.1 of Solenodon paradoxus. Taxonomy (NCBI): domain Eukaryota; kingdom Metazoa; phylum Chordata; class Mammalia; order Eulipotyphla; family Solenodontidae; genus Solenodon; species Solenodon paradoxus. Next base: position 342,732 of record RJWH01001109.1, read on the forward strand.
CATATTATTTACAAGATAGGGGTGTTTAAGTTGGGGAAAATTTGGCTCATTTCCTCCACTCACTCTTCTGAGAGGTTCTCATAGACATTTAAGCATAAGAGGAGTAATTTCCCCAGGCAGGTGTAGGTATTTTCTACTTACTGAAATCAGGAGCCAGAAAGAGCTGAGTGTAGGAGAGGGGAGTAGCTCTGCTTTGGATGAGAAGAGGTTGTGTATATTTTGCAGAGTGGATACACTGCTAGTGGTTGAATGATTTTTGAAAACGATTTGCAGAGGTGCTGCCGGGGACAGAGAAGTCGATGTTGACTGATGTGTTGTGGGCTGCCTTCCAGCTGAAGGAAACAAGGAATTCAGCCCAGGACCTGCTCCACACCGAAATTTGCTGCTCCCCAGGCAAGCTCTTTCAATTCAACATGCCCCATTCCTCCCGGGGTTGGCTCTCACCTCATTTGTTTGCAAGGTTTAAGCAGCTGGAGCACAACCTACAACAGAACAAGCAGATATTGGCAAGTGGGTGGAAAAAATCTGATAGAGAGGTCAAGTGACCCAGGCAATAAAGCCTGGAAGTACAGCCTGAATGATCCAGGAGCAAATCTTCCCCATTACTGCCTCTGAAGCCGTAGCAACTTAGGTGACAGACAAAAACATCCAGGTGTGAGCGGGAAGAGCTGCCTCGGGGTCAAGGTCTTACTCACACAGCTGGTCCACGAATGAACATGTTCATGGTGCAGTACTCCCATTTGTATTTTATTAAAGATCACAAAGTTCAACCATTAGTGTCTTGGCCAGCAGAATCTAATTTCTTCTCATTAATACACTGGATCCTTATCAGCAGCCGGATTCTGGGTTTAGATCATTGATTCCTCTCTTCTTCACTTTATTAAGAATTCTTCAGTTTTCCAAGAAAGACATCACTTCAAAAAATGTGAGTATCCTGAATGAAAGGTTATGATAAACTCAACCTGCAATGTAAATAATATGAGAGAGTTATGTTTAAAATCAACATTTCAGGAGCAGTATTCTGAAAGAAGAAGGAAACTCTGATACATGCACAACATGAATGAACTTTGAAGTTGCTCCTCTTGGCCACCCCTACATACTGATCAGCATGAAAGGGGTGACAAAGGTCTAAGGTGAACGTCTAGAATTCTAGTCTGTTCTTTCCTGACATGATGTGGCTTTCTCTCCCCAAGAGTCACCCTGTGTCAGCCTGAGTGATGTATCGGTGAGTGGCCACCTGGCCAAAAGGTGCCTTAGACATCAGACTAAGTGCAGGCCATCCATCTGGATTCTCTGGCTGGGTTGGTATGTGCTACAGACTGAATTGTGTTTCTCCAAATTCGCAGCTGAAGCCCAAGCCCCCATGGAATACTTCTCCATGAAGGAATAGCCAGGGCTGCTAGCCCTTGGGCAATATTTGGACTCCCAGTTCAAGTTCTTGTTCAGCACATGGATCCAAGAACTTGGTGGTAGAAGTGGGAGGTCACAGATTAGGTCACTGCTACATGTCTTCATCCTGATGCTTCGGGGCCTGTTGCTAGAAGTTTAAACTAAATGTTACAAGAGGCAAGTTGAACAGATGTTGTCCCTGCCTCTAGTCAGGCCGATGTATCATGGCGGCCACATAATGATATGCTCTTGAGGGAAATTCATCCTATTTGGGGACCTCATTGTCCATGGGTCCCTCTGTTTTGAGTATGTTTTTCTAGCAGAGGCTCTCTCTATCTTTTCAGGGAATTTGAATAGCAGACAGCAGGGAAGATACAATGTCCTCTCCTAGAGCAAAAAGAAGACAGACCTAATGCCCCTTATTCAAATCCAGGCTTCCTCTCCTGCAGGAATCCCACTGCTCATGCTTGTCTCCCTCTGATTTCTGATTGCTACCTCCCCAAGGGATGTGGGGGACCAGCAGTACTAACTCAGCAATCATAATGCTCAAGCTGCACCCTGAGTGGTAAAATCTTCCATTCTGATCCAGGGTCTCCTGTCTTCTGACAGCAACTTCATTTGCTGGTTACAAGTTGGGCAAAACCTTAGACTCCAGGAAGCTCTTGACAGTTCTGGTATCTATGTCTTCCGAGCAGCCCCGTGGTTGGATCTCAAATAAACTTAAATTAACTATGGGCTTTGGGAGCCTCTGATGGGCATCATTATAAATATATAAAATGATCATGTGCATTTAGGTGCTGTGTGTGTTAGAAATTCTTTATTTTAAAAATCAGTATCTTCACGCTCCACATGAAAAATCACTCTAATCACCCAAAAGGCACTGCAGGGAGTATTCAAAATATGGGAGTAATATTCACATCATAATTTTGTTTTATTGTGATGTGTGAACTAATCCAATAGTCATGTAGATATTAATAATCCATGGATGGGAGAAAGAGAGAAAATATATACTTTTGAATGAATAAAGTTGATAGTGAGGCAGGAGCAGGCCATTAACTTTAGTCATTGCAAAGATTTTCTTTTCCATTCAATAACCTCTATGCAGTTATTCTGCCATTGAATACAATTATTTTTGATTCTGAGGGGACTGTTCATCTTATAAATCAATTAGTTTGACTCATGGTTAATTTTTGATTAGGATTTGATTTCATTTAGTTATGCAGGAGTTCATTGGGCCATCTCTCTTCTCAATCCCTTTATCCTTCGTCATTCTTTCTCCTCATCATTTTCTCAGTCACTTCCTGGGACATGCAAAACAACTGATGTCGCTAGCATACACCCATAGAGCAGGATTTTGCCCAAAAAAGGAATGTTTTCTTTAAGATGCGAAATTTGTGCCTGTGCTTAGAGCCCTTTTGCTCTTCAGCTACATGGAGAAAGTTCCGGTTAGCTTGTTTATGAAAAATGAGATCCATTTACCCAGGAAGCCCTGCCCCTGACTGCAGAAGGGGCTTCTCAACCTTGCTGCCTGAAGCCACGCCAAGTATAAGAAAAACTCATACAGAGCCAGGGAGTTTTCTACACAAACACAGCTTGATAACAAGTCTTCTAGACTCACCATCCACAAAATTGTCTCTGTAAGCCTCTCCTTTTTAGAAACTCTGGAATTCCCATGGAACACCCTTCTACTGAGAAAAAGAATATGGAAAAGGACAACCTCTAGACCTTCTGTGACAACAGAACTGTGACCCACAGCCTCCACATTAATTAGCCCCCAATGGGCAGAACTTGATCAATAAGTGCTAGCTCCCTCCTTTCCTGCCTCCCTTATCACACAGCACCAACCCCCAGAAAGTCAAGTCTGCTCCTAACCATTGCATAGGGCATCCTAGGGTCCTAATGAGCCCCTCCAGCTTCCCAGGCAGACAGCCTCTGTCGCTATGTCAGGTCACACCTGCACCTCTTGGGTCTTCCATGAAGCTTCCAACCAACCTCCCATCCCAGTCTACCTTTGAGTCCCTGTCAAATGCAAGCAATGGTGATTGATGTCCTTGCTGCAGTGCCTCAGAATGAATCGCCTTTGCTTTTCTCATTGGGTATTTTCCATTTATTTCCACACAGCAAAATAGGAAGAGTATGAATTGCTAGTGGTTTCATAATAAAGCCCTTCAATAACTGAATTGCAAAATTAATAGTAGGTTCTTTTTCCATTAGTTTGTATGTTGTATTACCACCAAAAATCACAAACGATAGTAAGAATCATACTAGAACAAAGTACTGACAACTGTCCCACCCACACAATGTGTACACCTCCCCAGGCATGACCCTGCCTTCGTCCCCCGTTACAAATGAACCTTCACAATGGGTGGAAGCCACGTGTCTGTGTGCAGTAGCTGATTCCCAGTCGGGGATGAGTTAGCACAAGTTCTACTGATTCTGTGTTTGTTTTAATGAATAGGCTTCTCAGCTGCCACAATTCTCATTACCACAATTCTGAAACCTAGAATGCAGGAGAAACAGATTTTTCATAGCTCAATTTGGGCAATCACCCACTGGCTGCAGAATCCTGGATGGACTTGGGGGCAATCCCAGAGCTTGGGAGGTGGGGTGGGAGTGTGTTATGTAAGGCACTGCATTTCCCTGGTATTTTCTTTCTAAAAGAAAAAAAATCCGCATTTTGAAACACATCAGACCCAGTATGTCTTGCACTTGGCCTTGGGGACCTACCCCACTGGCTGACTGGACAGCAAGTAAATCCCACTCAAGCAGGACCATGCAGACAGGAAACACCCTTAGGCCTGGGAAGGAAATTCAGGCCCCATTCAGCTCAAGTCCTTCCTCATGGGAAACGGAAGCCAAGACACTTCACACGACAAGACATCACACATGTTTATATGCCACAGTCCATAGATTTAAAAACTTGGCAGCTCTCTAGCAAAGGTTAGCCATGACAAGAAAAATGATAATAATTAGTCATAATTAGTTAGCAACATTTTGTCATTATTAGTAGTTTCAAATTATTTTCTAGGTTCACATTATGAAAATCATCAATACATTATCTCCTTGTTCTAGCTTCAATTCACTTAAAACTAAGAAAGAATATTAAAAGCTAAATTAAATTGTGTCCAAATGAAAATATGTGATATGCAAAATGGTTTAAATGTGGATATGAAAGTAAATTGCTAGCTCTTTTAAATCATATGGGATTGCCCACTTGGGAACATTTTTCCACATTTTGTTCAGGGCTATTTTCTAATGAAGTGAGCATTGGGGAAGTTATGACTCCTTAGAGATGATTTCCAATTCAAATAGATATTACAAGTAAAATTTCTTTCACCAAAATTTCCCAAAATGTTTCAACACTTATAGGCAGTAATTCAAACAGAGTTCCCACAATAAAATCAGAGAGGTTTCCTTACCGCCCTTATCTGAAATAAGATGGTAAGCTCAGAACATGTTCAATTTCAGAAGGTGCCAGAAGAATGTCGACAAGACATTTAATTGTACAAGTGAACCAATGCCTGGACATTCAGCTTTTTGCTAAGGCCCTCCTACTCATGAACGGCATTGTCGGCCATCGAAAGGTAATAAAATGGTAACCGTAACGAGGCATTTGAGCCAAGTCATGGACACAGCACTCTCAGGGTTTATTCATCTTTATTAAACTGAAAGCTAAATGTGTTAGGATCTGTAAGATTTGATTTTCTCACTCTTGTGAAAGAAAATCATTTATTAAAAAATAATTAAATTAAAAATTCTGTAAAATAACTCATTTTTTGCAACCAACATTTGATTGGAGCTTTGTTTACCTTGTAATCTCTGATTTTAACACATTGACACTTATTTAATTATTGAACGGTTCTCCCAATTTTTGATGGTTGGTAGGAAGTATGACCTGGGGATAAAAGGAAATAAATATGGACAGATCTTGTAGGGTCTCCAGGCTTGCAGGAATTTTATCTTTTTAAAACATTGTATAGGGGTATTTTATCTTTCTTCACATTTTCAATAAAATCTAATAGAATATTTTCAATATAAATTATCTATGGTCCTTGAGACAGTTTCAAGCAGTAGCAAAAGGACCAGTCTCCCCAAAAAAATGTTGAGATGGACTCTTGCCAAGATGTCCAAGAGCAGGCTTTATCCATTACATGTCCCTTTGGAGTGTGGAGCTACAATCAGTCCAGAGAAGCTGCTGACATCGCCCTAAATAATAAAGAAACCTGGATACAGGGTCCTCTCCAGAAGCCATCTTTTAATCAGAAAAACCTATCTTTTTAATTTTTTTTTATTATCATTGAAGGGATATTGCATTTTGACAATGACTTGTTTTGAGGTACACATAGTTGTATTTTTACATTTACAAATAACAAAGTAGATTTACTAATATCCCCACCTTTTTTTCCTCCCTTCGTGCCATATTCCCCACCCTCCCCTGTCACTTTAGTACCCCCTGATTTGCCTTTTTGTCTCTCATCTCTGAGAGTCCATAGTTGTTTGGAGTAGTGTTCTCTCTCCTCTCTCCCCCAACCTCCCCACCCCATTTTCAGTGTGGATTAATTTATGATATTTGTTTGTTGACAAATCTATCTTGAAGCAGGGCAAACATCCAGATTCAAGACTTTGTCATGGGAAGCCATCCGCCACATGAGTCCCCCTCCTTCCCCTTCCCCTTGGCATTCCAGTCTCCCTGTGCCATCCTCAGCTCAGGATAAAAGTCCTCAGTATGACCCATTGTTTTTTTCAACACCTACCCACAATGAGGGGCACTGCAACCAGATGCAAGACAACCTGTGCCTGTGTTCCTGCAGTGGGCTCATGACCTAAATCAATGCAATTAGAGGTCCTTTCAATACTTCCATGAATGCCAGTGGCAGATAATGCTTTTCCTCTCAACTGGATATGAACTTAAGGAGCCTTGTGAGGCTGGTATTGCCACTGAAGTCTTTTTACGGCAGTGAGGGAATTGTCTGAGAAAGGAACCAACACAAAACACATGCAGTTGAGAGATGGTGAAAGTGAAACCATGCCCTAAAGTATTGGAACCCAAAATGAACTTTTTGGTTAAGCCCATTTGGATGGCTCTTTCTGTTACTTACAACCCAAAGTTCTAACTGATATAATTATGATCATGCAAAATTCAATTCAGTAAGAGGAAAAACTAGATAAATGCATATATATCTGATGTTTCTTTTTTAGAGCAAAATCTGAGAAATAAATAAAAACTCAGAATCTATTGGCCATATCAGCTTGTTCTTGATGTTTGCCACCATTCATTGTTTAGAAAAAAAAAAAAGGAACGCATAAGAAACTAAGCTCTGAGTATTCAGAAAAAAAAATTATAATGAATGACTTGGGATATCCAAGAATGAGAGATTTAACCCAGTCCCTTACATTATTACAAGAAGAACAGTTGTTCTAAGCAGTGACCATCAACCAACAAAACGTTACAGTTATCAGATATTTATAGGCTCATAGAATTTTAACCGCATTAAAATCACCTGTTACTCAGTAACACAGAAAAATGAGCTCAATTCATTTTCAACAGTATAAATTGAAATACAATTTCAGGTTCATCCTTAAATAACTGAAAATTTAAATATATTCGAATAATGGTTATCTTTTTTTTAGCCATGCAAATTTTCCATATGTATGTCGTCATAGTTGGTCTTTTCTCCTACTAAACTGTCTTATGTTAATTTCCTTGCTCATCCAGTCCAAGAAGAATCTCAGCAGGATGGGGGATTTTGCCCACCTTCCAATACCACTTAGCAACATGAACCGGAAGAAATAATGTAAATTACCAAGTAAATTTTCAGTTATTTCTAAGTTCAGGACTATTAGATCAACTTTCTCTCATTTTCAGGTAAAGTGATTGTTTTCTGAACTCTATTTCCCACTACACTCGCTTTCTATCATGTAAGAATGCAGCTTTATGTCAAGCTCCATGTATAAAAGAGCTACACACCTTTCCATTCACATCTGGCTATGGAATAGCAGCTAGAACTACTTAATTTACTCCTGTCAGTATGATATTTATTGAGCCTATCAGATATACCTTCCCAGTATAAACCAAATGTGTGAAAATTCCCTTTCCTTCTATTGTAGAAATAGCTAGAGATTGGAAAGAGATTTTCTGGCAAAAGGCATTGCCTGTTCACAGCTGGAAGGGAACTCTTTAACGAAGTTAGAGATAACAGGAGAGTGTGTTTTCCCTGAAAATGGCTTTCTCTGATAACATAGATGTTCTTACTAGAGAACTGAGGAGTCTCTACAGATAAGTGTCAGCTTAAAAATATGCACTGACTTTCATGATTCTTATGCCCCCCAAATTTGATCTCTGTCTAAAAGTGGTATTTGACTGAGGGGCAGTGGGGACACAGCCAGTGACCAGGAGTCCCATCCAGACCCTGCCCAGCTAGTGTCTAAATTTAAGGTTAAGAACTTCAGTCTCCTCAGCTATCAAACAGAGAAACTGCACCAGAGAGTTCAAAGATTCCTTTTAGTTCAAAGTCAGTATTTATGTGTTAAAGTCCTATCATTACTCTAACATGATTATTACAGCTTATATAATTATAGTTTTAAATGTTATAAGCAAAAAAGTCATTGTATTTGTAGTACATTAGCGATTAATAAACCAAGAGGGGAAAAGGCCATTTTAGGTTATTTTCTGATAATGAACTGCTTCCTACTGACTATAAAATAGGCTATGGTGCCATCTGCAGGTCATTCTGAGACTGTCACAGCAGGTGACTGCAAAGGCCTTGCATTTTAAGGATACATTTCCTCTTTGCATTTCTCCAAAAGCTTGCAAAATGTTTTATGATTTCCATGTAAGGTAAATATGATACCAAGAGAGTTATTCTCTGCTAAACATAATTTTAAATGGTAAGATTTTATTTATGCATGTTATCACGTTTCTCCAAAGGGGTACTAATACATATATTTCTAAAATGAGATATCTAGATTGAATTTGTTGATACAAAGGAGTTGAGTATTTGCACACTAACTGCACAGTATTTACAATGGAATCCCTTGGTGTGCCCTAGTAGCCTAGCAGTTAAGTTCACTACCGCTGACTGGCACAGTCCCTATATATCCCAAGCACCCAGGCTGAGACCTGGGACTGGAGAATGACCAAGATGATCAACTAAATAAAGTGTTTCTTCCTTCTATCTCTTCCACCTGCCTGCTCGTCTTCATTCCTTTCCCTAAAAAGCAAAGACAAAAAAATGAAACTGGAATCCCTTCCCCATGTCTGACTTCCTGCTGGACTCTGAAGCCTGAACAGAAAGTGGCTTCCCTGAATACCAGAGGCTAACTCCATCTCTACAGTAGAGTGTTTCCCCTAAAATGACACTCAGTTTCATGCATTTATGACATCCTTGTACCCAGGAATGGGAAACCACGTGGGTCACTTTGTGGAAGGGCTGATGTGATTCTAACACATGATAAATAAAGATCTGTTAATGAACAAAGAAACTATCTTCTTGTTTAAAAAAAGGTAGTGTGGGTAGAATTATCGAAGGACTAGATAAAGGAATCCTCCATGATTCACCACTTAAAAGGTTCCTAAAATTAGAGCTCTTTCAACAACCTAGAAAAGAAGCGTCTGAAGATCTTCGAACTCCGTTTCTAGAATGGGTGGGACATTTGTTCTCTTTAAAGTAAACAAGAAGGTAATATTGTTTCACTGACAATTTATGATGCCAGTATCAAAAAAACTCAACTATATTCTTCTCTCCTCCTTACCTAAGGCAGGGCTGCAGAGGAAATTATCCAGTTTAGATAGATCACAGCTACTGCACACATTCCTGCCTCAGGCCACAGCTGAGCATGCTGAAGGTGATGACCAGGAAGGCATCTTAAATTCTAAACATTCACTTTGAATGGAGAACATAGTGAATTCCAAATTCTAGAGAGGTGACATCATCATATTGTTAAGACTTGGAAGCAATCAGGCCGCTAATTACTGGAATTGCTGATAAATATGACGGTACAAAGAACACATGAAATGCAAAGCAAACATGCTTTAATATTGAATCTATCTTTAATTTACTCATAGAGTTGGTAACCTCATTCATGCATAGCTGAGTTATGCCAAAAAACTGAGGTCCTTCACTAAATGCTAGACACAGGACAGTCTGTGATTTAATCACAATACAGGTGTCAGAGGATATGCTCAGGAATGCAAACTAATATTTTCTATGCCTGTAATACAATATCAGTATAAATACGGTTCTGAAATTCTGACTGCCTGCACCATGAGTCACCATGGTGTATCTCTTCATTTCCAACCATCATCACCCCTCTGCCTAGGGACAGCAGACATAATGCAGAACAGAGAGAGAACTGATAGGTCAGGAATAAAGAGAAACCCACTAAGGGGCTCCTCACACACAAGGCAGTTTCCTTGTGTGGGGGTGGATACCTCTCTGCCTCCTGAATTAATAAAAGACACTTCCACTTTGGAGCAATCCAATGAAATCTCCATTTCCAGGTCTCAATCTATTATTGATTCAGGAGGTTTGAATTTGTGCCTTTCTTGAATGCTTGGGAACTTTCATAAACTTTGTGGAAAAAACATTTAATGATGTAGATATAGGAGCAGGGTGGGAAGCAAATATTTAAGTCCAATGAAGCTTTTAAAGAAGAATCATCCTGGCCCCAGAGCTCCTCTTGCTTAACATACGAGGCCTGGGCAATCAAATAAATGAAAATGTCAGGAAGGATGATAATCGAATCTAACTAGACTGTACAAGTCATCCTTCTTAAATAAGGCAACAGCAGAGAGGGCCTGATGCCCTAACTCAGTTCTCCTTCTTTGCTTCCAGGAAAATTCAGAGGTGGGAGTTAGAAAAAGCAGCATGGCCAACCTGAAGATATCTAATCCAAAAGAAGGTATATTCAAATTCACTGTTTTCTGATTTTTAAAAATTATTTTTTTCCAACTGAATTAAGGTATCATTAACATACAACATTGATGTATGTAGGATGTAGACAGTATTGACTTGATACATTTACCTATTACAAAATGATAACACTATAGAGTTGATCACGTAACACAATTTCCATTCTTTTTTTGTCATGGGAACATTTAACATCCATTCTCTTCGGGACTTTCAAGTATAGAAAACAGTACTGCTGACTATAATCAGCATGCCGGGTATTAGATCCACAGAACTTACTCATCTTCTTTGTGCCCTTTGCCCACATCTTCCCATCCCCCCATGCCAGTCCATTTTTAATGTAAATGTGCAACCGATACCTATGCAAAGATGATGCCTTCAATGATGTATACAAATCTGTCAATTAACATGCCTTAATGTTTTGAAATCCAGGATAATCCTTCAGAATATTAAGATTCTCTCCAAAAACATTAGTAACAAAATAGTTTCAATTTCTCCATCACCTCAGATACCAGCTCTGACTTCTCCTTTTCAGTCTCAAGATAGACATTCTCACAAGAAAGTAGAACTAGAGTTGCTAGTGGTTGGTTTTTCTTATGGAGGAAACAACTCAACTGAAGGTGAACGTTATTTTTACTTTGAAGTTAAGAAAGCATCTACTTAAGACTCATGCACCAGCTTAAGTAAACAGAAAAGCATTTATCGAAACCACCATAGAATTCTCTCTCACCACTGTGGAAATTGGCTTATTTCTGGATGTCTCAAAGGCTTCCTAAACATATGGAATTTAGATAATTACAGAAGGTTTTTATAATGGAGTCCCTTTTGCAAATCAATATAAAATTGTTAACTGGAAGAGGACATGCACCCGAAAGCTATTTGTTTTAATGGAGTCTTAAGAAAAATGCTTAAAAACAACACAACTTTAATGTCTTCTGAATAAATTAAAATGAGGAATTGTCCACATACTAGTAACTCTGAGACAACTAAGTCATATTATTTTTAAAAGAATTATCTTGAATATTGTTTTGGGAACCATAAATTCCATAATTTACCATTCTAGTATCAATATTTCTTCTCTTTAATACTCTAGGCTCTAAGAAGTAAGAGAAAATGATATATCTGAGTGCTAACCATCCATGAAACCACATATCCCAGGATTTTGAGAATTACTTGAACTATAAATTGAAAGTTACATATTAATAAAATTATCCAATTAATAAATTCATACTCATCAAGAAAGATCTATTTGTTAAAAAATATTTGGCTTCAAAGAATTAAAATGCATACAGCAGTGCTATAATTTCTAATACTCAGATTAAAATGTGGAACATGAAATTTTAGTTTGCTACCAACATCTCTTACTTCCCAAACTTCAAAATGATTATGAAGTCTCAAGTGCAAGATAACATTTCGGGTTATAATTTGAATCATCTATTCATTTTTGTCTGTGATTTACTGTACTAGCTATGAATGTAGAAGCCAATAGGAAAGGATAGAAAAAAACTCTTAGATTTGTTTTGAAAGGTTCTTTCTTCCTTACTGAAAAAAATAAAAATGGACTAATGCCTGTTGGATAAATGAGAAAGCATCTAGATTCTAGGGAATGTTATTTAATAAATAAAAAACATTTTCCAGATTAATATTGACCTTTAAAATCCCTTGCATATTATTTGGATTCTTTTTTATGTCTTTCTTTTTTTGTGCAATTTCTCTGCCTGGTCTTGAAATCAATTAAAAAAAAAAAATACTATGAGCAATTTGCAAGAGACACAACTAGATTCTTGGAAAACTTTCTTGTTTCGTCGTTTCTTTCCCATGGGCCTTCCACAGTGACGTCTCAACCCTAAGAAGCCACGTGGGGAAGCAGTAAAATGGCTGTCCACAAATGGGCGATGTTATCAGTTGATAAAGAGAAACCTGAATGCCCTCACTGGGTGTTATAAATGACCCCTAAGTCACACAGAGCAAGTCCGGGGACAGCACCCACACAGGGACAAAGGCTAAGAAGGGCCATTTAGAAACAGCTTGAGCTTTTCCAAAGAACAAAACACAAAATAATTGCCATATGGTTAGTGATTGTTGCCTGCAGCATTAGGAGGGAGATTTGGGCTGAGTCTCAACAGGAGCGTTTCCTGCGCAGCAGATCCTGCACTTGGTTGTGGGGGGGCGAATGAGCCCCTTCAGCAAGTCTGCTGGCAGAGAACTTCCCAGGCACTTCCAGAAGGAAGGAATCCCCACCTTGCTTGGGGTGTTAGCGCCATCTACAGGAAATGACACAAAGTTTTCTTTGCTCACATCCTAAATTAACATTGTTTTCACCTTGTAAATGATGCTTTTGAATAAAGTTCCAGAGAAGAAAGGAAAGTGAAGTGGGTGGGCTATGTAGTTGTGACTCGTCTGTTCCAGAGGCTTTGAATCAACTTTAGATGTTTTCTTTGTAAATTAAAAAAGTTAATAATGATGTGTCAGTGTAGGTCAATTTTTTGGCAAAAAAAAAAAAGTCCCACTCGGATGGGGGCTATTGATAGTGGGGGAAGCTGTGTGTTTGTGGGGGAAGGGTGTATAAGAAAATCTCTGTAGCTTTCTCTCAATTTTACCGTAAACCTAAAATTGCTCTAAAAAATAAAGTCGGGATTTGGGGTTTTTTTGTTTTGGGGTTTTTTTGTTGTTGTTGTTGAACTTCAAGGAGAGTTCACCCAGAGCAAGAGTATCCATCTCATACCAGGCTCAAGAAAACAAGGGTGTTTTAGGTTCCTACCTCCTCGTTCTTCTGGGTCCTGCCATCCACTGGGGTAGGGACTGCAACTCTGCATCCTCCTGAACCTCCTCTCAGAGGTCATCCTGGGCCACCATCTGCTGAGGACACAGCGCTCTGCTTCACCGGTAGTTCCACTTCTCTGTCCTGGGAGAGAGCGCTGGTCTGCACGGGTTCGGTTCCACTCTTCTAGAATCTTCTCCAACCAAGGTCTGGGTACCAGGCCTGGATAATTTGGCCAAATGTTCCCTCTTTATCAAGATTTTTCACATTATCCCCTTTTCCTATTCATGAACCCTCCTTAGTGACAGTTCCTAAGTTCCACGACACACATGGACATATCTAGACACCAAAGACAAAGGCTCTAAGCAGGGAAGACCCAGACTTTGTGCTCTGGAGTTGACATGATATGGGACCCCATTTAAGAAAAAGAATGCATACTCAGGATGACGTGAGTATGTCAAAAGAACAGGAAACAAGAGTTCCCAAGAGCCAAAGATGGAACAATTTAAATAACATAATAAATCAAGTCCTACTAAATTGTAACCCAAAATACGAGATACATATCCATGAGTCCCAGTGATAGAAATTGAATGACTAAACAAATGAGAAAGAATAAACTTATGTCCCAAGGAGTTGGAGCATAACAGCATAACTACCACTTTGTAAGTGTTGGCTATGCATAGTGACTTCTCTTCCAAAGAGAACAGGACAGAAAAGAGAACAGAAAGAGTAACTTTGTGGCAAGGAATCCTGAAAAACCCCACCTCCCGCAGGTGATGGAGGTTAATGTAGCAGCAAGTTACTATCAACGAGTTCCAGCATGTACCTGGACATGATGTGATGAAAAAGAAGCCACTTTCCCTCTGTGAGCTTATCCCCAAAAACCCATAAACCCAGTCTCATTGTGCTAGGAAACAGCCATGTAACATTAAAAATCACAGATCTGTAGATTTTCAATGACAGAGGGACATACTCATATTTGAGTTACATCTCTTGATATTTTCATATTAGAAAAGAACTTTTGATTCAAGCATATATTTCTAACATTGAATTTCAGTAACTCAGATGAAACTTAAATTCAGCATCTAATGTATCTTATCTCAGTCCTTCTCATGTGGATTTATAAGATTTATCCATAAAATAATTAGGGGGGACTCCAGGTCTCTGTTTTAAGGTTTCCAAAAACTGGCTGCATAATCTTGGAGGTGCCATGATATTGTGCTTCTATTCTCTAATCTATAAATAAGGAAAATAACAGAATTGATATTTAGCAAACATTTTTATTCCAATAAACCTACAAAAGAGAGATTTTCTCAGAGGCATTCTAATAATAAATGAATGTGTAGTTCGACTGTAAGAGTACTGCTTTCTAAAAAAATCATTTGAATTTAGGACCTGGGAGAAAGGTCAGTACACCAATAACAATGCTTACGCTTTGGAAAAAAAAAATTATGAGAGAACATCTAAGGTTTTCATTTTCTAAATGTCCTGGCCTTTTAATCTGTTTTAAACTGGCATGAGCACTAGTATTACAATTGAATATTCACTGTTCCATTGACCATCTTACTTAATGCTAAAAAGTAAGAAAAGTGGTTGGTTAGATAAATTATTATAGCCTAAATCTTTATTTTAAATCTCCCTTGATAAATATAAAATGTCATATCCTTTTCTACCAACAAAGAAAATAAAAAAGAAATATCCTGAGTAATTTTCAGATTATGCTTTTCCTCTTAATTTACATTTTGACATTTTTCTCTCTCTTACTGTTTTTCAGCAATGATAGATTTCATTTAGGAATCTTCTGTGCACCAGATGGAAATGATATAGTATGAGATGAAGTCAATGTTGAAAATTCAAAGAAAACATTGGTAGACAAAGGACTTGAGTTTATCTGGCTAATTCATCACAGTTTGAGAATCTGCAACTATGAGTCAACTGGTTAGATACATCTTTGTTTTCTAAAATTGGAATTATTTCTTCGAACAAAATTCACAAATTCTATTTACATGTGTTGTCTGTTGAAGTGTGGTCCGTGCATCAGCAATACCAGGGGCACAGGGCTTTTTGGGGTGCACTCTTCCTCCCAACCTGACAGCTATGGAATCAGAATTGACAACACTCCCAGGCGACAGACATGTGCAATGAAGTTCCATAGAACTACCAATAAAGACAGTATCTTCACCAGAATGTGCTAAATAAAATTCAAGTTCATTTTTAAATTAGTTGCTGCTGCTTTGGGGATACATCTGTTCCATGTTCTCCTTTTACACAGGAATGGACTGCAAGTGTTTCCCTGCTCAAAAGGACTGGGTCTTCCACAGTAAGTGCAGCCTTGTCTCTTGTCTTCAAATAAAGTGCTTTCACATGATGAGCTTCCACACCATGACTTCTTCATCCTAGTGTCTACTTCCCTACTCCCACATCAAATGTCAGCCTCCGCTAAGTGACTTAACACAGAGGGAAGTGCTCTCCTCTGTGCTCTGGGTCGATTCTTCTGATCACCCCACTCAGAAGAGATGAGATTATCATCATACTCTGGTGACAACTAGCTCCCAATCTGAAGGCCTAAAACAGTAAGGTCTACCTCTCAGTCACCCTGTGTATGTATGATATACATATACACAATTAACTAAAAACATTTACCATATATCTAAATATGTGCCACTTACTATATACATTTACAATATATGTTACATATTCTATTTACCCCCTATATGACTGAACCTATATATTTAATATTGAGTATGTGTCATACATACCATTTGTCATCTGAGGGCTTGTTGTTGTCCTCACTCTGGGATACAGGATGACAGAGAAGCCACCATCTCCCTTGTTAATTTCCAGGACAGAGGGAACAAAGAAAATTAATGAATGGCCCACTGATACAGAGTGCTTCCATTAAAATGGCAAATCCTAATATCACTTCTTCACTGCAGAAGGGTAGGAAGTTGATCTTCTACCATTTCCAAATCAGAAATATTCAGGGGCCAACTCTAGTGATAACCCCATAGCCCCTGACATTAATCCTGGTCCATCTTACATATGATTACACTCTAGCTAATCAATACAAAGAGTGCAGCTGCCACCCTTCTGCCTCCAAACGTCCAATCAACCCTAACATGAAGCTGTCAGATCCCACAGATGCTTATTGAAATGAAGTGCTATGAGCTGAATTATATCTCCCCTATAATAGGGTGAAGCCCTATAGCCCAGTGTGATGGTATTTGGAAAATGAGTGAGTTTAAATGAGGTCACGTGATAGCATTAGCATCCTTGAGAAGAGGATGGATTGCTCCCTCTCCTTGCACACACACCGTATACCCAGGAAAGACCAGGTGAGCACACAGTGAGTTTCTACGAGCCAGGAAGAACACGCTCCCCAAAACCAGCCACATTGATGCCATCTCAGACTCTGGCCTCCAGGACTGTGAAAAATACACATCTATTGTTTAAACTACCCACTCTTTATATTTTGTCACATCAGCCTGGGCAGGACACTCACACAGACAGGAGCAATTCCCAACAGAAGCAATGACATCCACAGAGACACAGGCCATCCTCCACTTGAGGGATTTCCATCAGTAGTGTCCCTTTGTAGACTTACCTCCCCACTATGCCATGAGTATGTCACTTTTACGAGGTTCCTCCTATTATTGTAAAATACTTTTCTTGTTCTCTCACTCATGATTCCATCACTAGTGTTCAAAAGACAACTCTGAACTTCTGACTGTACTATTGGGGACAATTTCAACGACATTTTTCTGGATGTATTTTATTTTCCCCATGTTTCAAAATGTCACTATCATCTCCCCAGGAAAAATATCTCCCTACTTTTCTGTCCACATGTTCTGAATGGGACTGATAGCCCATCAGCTCTGCAAGCAGACAGGTGTCCCAGGTTAGACCACAGGCATAGTTCATGCCAGCAGGCCAAGATGATTGGCTCAGGGTTCATGATTCAACCCATAGAATTTTAGACACCTATGAGCAAAAGAAACTTTCTTTCCATGAGACTGAAAAACTGTTAGGATTGAGCCCCAAAGCTTGAAAATGACCTGAAGAGAGAAGCAAACAATCAAGAGAGGAGTGGAGAAAGACAAGGCTTCAACAATGCCATGAAAACGTCAAGCACAGCTGGCTAAAATCCAAAGCAGTCCCTTGAGGGATCAGGAAACCCAGGAAATACAAAATAAATGTCTGGGTATGTATACCTGTTACTTCAGAGAAACAAAGTTACTATTTTGTCTTGGCAAATGCTCAGCCAACCTTAATGCTCTCAGGCATTAGTTTTCCAATGCTGGTGTGAAAAGTTCCTTAAACACCACTTACTGGTTTTAAACTGGTATTGTCTTCCAGTTTTGGAGGTCAAAGTACAAAGTAGGTCTCTATGAGCTAACATCAGGTGGGCAGGGCTGTTCCATCTGGAGGTTCTAGCAGGTGTCTGTGTCCAGGCCTTTCCCAGCTTCTGGAGGCCGCCTTCATGCCTGGGCTCATGGTCCACCTCCATCTTCAAAGCCTCTTCGAAGTCTGACTCTGACCTTCTTTTTGTCTCCCTCTTTCATTTTAAAGGACTGTTGTAATTACACTGAACCCACTCAGATAATCCAGAGGAATTTCTTTATTTTAAGGTCAACTGATTATCTTATTATCAAAGGTAATCTCCCTTGCCATGTAAAATAACGTATTAATGTGTTCTGGTATTCAGATGGGGACATCTTTGGGGAAGAGGGAGCAGTATTCTGCCTACAACATTTCCATTATGAAAATTGCCCTAATCATTGAGTGTTAAAAGAAACCATATACCAGTATGATATACCACATAAAAAAACACCAAATTCCGATAATCTCAAGAGATTCACTTTCTAACATGGTTTTCAATATATATGAAAAATACGCTTGTTCCCAACTAACTGTGTTGGGACACAGAAATCAAATTATATACATATATACATATTAGACCAATATTTCTCCAAGGTGATAGTCATTAAACTATCTGTGATGACTGTTAAAAATATAGATTCTGAGATGCCACACCTTCAGATGAAAGATTTAGAAAACACTACGCTTAATAAGTGCCCTGGAAATTCTGCTGATGAGTCAAGTTGGGAAAGTTCACGAAAGACATGGGAACTCATGAAGACACATCTATGATTATCATTAAGGAAGCAGGCATCATTGCACGGCAAGAGAAGCACCAATGTGTTTCTCATAGCTATAAATACAATATGTTCCCATCATTTTTATTTCATTTTACTGAACGCATACTGCATCATAACACTATATAGATTTAAAATGTACAGCACTGTCAATCAACATCTGTATGTAGGACAGGAAGCTCAGTACCACCTCCAATTCTCACCTACTCCATAGAGTTGACCCCATTTACCCAATTAACTCACTCCTCTCCCCACCCACCTTCCTTTCTGGTAAGCACTCTTCTGATCTTATTGACTAAAAGTCTATTTTTGGTTGATTTAATTAACATATTTACGTGACTTTTCTGTATACCACATGAGTGTCCAAATAGCAACATTAGCAACATGTACACATGTTTACAACAACTTTAGTAATATGTATACCTTGCTCCAAGGCAATGAAAATTTTAGGGCCAAAGGGAAGTTTTCAACTGACAGCAAATACTCATTGGATACTCACTTTAGTTACTCTTCTGAATGGTTTATGTATATCAACACATTTAATCCCAGAAGAACTAAGTAAGATAAGTGCCAGTATTATCTCAGTATTACAGATGAAAATATTGAGGAATCAGAAGTTAAACTATTTCCCCAAAGTCACACAGCTTCTAAGGCATAGAGACATGATTGTAACCCAGAAAGATTGTTCCAGAGTCCAAGACCTGAAACTCTACAATATGTATGCACTGCCTTTCCACGAAAGCTATATAATGTGTCCATGTTTCAGAATAACCTAAACATTCATTCATATAAAACTTTAGTTACAAATCTATTAGTTACAGATTATTACATATACCCCAATTGATTTAGTTTGCCCCAAATACAGTCAAGGATATCATCAGGAAATAACTGCCAAACATTGCATTTAAAAATTAAACCATCAGAAGACTGGATTGACCAATCTCCAACTAAGTCTAGTCATCAAGTATAAAATGCAATTTTATCAGGAATTATTATGGAAAAATATAAGGCATTAAGCTTGTATAAATCACATCATGAGCTTGTAAGCAGTATAACAACTGATTAAAACAGCAATTTTGAAATTATTACACATTTCTCATACAATAAAGCACATATTTAAATAAGTTTTTATTTTTAAATCTATAAAAGTACTGGAAAACTGAAATGGAGAAAACCTGGTCTGGGAATAGTTGACAGTATGCTTTTAATTGTCCCAGATCAGCAGACAATATTATGACTGTTATAATCACTACAATGTTACCAAGATCACTTACCCATGTCAACTCATAGTTGAGATGTGAGAGCTAGGACACAGAAATGCCTGAATTGTGTAGTTCTTAATGTCCCCTCCCAGACCCATAAAGACAAGATCAAGATTAAGAAGGAATGGAAGATGTTACATAGTGAGAAAAAAATGTCTTATGTAAACTTTGGTTAACCTATGTCTCTTTAAGCCAGACATAAGCCACCCAGATCCTAGTTTCCATGGTCCCTTGGGTATCTGATTACCCATCGCGTTTCGAGATTTGGTGACCTGACTGGACCTTTGTCCTTCTATTCTACCCAATCCACAAATCAATACATACATTATAAAGTCCAGATAGCAGTCATGTTTTGCTTATTTTCCTGACCTCCCTTCATCTTTCTTTCCTTCACTCCTCTTTTCCACCCTCCCTCCCTCCCTCTTCCTTCCCTTCCTTCCTTTCATTTTCTTCATTCTTTTCTCTTTGGATTTTACTTTGGCAGTTTTAGTTAACATATCATCCAGTTCGCTGATGCTTTCCTTGACTGCATCTAGACTGCTTCTGAGTCCATCAACCAGCCTCCATCTCCCTCCTTATGTCTCTTCTTGCATATTGTCTTTTTCCTTTAGAGCCCTTACCTGGTGTGCTATAATTATTTTCAATAGCTCCAATATCTTTATCCTATCTATGTTTCTTATGCCTGTTTTCTCTCTCCAGACTGTCCATTTTCTCACATTTTAGCATGCCTGTGGATTTTTTATTGAAAGTCAGATGTGACATACTAAGTATTGGGAACTGAGATCTACTTTTGTGGGCCGCGTAGGAAGTTAGCTGTAGTTTTATGGAGCACTGTTGTTTTTGTCTCCCTTGATATCTTAGGGGCTTCCCTAAGATTTCTCCTTCGAGAGACTCTGAACCTCACAGCTCACTCACCCATAATCTGCAGTTATTACACTAGAGCCTTGTTGGCAGTGGTGGAAGAGGGGATGAGCTGTTGTCTGAGGTTAAATCTGTCTCTTAGTGGGCCAGTGTCCCTGGGCTGGGATCTCCACAAGTGTTTCTTAGCTTGAGGAAGACCAGAAGGTGCTAGAATCGGGGAATGATCTTCTCCCCAGAGAGCAGAACTTTGTTAGAGAAGGCTCTGGTATTTTCACAATGATTACACTCTCCTGTTTGAGACACCAGGGGTCTTCTTGGCTCTTTACAGAGTTCCTAGAGCTAAGACCCCTTTTCCTGTGGTCCTGTCACTCTCTCCCTCTCACACAAGTCCATACCCTGCCTCTAGCAATTCATCAAAAGTGTCTTTTTACATCAGTTTTGCTCCCGGACAGAGCCTACAGGAATCTGCCTCTGTGCCTGGCCTCTGACCTGTGCTACATCACACCACCAAGAAAGCACTGCTACTAAAGAAGGGTGGGAGGGGGAGGATTAGACCATTAATATTTGTATTATTTAAATAATCAATAAATGATTTTATGTGATTTCAAACACAAACCATCATCTAACAACGCTTAGCGAGATTTCCAAAACAATTATTTAGTGTGTAAGTAAAAGGTATTCACATGTACATAGAGTATTTGAAACCATCAGGAAAGAAAAGCTGGAAGATGTTTTGAAAAGTTCACAATTTCTGAAACACAACGCAAAAATCATTTATATTTTGACACTGAGTTCGAGGAAAGGAGATTATGTATGCACATATGCGAGTGTATTTCAGAAACCCTTATTAAGATTTTAATGTGCCGTCAAGGGCAACTTGTCATCTGAAGAGGAAACTATTTTCTGATTCATTTGCCAAGTGTGACTGTGACAGCTGAGATTAATTTAATCCGGACTTTTATGCATTAGTATTCAAAAGGAATCTAAGACAGAGAAAAGCACTTGGCTTTGTTTTTTGAGTTATTTTTTCTGCTTTATGAGGAAGGAAATGTTTTGTGAGTTCTCTGTTGTGATGATTACAATGAGCAGGTGGATTAAGTGGTTTTGTAGTAAAACACAAAAATGGATTAGGAATGAAAGCTATTTCCAAGATGTGTTTCTGTCCCCCAGATGAGTGTTTGAATGGCACACGGTCATGAAAAGCAGAGGCTGTAACATTTACCCTGGAAAATAAATGTTTACCTCAAGCAGCAATTGACATTTCCAGCCTATTGCGTGAATGTCATGCATTGTTTCAAATCCCTTTTTCCATTGGTCCTGGAATCTGGCCTTGGGTCTCAGGCCAACATCAGATTGGCAAACCTTGATTGTGCTTCCCTTTCCTCCTAGAAATTCATATTCATGTCAGGGACGTGACTGCCTAATGTGTAAGGAGCCAGGCATCTTCAGAGGTGGAATTAAGCCTAAGGGAACCATGGAAACAAGGAGCTGCGGATGTGGGGATGAGTCATTCACTCTACACTCAATAACAGGGGTTTTGTGAGTTTTTACCCAGCCCACCGAAATCCTACAACCAGACACTCTTTAAGTCTACATCTTCAATCCTGACCCCTGACCCCTGACCCCCTAACCAAGCCCCTCTCACCCCATGAACTGATACTGTTGAAACTGATGTGCCATAGAGAAGTCCTGCAAACACGCCCCACACCCCAACCCTTCCCATCATCAATAATCCTTCTTTTTTGCAGCATGATATAATCCACCACCCTGGAAAGCAATACCCCTTAATCCTCTCCCTCTCGTTCTATTTTAACAATGGAGAGTTCCTCCTACCTCTTATCTTCAGTGCTGCAGCAACAGAACTGGAAAGCCCTCCCTCTGACTCCCCTACCCATTCTTTCCTTCACAATGTAAACCTGTAGAGCCAAATATCTCTCTCTCTCTCTCTCTCTCTCTCTCTCTCTCTCTCTCTCTCTCTCTCTCACACACACACACACACACACACACACACACACACACACACTTATTTTCAACCATTAATGATAATTACTATTACTCAGAGTTTATCATAAGCCAAGCACTCCCTGAGCTCTAAAAGGTTTTCATTCTAGATAGTCTTGCAACTCTCATTAGTTCCTCTCATCTGAGTCTTTCATTCAGCATTTCAATTTCATGGTAGTAGTATGATAGACACATACATCTGACTCAACTAAACTGCAAACCTCTTAAAGTTAACAATCGTGTCTTACTGTATATAACAGGCCCAAAACAAACTTAATATATTTTGAGTCCCTCCTATAATCCAGAAAAGGAAAACAGAGAAGACCCACAAGAAAACAATGCAGTAAATGTTGCAATGAAGTGACAGGGACCTGGCTGCTTAGAGGAGTTCTTGGTGGGATTCCCAAGAGTCATGGAGACTGGTGGGGAGGTCTCTTGTTTGGGAATGAAGAATGCAGGGTTGCACAAGCCTAACAGTATGAAATCTCAGCTCAGAGAAGAGGAAAATCCTGCTTAAGTATACAGAACTCTCCAAAGTTTGACTTCTAAACTGAGCAGGGTTGGTGGGGACTGTTAGAGTGGGACAAGAATTCGGTGGCCCTTTGGGGACTTTGTAGGACAGTGATTGGTCATTTCAGAACTAATGGATTCTATTTTAATTGAATGAAACAACTTTTTATAGCTTACACTCAGCATAGAGGATTCTGTAGTAGACAGACCCAATGATCCTAGAATTATTGCATTAACAGCAGACCCCATACAAATGATATTATTTTGATGCATATATTTTGCTCTAGAAGCTCTGAAATGCTCTCGCAATATAACCATCCTTAGTTTGATCAACAGAATTTCTTCTAGGGAAAAATTAGTATGAATATTTCTAGAAAACTTCTAGATATGCAGAAATGGAAGAACACATTTCTAAACATTCTATGGGAAAAAGAAGAAGTTACTTTATTTTAGAAGTTCCCCTAGAGAAGACAGCATCCAGTAGGTCGGATTGCAGTATTTTCTTCTAGTTAAACATGCAAAACTAGCTCAGAGAAACCACCAAGTATTTAGAAATCAAATAGCACATTTTAAAATCCTCCATCGTTCAAATAAGAAATCACAGAAGTCAGAATGCACTGAACTTGAAAACTCACAGTAGTTTTGCAGTATCACTTACATAGTCCTTAGAGGCACATGTGTTACTTTAAATGACAGTATAATAATCAACTAAAATCAATTATTAATTTTTCATCTTAAAAACATTAAAAAGAGCAAATAAAAATCAGAGTAAGGAGAAAAGAAATAACAAAGATTAGTGGGGAGAACTTAAATAAAAACAAGCCAAGACCAATTTAATATTAACAAAGCAAAAGATGTGTTTTTGAAAAGCTTCTGAAAAATAATTTGGCAGTTATTCTCTTCTTATTCTTCAATTCAGAAATACAGCATCCAGGGATTTTATTCTGACAAATAACCTGAAATAAAGAAGTGTTTGTACACAGGATTTTTATTAAAGCTTTTAACGTCAAGAAAAAACAGATCTGTCAATGTTAATAAAATGGAGTCTAAGACCAGCTTTAACATTGGTGCTTACAACACTTTAATGAAATGAAAATATGCTTTCTAAGTACGAGCTGCAAAGCTCAGGGCTCCACACAGGTGCTTCCAGGGAGAACATGAAACTGGTGCCAGAATTCACTGGGGGCAGGAGAGACCGAAGGAGGGTGAAGTCATTCCCGAGTGGCGCGCAGTAACTAGTGAGCACGGAAATACAAGATTTTTCCATACTCTCACCCACCATGCCCACACCCTCCCCACAAATTTCAAAGTTTTATAGAGGCTTTTATTGTCTCCAGTCACGTGTACTGTCCAGAAAGTCGAAGCCACACAACACACCCCACACACTCTCAAGATTGTAGGCTTGGAGCGATTTCTGGGAATTGCACAATTTTCAGGGGCAGGTAATGAGAACCCTCCCATTGCCCCAGGAACATGGTTACACTGCACACCCTAGGGATATCTGCACGGCCCAAGGGGAGGGAAAGGGAAAGCCTTCAATGGCCTGGGTTTAGTTCTCAGATAAATCTGGCAATCCCATTCTTCTGACTGTCTTCCCCAACTGTGTATATATGGTATGAGGCATAGTATCATATAGTGATACATATAGTATAGTATATCATATGTACAGTATGATAGCATTTATAGTCTAGTATGAATCCTATAGTATTAATAAGAGTATGCATCACACAGTACAATGTATAGTATCTAGTGTAACATATAGTATGTAGTACAGCATAGCACATACTCTATGTTATATAGAATACTAATATACTATAATATACATGAATGATGTATATACCAAGAGATTGAAAGAGAAGGAATCTCTTACAATGAAAAAGTCATTTCTTTGGGATTAATAAATCCAACAGATACCTCGCAAGATTGAAATTAATAAAACTGATAGACATCTAACAAGACTGAGCTAAAAGTTGAATATCTGTAAGTAGAATGATTTAAGATATTTGACAAACATTAGTCTCAGGTCACTGTTACTTCAAATTTTAATATAGAAATATCAGATAGTTTACTATTATTTCAAATTTTAATATAGAAATAACAACTACAGAAACTCCTTCACAAAAAAAGTGGGAAGATGAAATGCTCCTTAACTCACATACTAATTGCATGCTGTATACACTGTATATGCTACATTGCAATACAGCTGACCAAGTTTTTATAAAATAGAGCATTCCATTCTAAATTTAGCACCAAGCTTACTCAGTTCTCAGACATTTTGTGAACGAAGAGGTCATCCTACATGGAGTTCCAGGTGTGGAGCTATAAGGAATAACTGAAGACTTTCAAAAAACTTGGGCCAGGGTGTGCCCCTGATCATTGAATGGATTCATAAATGTGTTTACACTCGTTTATCTTAAAGCTACTTTTAAGAAGCTGGGAACTCGTGTGAGCCTTCTAAGAGTGTATTTTAAAGGTCACAGGAACACAAAATGTTCAGTCCAAATTTCACTATGCAATTTGAGTGACTATGGTAGCTTTGGGAGAAGAGTGACCATTTATTAGTATGTCAACCATCCTGGTTGTGAACATAGGTCTTCGGGCTTTATGTGGACTACACCATCCGGAGACATGAATTTAACCGCTGAGCCACCAAGCTGCACCCTGTAACGCGATTTTAAAGAAAACAATCTATCATCTCATGTCGTCAAAGATACAAATAAATGCTTGTGTCCAGAAATTCTGTAGAGGCACGCACTGCAGTTTTCTAACCGAAAAGCTCTTAATATGTGAAAGGAGAGTCACCGACAAGTCTCTAGAAGCACATACCAAAAACATCTTTTGAAGGTTGTTCAGCAAAGGGCCTTTACAATTTTTAAAGGTCAGATGCTTTGAAAATGATTTTCCAAACTGAAGTCCCTATTCAAATTACGCCTGGATACAGTCTTTTCCTGCAACTGCTGCTCTCTCACAATAGGCATGTGAGCCCGTGACCCTGAGCTCCCCAGATCCGTGGGGAAGGCTATCTCCCCGACCCCACTGGACAGTCTGTGGCTGCAGGACCCACTACATGAACGTCTGAGTCTCCCACCCTTTCTCTCCACCACAAACCTTGCTTACACTCTTCTCTTGTCTTGAAATGATCTTCTCCCACCTACTAACCCCCAGCTCTGCAACTCTATGAAACCTTTCTTGTCCCCAACATCCCATTTGCATGCACCCTCCATTCTGTTCTAATTGTGTCCATTGAGGTAGGTGCATCAGGGCAGAGCCAGATCCGTACTGTCTTTCAGCACAAGAACCAGCCCAGCACCTGGAAAAAACTAAGCACGCAGCACCGATTAAATCAGCATGACAGTGAAGCTGGGGCGGGCAGCTAACTTGTGTGGGTCTCTTCCTCTACTTTCATTTGATTTTGCCGTTACCGTTCTATGTGATGGGCAGAGGTCTCTGCAGTCTACAGTGTGACCGCTCCCTTTCCTGGCTAATCCCTTCACTTCTGCGCTGGGTTGTTGGAAAAGGGTAGAATTTCCAGGTGTAATCTGGATAGAGACTTTTCAGTTTTGATGCTCTCTACAGTTCACACCTACACAGAGTGCTCGGAGCTGCCTTCGCTGGACTGCTTACACTGCATCTCATAGTTCACGGACACACAATGGAAATGCTCTGTACTGGGAGAAGCGATTTCTGTGCCAGAGAGAAATGACTTCTAATCTCAACTCTGTCCTTGTCCTGGTCTATTAAGTTAGACAAATTCCATTACTTTTCATGGCCTCAGCTTCTCATCTAGGAAATAAGAGGATGAACTTCATTTTAGAGGTACCTAATTGGTGTGCGAGTCTCAGCAAAGAGTCGCATTAATCAAATCTATTGATCCATATTCATCAGCCTAAAGCGTGCCCATCTTGAAGGTGGAACCCTAGCTTACGTTTCCAATGCTCTAGCACCTACTTCAATCTCTTGTATACAGTGTAACCTCAGTAATAACCTCTTGATGATGATGATGATGATGATGATTCAGACAGTAAACCTCTCCACTCCTGATGACTTTTTCCATCTTGCATTCCTTGAATCCTTCTTTCTAGATGATTGTCTATATTTTGAGACCATTGAAATGACATAATATATTCTCAAAAGGAATGTATAATGCTATTGACCAAGAATGCTAAGGATACAGTCAAGTAATCATTCTTGTTTGTGACCACTCACTGTTCAAAAATTATTAGTCCCTTATTCCAACTCAAATGTTGGCCATATGGCTTATCATAAATTCTTTAGCCGATCTACTTATTTTTTAAAGAAAATAGAAAATATTTTTAATTCAGAAAATAAATTCAAATACAAAAGCAAAATCCAAAGGCGGAAAACTGTTGTGTTTATGACAAACTCCTATTCAGCAATGTTAGTAAAACTCAACAGGAAGTGACCTAAATAAAATTGTGCATTGAATTTTCTAAGTAGCTGTTTTATTCATTTCTAAGAGCTACTGTGACAAATTGCCATGAAGTTGATTTATGACAATATAAATGCATTCTCTGATGGTCCGAGGCCAGAAGTCCAAAGTCAAAGAGTCTGCAGGGTTGGTTCTGCCCAGAGTTTCTGAGGGAGAATCTGGTTCAGGGCCCTCTCTTAGCTTCCAGTAACTTGTGACAGCTCTTAGCATCCATGGCTTGTAGCTGCCTTTCCATCTTTGCCCAAATCTTCACATCACCTTCCCTCTGTGTCTGTGTGTCTCTCTCTTGTGTGAGCACCAGTTACTGGATTGAGAAACACCCTAACCCAAAGTGATACTGTCTTGAGATCCTTACCTGAATTACACTGCAAAAATCCTTATTCCAAGGTCACATTCTGAGGTTCCCAGTGGACTTATCTTTGGGAGACCAGCATTCAAGTCACTATATCCACCATCCACATTTTTTAAAACATGTTTCTGGTTTACAGAGGGAAAAAAAAATATTTCAAGGCGAATCACAAATAAATTCACATATACAATCGAAACAAAAGGAGAATAAAATACTTAACATGAGAAGTTGTGTTTCATGTAACAACTACTCTTCAAATTCCTTTTTACTTGGTCTAATACACATACTAAAATTCTACCTAGAAGAACCATTCATTTTCAAAAGTAGCGGACTTTCTTAAACACATACATGCAAACACATAAACTTATCAATAAAAAATGCCAGTTTGGCTTTAAGATTCTAAGTTTGAGGCTGAAAAGCAATCCCTGACTGAAAGGACAATACTGAATCCAGAAAGGGCCCTCTCCAGTGTTATAACTGAAGAAAGATGTTAGCAGCCTTTGGGGTGAGGCTATTCAAAAAGAACTTGCTTAGCTAAATATTATTGATCTGCATTGGAGCAGAGACACAGGAGTCTCTTTCCTCTCTCAGCTAGTTTTCAGCAGAGTTCAGAGGAAGCTCACTAGGGAAGGAGAATCTGGTTCACAGAAGGATCTAGGTATGCCCAGAGCACCACTTTCATAATACTATTGTGTTACTCAAGTTAACAGTGCATTTATAGAAACTGGGGTTTCTATAAGCATGTAATGTTTATAAGCTATATATTCTCAGTGTAGCTTCTTCTCATTTTGGTAATTTCAAAACTGTTCATCATAACATCTGTCATTTCATTATGACTGTGTCTGATCAGAAACCTCCTTGCTGGAATTTGGTACCTTTGGTGGGTGAGAGTCTGAGCTATGATCACTCCCACTCTTCCCCATTCAAGAGTCAAAGGATTTGGGCAAGTGGAGAAAGAGGTTGTGCAACTCAAGACCCGCAATTCCAGTTACCAGTTATCCGGGAGATGTTCAAAGTTCTCACTTATTCACTTTCTGAATTCCCCTCTTTCTAAACACACTGACTACAAGTTGCAATCTTTCTGTATTTGAACGATGGAGAAAGCAAGAGTTACCTAAATTAAGCACTTACCTAACTACTCAGCACCCTGAGCTAAGAATAAATCAAGAAAAAAGATAAAATGCATGATTCAGATAGAATACATGACAATAAAAGATATTCTAGCTGAGCAAATAAATACACAGGTAATATTTGGGGGGCGGGGGACAACTAAAGTCACCCAAATGAATTCTCCTCAAAACACTGGAAAAGTAGAGCTTACTTTAAAAAGCCACTGTTTTGCCCTAAGAAGACAAGTTAATACAGTACTTGGTTTTCACAGTTCAGTTTCTGACATAACCATAACTTGCTTTCCCACATTTCTAAACCATTCTGACTGAAGAAATTTAATGCCTCCAGAAATAACCACAAAACGTGTGATTGAAATGTTGAGATTTTGCATAGTCATAAAAACTTTTCCTGCTTAGAAAATGTTTTCTCTGTAACACAGATGTGCTTTTCAAAGCCCTGGAACTTCCTCTTTTAAAAATGTGTTGAGCCAACTGAATTTCTAAAGAAAATAACTGTATCCAGAAGTTAGCTCTGCTGAAAGACCATGCAAGACTTGCAATCTTGCTCTTTGTAAAAGTTTTCCTGGAGTTTATCATGTGAGGCTGAAATGAAGGGACTGAGCTTCTGGGGTTAATGCAGACTTTTGATCTTTGATTTCTAAAAGAATGAAAAAGTGCACAGAATACCTATATATACAGCAACTTATATATTATCACTAACCCTCAGAATTTAAAAATTTCAATTTGTAGTATTCAAACTCCAGTTGGTCATTATTTGTACCATGTGTGCCACTCAAAGATGAATGGGTCGCTAACATCAGCATCAGTCTCATCTCCTCTCACCTTCTCCTGGGAAATCAAGTCTTCAAAAGTCAAAGCCTTGTGTCTCTGTGCCTCAACTGCACTGCTCACATCGTTCTTTTCTCAGAACATTCTTTTTACCCTCATCATTAGGTAGACATCCTTAATCATTTCTTTACATCTCCACTCAGACAGCATCTCATTCAGAGACCTTCGATTCTCTAGGCAGAGACAAAGTTCCCTCACTTATTTGTACTAAACTATAATAGGTGACTCATAAATGTATTACAACGGGGGAACAGACATACAGAAACATATGAAAGTGAAGTTCTATGTTTGATTTCCTACGAGGACCAAGCTCCTAGAAAATGGACTGATACAGTCATATTTTGGTTTCTTGCCACCTGTTCAGTGTCTGACCCCAAAGCAACCAATAATGTTTGTTGAACTATTCTGAGTGATAGACCACTGAAGTGGAGATTCTGGAGGAGTATGTAACTGTCATTAGCATTTCATTAAC
The DNA here is from genome assembly GCA_004363575.1 of Solenodon paradoxus. Lineage (NCBI taxonomy): Eukaryota > Metazoa > Chordata > Mammalia > Eulipotyphla > Solenodontidae > Solenodon > Solenodon paradoxus. The sequence continues at coordinate 372,810 of RJWH01001109.1, forward strand.
CAGTACCCTCACCATCAAACTGCACACTGGCATTAGCCAAAAGAATAGAAGTGATACTCTTGTACTTGAATTGATTATAATGCCCTTTGGCTCACAACTTACGACATATGCAGAGAATACTTTAACCAATACATCCACCTACACACACTAAATTTTGTATGAAATCCTAGGACATTTCTGTAACCCCTGATCTCCATCCCCTTCCCAATGAGTACACAGGCTTCCCACCTGGGGTAGTTCAGTAAGATTACAACAGTATCCAATCAGACCAGGTGAACCAGGAAGGAAGGAAGATAGGGTGTGTATGCCGATGAAGAGATCTGAAGAAAGGCTTAGATAAGACCCAGAGGTCCTCTTTCAACTTTTTGTGAAGTTAGATGTTTAGAACATGGTAGGGAAAGGCTGTAGGGTTGCTTACCTTAACTGTCACCCTGTTTGTCAGTCATTGCTGCTCCAGAATATCAAGAGAAGTGTAGACGTCCTCCAAGGAATCCACCAATGGCCAGTTAATGGCGTTGATTGGGGTGGAGAATAATAGGGGCAGAAGCCCTAATCCCTTGAGGAAAAAATAGTGCTCTGATGAGGAATGTTTAAGAGTTGTTACACGACCACTCTGTGGTACAAGAAGATAACCTAAATGTGCAGATTTATGAAAGCAGGGAACAATCCTTCCCCTTCTCCTGAGAGCCCTTCCTCTCTACTTTCCTATTCCACTGATTAATCCTGCCAGTGTTCCCTCAGTAAACCTTTTCCTTCAGCACTTCAAAGTATTTCCAACTAACAAACATGCAGCAATAACAAAAAAAGATAAAAATAGCAAAATAATTTCTTCTCTAAAACAAAATGTCTTGACTATAACCTTCATCTTATGCTCAATATTTTTTAATTCATAATCAAAATCCTGTAAGGGATAACAGAACGTCTATAGTTACATACCTTACCTTTTCACTCACCCCTAAATCTACCCAATTTATCTTACATTTATATGAATTACATTGAAAATCTCCATAACTTTCAAGCGACCTGTTTTATCCTCCTTTAGGCAATTTTTCAGTTTCATGTCTGTGATGCCTCTATAAGTTGAGACATCTTTGATTTTAAATTTCAAAAACTCAAGTAAAAATGCAATCATCCATAAGAAATTTTACTAAGACACATAATTTAGTCACAGCCCTTAATAAGTCCCAATATATTGGGACTCATCCACAAATAATTTTCCATTTTCAATTTTACCATGTTCAGATTTTAGGCTTATCAAGGGGTATGTGTGTGTGTGTGTGTGTGTGTGTGTGTGTGTGTGTGTGTGTGTGTGCAGCAAAACCACACATGCCAATGTCCACCTAAAACAGAGTCTACTTCTCCCATTTACCTTCTAAAAACCTGAAAAGTTTTTCCAGAAATTCTTTAGCAGTCTCTTGTAACACAGGTCAAATACACACCTATAAAAGATTCGAAACCATGTAAGAAAAAGACCCCCAATCCTAGGAGTTTCTAAATAGATAGGATCCTATTTGACCTTAGGTCTCATGCCCAACTATAAATGAATCAATCTCATATAAAGAGACTACCATGGAGGGCTTAAAAAATCAGCATTTTCCTTATTCATGTAGACACAGGGTGGACAGCAAGGAGGAATGGGGTCAGGTTTGTGGGGCTGGACAACCAATAATGCCTGTTTTACACTTTTACCGGACTATCTGCTTCTGGTATAAGTGTTCAAGCTTCTCATCTGCTCATCCCTGAAACGTTATGTTAACAAATTTGTTCAGGCCCCTCTCCAGTCATTTTCTTCCTCCCAATGTTTAACTTTCACTCACAACTTTGGGTCTGCCTACTAACTCCATGCTCCTGACAATAAAACCCTTCTTTTTTTTTTTTTTTAACCAGAGGTATTTTACCTGTGTTTGGGCTGTTATCTACCGCGACAGACAAGACAGCAAATCTAAACTATAATCTCCCCTCTCAAACACACACTCACACACTCACTATCACACACAAAGACACAGATACACGTACATATGGACTTGTTCCAAATCTTTACTTGGTCCTGTTTTTAAGCATCTGATGAATTTATTCAGCATAACCACAAGAAGTACCGTCTTCATGTTGCCACACACAGACACAAGCACAGATACAGCACAATGTCCATATTTATCCACGGTGCGCTCCTTCTGAGGCTCATTTATACGTCTTCATGTGCCACAGTCCGTCGTTTAAGTAGTGGATATTTTCAATGCCAATGCCTTTGTTGACTTTCTCAATGTCTTCTGCGGACATCTTCATGACTCCCACACACAACGCGTGCTGCTTCCCTTCTGCCATGATTGCAACAATGGTCTCCACGGCGGCCGGGTACAGCTTGGCTCCGGGGGAGGTCAAACCTGGACACATGATATTTGCCCCACTCAGTACAAACTTGATGGCGCCTTTATCCACCTGCTGGTGTGGCAGGATGAAAGGGTATTTGTGCAGCAGCCTCAGGGTTGGGTAGAAAGGCCCCTCCCTCTGCCTGAAGAACAGCAGCTCTCCGTTCACCGTGAGGATCTCCACGTGCTCGTGGCAGCGCACGATCTTGACTGGGTCCTTCTTAGGCATGATCTGGTTGAGCCAGGGCTCCACGCCCGGAAATTGTTCCACCAGTTGGTTCTTAATGCCCTTGATAACGGAGGTTTTCAACTGGATGCAGTTGGACACATTCTCTTTCTCATCGAATTTCTTGAACATGATGCAACCGGACCGGGCGACGATGGAAAAGAATCCAGAACGCGGAAAAAAACGGAATTCGTAAAGGTCCGGCAGTCCTCACCCAGAAAAAGCCGCGGACGGTCGGCGCTGCTGTCGCAAACCGGAACGACTCGACGCTCTTTACGGCTCTTCGGGAGTCTACTTCCGGCGCGAAACGACGCTCTTGCCGGCAGCGTCGGGCACTGAGTCGTGGGCGGGTGCATACGTAAAAGGGCAAGGCTGCCAGACGGGGCCGGGGGCGGGGCCGGGCGAGGCTGGGGCGGGGCAGGGGGAGGGGCAGGGGCGGGGCCTGGGCTGCGGGCGAGAATAGGGGTGGTGCCTGTCTTTCCAACTGGTGGCCCTTGAGCGTTTTAGTCAGTCCGGGCTTCCTTAGTCCTCTGTTATGCAACGCCTTGTCCCTTTGTCTCCTCCCCTCGCGGGCCGAAGAACGAAGACCGGCCCAAATATGATCCTCAGTTTGCGGTTGTTTATGCTGAATCTCCATCCGGTTTAAGATGAGTTTAATAGATTTTGTTTATGATCCTAAAAATCATGAGGCCCTGAGGGGACTTGTGTGTGATGTGTGTGCTCTCCCGACACAGGTGTGTCCCACCACACAGGTAACAGGGGAGCAAGGGACACCCTGTACAGGTGTGTACTACCACACTACAGGTGATACTGCGTCCTCTTCCCTGCCTGCTGACAGTGCTCTGTGATATAATGGGGCGGGTCTCCTCTCCTGCTAACGTGCTAGCAGGGAGTCTGCAGCGGGAATTTGAAGCTGCCATGTACAGAGTGGAGAGATGACAGACATCCTGGTGCTGGGAGCTCACAGCACGTGCAGATTCCAATCCCTCCCCATCCAACACAGGCACACGCACACAGTCTCTCCCAGTGCAAAAATCTATTTTTGCCTGGGGTCTGCAGAGGAACAACACACATATATGGACATATCTCATATATCTCATTTGTGTATTTGTGATTATAATGAATTAAGTCACGTGAGTGTGGAGACGAGAAGTCCCAGCATCAACAGTCAGAAACAACTGGATACCCAGGAAAGCCGGTGTATGATTCAGTCCCGGGCTTGAGCAACAGGAGGTGAGTATCCCAGGTGAAGGCCAGCAGGCAGGAGGAATTCCTCCCTGCTCAGAGGAGGGCCATCTTTTTGCTCTGTTTAGACCTCCAGCTGATTGGGTGAGGCACCTGTTCATTACGGAGCACCTTATGCTCTACTCCACCAGTTAAAATGATAAACTTACCCTGTAACATCCTCTTAGAATACTGTTTAAACATATATCTAGGCCCCCTGTAGACCAATCACCTAGACATATGTGATGAATCATCGCCAGGGGCAGGCCATCTTAAATGAGGCAGTGTAGGCTGACCTTCCAAGCCAGGAATTGATCCAGTTCCATCGCCTACTAGATTGAAATCCAGGAAGTCACTGAGTTGTCTGGGGTGGAGTGGGCATGAAAATTGCTTGAATTGATACTTAGCATAAATGAGTTTTAAGTTTTTCAGATAACTATCATTATTAAATTAACATCAAAACAGTCACACCATTCTTTTAATACACTCTTCACCCAGGATATAGTACAGCCATCCGTATTTGAGGTGACCTGTACATAGCTGAGTCTCTGATCTGCCCTCCAGAGACTTTACTCCTGTCACTCTGATCCATGAAGAGTCACATACTCCAGACAGCTCTCTGGTTGTTATTACAAGCAGCTAACATTGTCTATTATGCATGACCTTTATGTGCTTAACACTATGGGTCGGTGCTTGTTTTTCACTTCTTAATGGTCATCTTGGTGTTACTGGTGAAGTCAACACTGTGTGAGCAACATAAATCAGATGTCACAGGAATTTGAGGAAAAGTCATTACTGGCCAGGATGAAGGGATGACCTATCTGTAGGTGTCTATTATCTTAATCAGAAATGATCTGACCTAGCAGAGGAATACCCAAGGGGCTTTTACAGAAGCTGTTTTAGACAAGGGCTTTAAACAATGTTTAATCCAGAGTCCCATAGCAATGAAATATCTGAAGTTAATCATTTCTTTCTGAATTTCTAGTCTTAATTCCAAACAATGTAACTTCTCCCCTTTTTCTTGGCCCACTAGCATCTATTTGACATTCACGCACCACTTTCTGCTTCTAAATTCTTCCGTTAAAAAATGAAAAACCTCTTTTTTAAGACTTTCTAAAAACTCTCCTCTAAACTCATGGATCTTATTATTGAACTTTATAGAAGAAGTTAGGTTTGAGGCTTACATACATCAGTATATGAAAAAATATGAATCACGTTTTAAATAATATGGTTAAACAATAAAACACTATCAACTTACTTTGGTTAAATGTTTTAAATAATTTCAAATTTAACTGTGGATTTTTAAAAGAGGCATATTGGGCCATAAACAGAAATCAGAAGTTTTTCAAGCCTATCGTATGTCACATTCCAGCTTTTATCAGCCTCCCTTGCCATCCTCGTGAAATATGAATCATGGCACAGGTACTTCATAGCATGTGTAGGTGGTTATGAGGAATAAAAACAGTCTATAAAGGACTTCTCGTAGAAAATGACTAATAGTAGAAAACAGAGAAAATATATTTTTAAATGTTTCATTTATTTGCAAAACACCCTTTGGGAAGTATTTATAAAGTCTGAGATCACATTACAGATGTAAATTTTTTACATAAAATAATTGTAGCTTCGGATAATTTACTACATTGAAAAGTCAAGAGATGCCAGAATAATTTTATGTTGTACTCTCAACTGAGTACATAATCAAAACATTGTGATTATATTTTATATATAGCATATATATATACACAAAATAAAATGAGGAAACTAATTAAGAAAATTTCTCAATTTCCTCAAAACTGTTAATGTTACTCACCCACCTGCCTTGTAATAGTTTCAAATCTTTCACCCCAAACAGCTTGATCTGCATATTGAACGAAGACCACTAGGGGGCAGGGGAGCCAAACACTGAAGCCTAGTGCTCAGAATTGTGTACCGACTTTAGAAGGCATTCAACCAACAGGTAACTATTATCAATTACTTTTCCCCAGTTATATATCCTAAATAAATAAACCATCTCTACAGTCACAGAATATTTCAAAAGCATAGATGAGGCACATTCTAAATAGTAATGTACTTGGTTTGCAATTTGTGAATTTTCTCAGTATCTATAGTCAACAATAAATTGTATCTAAAATGTCTAAAAAATGTTATCCCTGCGTTTGGGGAATTAGCAAAGAAGTCTAACTGTGCCTGTTACATTTCTTCAATGTGTGAATTAATTATTTTTGAAATTTAAAAATATGCATATTGTGAAATAATTTCACACCAACCAAAATGTTTTTAGTTATGCCTACTACCTCACTGCTCCATTCTGCAGGCAACACCACTGCGTTTACCTTGTATTTCAAAAATGTTCTCTGCATACCAAGCTCTAGATGGAAAGATATAAATGGTGTACAAAAGGAGGGGCATAGGGTGGGGAGGCAGTGTATACCCATATATATATGTCAAATGTAGAATATTTCCCTGGGATAGAATCCCTTGAGTCAAAGGGTAAACAAAAACATTTGTAGGTCTGGTAGATTTGGCTCGACTACCTCCCTTGGAAGGCAACTTGAATTCCCAGCAACAATGTATGAATGTTCCTATTTCTACACAGCTTGAGAGTATCTTTACACTGTATATATTACATATTGTCATATCATGACAGATTGAGTATATTTCCTGTGTTTAAAACTATATTTTTCTGTGAAGTGTATGATGATGTCTTTTGCCATTTTAACTCATTGTATTGAAGAAACATTGCATCACATTATATAGATTTAAGATATGCATCATTGTAAATCAACATCTCTAATATAATAGGTTTACAATTTCTATTCCAATTCCTCACCATATAATTGATCCACTCTACCTAATTTGACCACATCCCCTCCCCTTTTTCCACTTGTAACTACTAACAGAGTCCTATAGACTGAAAGTCTATTTAATTTGCTTTATTTGTTTGTTGATTTCTCTATATGCCACATATGAATGAAATCATGACATCTGTCTTTCCCCTCCTGGTTTACTGTCCATTTTTATACTGTGTGGATTCTTTTCGAAAAATCATTTTCCAGGATATATTCGTAGGGGTTGTTAGGCTCTTAACCTTTGATCTCAGCTTCAAGCATTTGTTCCTTGATTATCATTTCTTCCTTTTTTAAGGTATGGTGTCTTTTCCCCAGTATGTTAAAGTGTCAGTTCTCCTCAATTTGATGTATAGATTCAATACATAAAATTCTGCAGCATTATCCCTTTGTGGAAACTTAACTAATTTCAAAATATACATTGAAACAGCAAGGGCAAACAATAGAGCAATCTTGAAGAACAACACTGGAGGACACACAATGGCAGACTTTGTATTAGGCTGAGTGAGGCTGTGGTCAAGGAAAAAACTCAGCAGACAGTGCAGAGTCCAGCACAGTCCCTCAGGCATGTCGTGAGCAGGATGATGGTCGCCAACAGAAAAGACCACATTCTGAGGATACTTCAACAAACGGAAAGAAAAAACAAAATCCTTGTAACCTCCACCTCAACAGCATGAGGCCGGCTCTTTGTAATTCAAGGTAGAGAGACTTTGGCTCACTTGCCCTAGAATTCCTTCGGCTCACTAAGGCTTTAGTCCTTTCCAGCCTAGAACAGTGGTCAGCAAGCCAGGGCTCTGGTGTGCAAGTCAGGATCTTCCACCCCAGGATCCGATGCTCCCACTGCATTTAGGAGTAGAAATCAGCCTCTGTCCTGTGTCATCCTGGAGTCTCTTCCCACGGGCGTGGAGTCAGGGTCTCACCCTCTTCGCAGGCTCCCAGGGCAGGGATCACAGGCCCCAGGCCTCCCTGCGGACACTTGGGGACAGAAGACCTGGAATCCGGGAGCGGATGGTCAGCAGGACATCCCTTCAACGGCTCGCTGGCCGCGGGCTCGTGGCTCGGAGGCTGGGAGTTGCAGGACCCGCCCAGCGCGTGTGCACACGTGCTCTCCAGCGCCCAGACTTCTGCCTACAGAGAGATGGGCCGGCACACCGGTACGCGCAGCACCGCCCGCTAACCGCCTCCAGCCAATTGGGGCCGCCTACCGAAGAGCTGCCAGCCAATCGAGGTAGTTATTGACGGTGCCACCAGCCAATCGGGATTTCCACCGCTGACGCCGCTGCTCGTTGGGTTGTCCGCAGAGAGTGGCAGCTCTCCTTAGACTTAACGGCTGTAGTGAACGCGCGGGGAACATGGCAAATATACCTACCGTGGGCCTGGGCACCTGGAAGGTGAGATGCCCTCGCGGTTACGAGGGGCGCCGCCTTTCCTTTCCGCGGCGCGTCCTGGTGGGGAGCCCATTCGCAAGACCACCTGCCGTGACACCTGTTATCACCTGGGACTTCAGCTGCAGTGTCAGCAGGTCTAGCTGGTCGCCCATACTCCACGGTGGGTGGGGTCTTTTTGTTTAATAGATGGAGTTTCACACATCAGATTTTCTGAAAATGTTGACTGTCCCTATGGTATTTCATTTAAGACCCGGTGGAGATCATGATTCAGAAGTAATGTAGGAAAAAGAGCTGTGAAGCTTGGGTAGGGGCAGAAAGATGGACAGTCATCTACTTAGAACAGCAGTCGATCTGGAAGACAGCATGAAAAATAAGGGAAGGCCAACTGGAGGCCTGATTCTGCAAGGACGGAAACTTCTTGCTGTGTCCAACCTGAGAGTGGAAGCACCTTGCACATTTTCGACCTTGGACTTTGTAATTACTGTCAGTGTTTGGAAATACATGTTCGACCTTGGACTTTGTAATTACTGTCAGTGTTTGGAAATACAGCACTAAAATATGTTTCGAAATTGCTTTTTAAAACAGTAGTCTTTGATCAGAAAGATATTAATGAAGTCACATAGGAAGTTGTTGCAGGAATGATCAACCTTGGCTATCAAAATGTTATTTAAATTATTTATTATACTGGCTTATCAACTTTTAGCGGCCAAGTTTATAGTTTTATTCATGGTAGTTTTGGTACCTAACCAAGGGTGAGTACGTTCGGCGAGCACTTGACTGCCTCCTTAAACTGTCTGGTTCGATGCCCTGCCTGCGTCCATTCTGTCTTTGCTGCACTGTCTTCTCGCTCACTCGTGCAGGAGTCCAGACCTTACTTGTAAGGACAGTTAGGAAAAGAGTGCTGGTGGCCCCCTTTCTTGTTGGGCTTCAGGTGCATAGACTTGTACTAGTCATAATCACCCTTCTCCCTGATCTGTATGAAGGCTTATTTTTACTTATTTTTAATTGTGTGACACCAAACACCAACCATCGGCCTTCTTTTTCCCAAGAAGTGCTATAAACACAAGTCAACAACCAGTCCCATGCCCCAGTGACCGCCATAGCCCAGAGCTTCTGCACAGAGGGTAGACCACTGGAAGCTCTGAAGCTCTCAGCTATTCATGCTTTTATTTCTTCATGAGTTAAGTTTTTGTTAAGTTTCATTTCATTTCATTTTTCCAAACTGTCACCTTACAGTTATTGAGAATATTTTTATCTTTTAAATCTCTGTTTTATCTGCTTGTCAAATTTTAAAAATCCCACTTCCCCCCCACCCCCACCCCCTAGTTTTGTTGCTCTCTCTGCTTTTTCTTTCTTTCTTTATTCTTTATATTGATACTCTGTTATTCTAGTATTTTGGCGGCCTGTTTTCAAACTTATACTGAATACGTCGTTCATTAACTTTCAACCACTCGGAATCTGTTGTTTGTTCAGCACTATCTCGTGGTTACTGTGCAACTCAAGTAAGAATGTGCTTTGTGAGCTCTGAGACCACTGGAGAGTGTTCATTGTATGGTATTTGAGCCTCCCCCGAGTTCCAGCCCTTACTTGTTGAAGCAACCAGGGTACCATGGGTGTTCTTTTTTTCTGAATCCACGTTCTGGTGGAATCCTCATTGTTCCCTAGAGTTTGCATGGATGCTCCCTGAATTATCTGCATTATCTCTGTGTGGACACCTGTTTATCTTTATACTTAGTCTGGTATTTGGGAGTAGAAGGCGAGCCAACCTTTCCCCTCAGTTATCATTCTCCCTGCATTCACGTATTCCCCTGTCCTTTCTAGAGGCGTAGTATTTAGGTCAGTTGTTTGCAAGACAGAAAATACCTATAGTTTTCCCCAGATAAGTAAAGGAGTTAGAACTTGGATGATCTGCAAGTCCCTGGCTCGAATTAGGACCGTTGGATACTAGTACTGAAGCAGCAATTTATTTTTATGCATCATTAGCTCTACATTCAGAGAGGTGAGGACATGGCATGGGGTTGCCCTGAATGTGGCATAACTCCCGTTCTGTTCACTTTTCAGGCCACCCCGGGAGAGGTGGCAGCGGCTGTGAAAGTGGCCATAGATGTGGGGTACCGGCACTTCGACTGCGCTTACCTTTACCACAATGAGAGCGAGGTGGGGGCAGGCATCCACTGCAAGGTCAAGGAGGGCGTGGTGAGACGGGAGGACCTGTTCATCTGCAGTAAGGTACGACAGCAGGGACAGCAGGGGTGTGGTGACAGAGTGCTGGATAGCCTGGGAGGATTTCTCATGTTCTCAGAAGAGCTGCTGGCTCCTTCTGTGCTTGAACCCGACCTAACTGGATGTCCACGGCCTTGTGACCATTCCGGGAGTGGTACATGTGCAGGGCTTGGAGGGAACAGCTGAGCAGAGCAGAGGCTGGGACAGCGCCAGGGTGCAGGGACCTCTGCAAAGCTGGGTGTCCCAGGACTAAGAATGTTAGAGAGTAGAGAGACATGACTGGGAGAGACTGATGCAGGTCACGGAGTCCTGCCTGCGTGTGCTTTATCCTCCAAGGGCCCTTCAGAGGTCCTTAGGTAAGGAGTTTAGAGCCTGTGTACTGAGATGGGTGTTCCAAGCAGGACACGGGTGCACTTAAAGACATCTGCATGTGAGGCAGGAGGCAGTTAAAGACATTAGCAGAGTGAGTAGCAGGTGGTGATTGAAGGTGGGCGGGGAGAGGGATGGTGGTGAAGCAAGGAGAGGATGCTGTGCCGGGGCACTGGCGCAGACAGAGACCCTGGGGTTAAAAAGAATGCATTTGCTTTTGAAGCAGAATGTTCGCATTAGGCCTATATTGGAGTGATGATCAGTTACCCTTCCACCCAGTATTTCATGCAGTCCCCGTCTTCCCTTCTGTAGGAGTCAGGCCAAGGAGACCCCTCCCTGGAGCTGTGTGACGAGTCTCACTGTTCTCTTGTCCTCATTCAGGGGTCTGGCCTGCAGAAACAGCCACATGGCCTGATCCCTATGGCCAACTGTGTGGCCCACTTTATGGCCTGTCTGTGACTGTCTGTCTTCCTGCAGCTCTGGTGTACTTTCCACAAGCGGTCCCTGGTGAAATCCGCCTGCACCAAGAGCCTCAAGGCCTTGAAATTGAACTATCTGGATCTCTATCTCATTCACTGGCCCATGGGCTTCCAGGTACTATTTGGGAGGTGGAGGGCCCTGCCAGGGGTGGCCAGCAGGGGGATTCCTGGCCTCTTCCTTCTCTGAGTCAAGAGTAGGCAGCTAAATATCCCTGCAGATAGTTAGATGAAAGCAGGCGTCGCACAGAGCAAACACTGCTGTCCTATCCCCCAGTCCCCAGAGGGCCCTGGTCCTATCCCTCAAAGGCTCTGTTCCCTGGGGGTGGGGGAAGGGGTGAAACCACTCTGCAGCACACCCGCCTGCAGGCCCCCTCACTGTGGTGGACGCTGTCACTCGAGTCCACTCCTCTCTTGTCACAGCACCTCTGGCTCACCCTCTAAACCTGTCTCCTGTGGCTCTGGGCCAGGATGCCTGCACTCTTCTCAGACTTGGCAACAGCCTATCAGAGCAAGGACTCAATCACACGGCAGAAACAGAATCAGGGGTGCCCCGGAAAGGAGGTCCCTGCCGTTGAAAGATGACCACACTCGGGCCTCTCACAGAGCACACCTTCCAGGCTCTGCTGGAGCATGTGGGTGTGTTTAGCCTTATAGATGAGGCGACAGCCTCTTCATTCCTAGTGCAGCTGCGTCCAGGGTTTGCATCCAGTGAAGGATGTGTCAGCCACACACGGGTCACACAGAGGATTCCCAGGTTGCAAAAGTTGCAAAAGGAGAGGAACCTGGGAAAGAGTTTCTGCTCCTGGAAGGTCTAGTGCATTTGGGGGATGGTGTACCAGGCTGCGTTTTAGGTGCCTGAGGATCATACACTCTAATCCTCACAGCAGTCTCAGGTGGGGGATCCTTGAAATGCACCCACTGCACACAGGAGGAAACTCAGAGGCATAAAGGCCTCGTGAGATCGCTGAACCTGAGGCATCTCTGCCTGACTCTCACCTCCCGCAGCTCCTGTGACCTGGGCAGGTGGAAGCAAAGGCTTCAGATCACTCAGGTGACAAAGCAAAGATCTACTTAGGAGTAGCTGAACATTAACAAAGCAAAGTATCCTTGCTTAGAAGGGGACTCTAGGCTCAGGCAGGCTGGGAGGAGGGGGACTGGAGATCCCCCGCTTGTCCTCCCACCAGCAGCTCCCACTGGGGCCTTCAGACAGTTCTGTGTGGTCAGGAAGCTGAATCCAAGGACAACACAGCACTGACATCCAGACAGAGTTGTCAAGCCGGGACATGGGGGGCTTCAGAGTGAGACCGCTGCTTCAGTTCATAGAAGCAACACAACTCCCAACACGACTCAGGCTGTAGTGTCAGCTATCTCCATACCCAGTGGAGGTGAGGGTGCCCACAGTCACCCCATGTGCTGTGGAGGGGACTTCCCCACAGTCCTCCTGCCTGCCCATGCCTCTGTCACCTCTCCCTTCAGCATCTGCTCCCAGGATGGTGATTCTAGGAGGAGAAGCCCCACCCAGGCCTGGGAGAAGGCCGGGCTCCTGGGACCTGCAGGGATCCCCTCTCTGCTCTCTCCCCACCATTGCGAACCCATTTCCTGACACCCAGGCGAGGAGTCAGGGTTTTCCCTCTCCTGTGTGCTGAGAGGTGGGTAGGGACCCTATTGGCCTCTCTGTCCCCCACCCCTGGTTTTGTTTCGGTCAAGGCCAGGCCTGGAGGGGCATCCCCTGGGCAGGATGGGGACCAGGGCTTGGCCAGGGTCTCCACGTGACCTGGGCCCTCCACCCCAGTAAGCACCTCCTTGCCACCCTCACAGGCCGGGCACAAGGAAATTCCCGTAGACAACAGCGGCATGATCATGCCTGGTGACACAAACTTCCTGGACACCTGGGAGGTAAGCCGTGGCCGGGGCTCCTCCACTGACGGCTTGGAGACCCCGGTTTGTCTGCTGTGGCCCAGATGTCTGTGTGGCTTGGGAGAGACACTGGGCAAAGGAACTCAGACTTCAATGCCTGTCTTGTTTCGTTTGGGGCATTTCTCTGAGGCATTTATTTTTGGCATAACTAGTTCACACCTCCTTCTTCTCCCCCTCAATGTGTTTTGTTTTTTTATTAAAATATCACATGTTCATTACAGAAAATGCAGAAGAGCATAACAATAGTAGATCCATTTTTCCATTGCTCCACAGCACCTATTGCTAGCCCTGTGTGGCTCCTGTCAGGATTCAGAGGCTTACAAGGTGCGGGGTGTGGGTGACAGAGGACAGGAGGTCCCTGCGGACTTGGGCTCTAGCCAGCTGACCACTGAGTGTGTGGAAATGAGTAGGGCATGTGGGAGGCCTGGGCAGAAGGGGAGTTCAAACTAGATCTTGCTGAGTTTAGGAGTTGCGATTCTAGAGTCATCCGCAAGGGTCACGGTGCAGGCATGGGGGCCGAAGTCATCGGGCAGAGAGGACCAGACAGACACAGCCCAGCCTCAGCCCTGCCATCCTCTCCTCCCACTTCCTGTAAATGTGAAGTGTAAAGGCTGATCAACGCATCATGAGACCAGTGTCCTGTCCTTCACTCTCAATACCGTCGCTTCTGCTGGAAGATCTGGCCACCTCAGGGCTATTTGCACAGTGAGGGAGTTTTCAGGCCAATTTTTGCAGCCTGTGTCCACTGACTCCACCCACAGCTCCAGGCCTCTTGGGCTTCCTGCTGACCTTTCCTCCCCATGCAGGTCACCTCTGAAGTGGGGCCAGTCCACTTATGGACCTAGCCCAAAGCCCTGGGTTGCTCTGCCCTTGACAGTGTTAAGGGAGACAGTGTTAAGTGGTGGATTAGGAGAATGATGACATGTCCTTGTGCTGAAGGCTGACTAGGAGGACAGGAGCATATCAAGTCAGCAGGCCCTCAGCACGGCACAGCCCTGACCAAATACGTCATGCCCATTATGTGATGTGATCCTTGAAACACCCATACCACGGCCAGATCACCCCCACTTTGCAGAGGGGAAAGCTAAGGCTCAGTGAAGTATGCCTCCTGCGTGATGGGTCTGGGAGTGGACCAAGTACAGAATGCTTTTGAAGCTTCAGAAAAATGTTTTTAAATGCTGGGTGGAGCCGCGTCAGAGCGCTGTACAGAGGCTGGAGACAAACACTTGCCTCCTCTGTGCTCCAGGCCATGGAGGAGCTGGTGATCAAGGGGCTGGTAAAGGCTATCGGGGTGTCCAACTTCAACCATGAGCAGCTCGAGAGGCTCCTCAACAAGCCCAACCTGAGGATCAAGCCACTGAACAACCAGGTGAGCCCGTGGGCCAGGCAGCACTTGGGCAGGTGAGTTGCCTTTCTGAAGGCTTGTCTGTTGGGGGTGCCTGGAAGGAGGGCAAGAGCTGAGCATGGGTTCCCAGAGTGGGGGTGCAGCGCTGCCGGGGCCCAGGACCCGCCCCACCCCAGCCCTGCAGATTACAGCCTGGAAGGACAGAGAGGATGGCCTCCAGGTCACAGGCTCTGTTGACATGGGCGGAGAGATGACCTGCGAGCTGAGGCTTTGGGTCTCCAGACTAGCTGCCATGTGAGCGGGAGGACAGCTTGCACCACTTTATCCTGTGACATGAGGAATGTGTGTTCAAACAGCACACATGTCCTGGCGATGTTTGTGACCTTTCAAACTGACCCTCACACTGAGAGCAGTGTCCAGCTCCAGAGGCAGCAGGACCCCAGGCCCAACAGCACCTGGTAGCTCTGTTCTGAGCCTGGTGATGTCCTGTGACCTATGGATAGACATGTCGCTTGTGCTGGACCCTCAGGGGGCCTCTGCCACTCAGCTTGTTTGTGAGCAGCCACCTCCAGGTGTGACACCTCTGGGCTGCTCTGTGCAGCACCCTGTGAGCACTGACCACTGTGTCCATGCCACGCGGTCACCTGGGCAGTGATGAGCAGCATGACACTCTCTGTTTCTCTTTGTTACACCTGACCTTTGACTGGCACCACAGACGGGGGACCTGCGGGCCAGCTCATAACCTCGCATTGGGCTGTGCACACACGCCAGCACAACCCTCGGATCTGAGGCCCAGTCCTCTGGTCACGCTTGTCTGTGACTCTCACCGGCAGGCAGCAGCCACCCCAGCATGACCTGTTCTTTGGGGGGCTTGGGCAGCACTTTGCCTCCTGGGAAGCGAGTGCCGCTCAGAGGGAGGGCCAAGTCTCTTGGGGTTCCCCTGCCAGCTGTCCCCCAGCTGCCTGGCACTGTTGGCAGTCCTTTGAGTTCCACTGCAAGTTTGGAGCAGGTGGAGGAGGCAGGAATCCTCTCTCAGGGTTCTTGAAACATCCGTGGAACCTGTGTTTATCATGCTTACCTCCCAGCTTCACCCATTACCAGAGCTATATGCTGAGTGACCTCTGCAATCCTCGCAGCCTCAGACATTATGGGACAAAATCGCTGTCAGGTGGAGTCCACATCCTAGTGGGGGAGATAGACAGCTGCCAGGTGCAACATGGAGCTGTGAGCGGTGGGCGGAGGCACAGAGCCGGCATCCCTGGCAGAGGGACCTGAGCTGCAGCAGGCAGGTGGGAGGGTGGGCACCTCATGGTCCATGCAGCTGTCTACTTGCAGCGGCCACACAGTCGGGGACAGTGCGGAGGTGGCAGGCACCGTCCTGCTCCTGAGCTGTTGCCGGGGTATCCTTGGTAATCTGCCATTCTCTGCAGATCGAGTGTCACCCGTACCTCACTCAGGAGGCTCTGGTTCAGTTCTGCCAATCCAGAGGCGTGTCTGTGACGGCTTACCGGCCCCTCGGCGGCTCTAGGTAGGGCTGCATCGTGCTGTGCCACCTGCCATTAACATGGGTGCTCCGTGGGGGCTGGGAGGTGTGGGCAGGGCGTGGAGGGATACAGGCACCCTGTGGACTGAGGGAGGAGAACATTGTCCCTCAAGGGGCTTTGAGAAGGGCATGCCCATCAGAGGGACAGCCCTGTCGGGAGCTCACAGATCTTCTTCATCTCTGTGGGGTTCAGTGTCGCCTCATCTCTCCAGAGCTCAGACATGAGCCTCTATCCCCATGGTACCCCCTAGTCCAGAAACCTGGAGGTCATCACTCGCCCTTCACCCCACTGCCACATGTTGTCTGGCTGTCCTCCAAGAAGGTGGCATCTCTGTTCAGTGAGCTGCAGCCACTGACTCCTGCCTGCTCGAGCCACACCAGCCCTTGTCCCCACCCCACAGGGCCAGAGCAGGTGTATAGGTGTGATCCTGTCACTTTCCTGCATAGAAATCCTTCTGTCTGGCCTGGCCTGGGGTCCCACAGGCTGGCCTCACCCTCCCATCCTGCAAAGTTCACTCCAACCAGAGGTGCATGACAGTCAGGGAGAGACCTTCTATCACCCTGCCTTCGACACGCTGCTGTCTTTTCCCAGAAATCTTGTTATCTTTTAAAACTCTGGCTAACTCCAGGTTTCCAGCTTTCTTCTCAGTCTACCATGAGGCAGAGCTATGGCATATGGGATTTGTGTCCACATGAGCCTGTGCCCAGCCCCTAGCCCAGTGCCTGGACAGTGGGGCCAGGACAGGCTGCAATGACTCAACGTTATCACCTGGGTGTTGCCATGTGTGCCTGAACGTGCTTGCAGCTGGGGAGTCTCAGGAAGGCTGGGTCACATTGCACAACTGAGCTTGGAGTGGAAGGATGGTGATGGAGGGAGGTGGAACCAGCAAAGGCGGGAAGTAACTAGAATCCGGGTACTGTGGCTACTGAAATGGGCTCATCAGTAGATCCCCTGGGGCAGCAAGGAGCACTCTTCCCACCAGGAGCGTGAACATATGGACCCTCTGGAAAACCAGGGCCTGCCACTTGCCTAGACAGATGGTGTAAGGGACAGCCTCCCTCCCAGCCTTCAGATTCTCTGCACTGAAGTGTCTACCTAATAATAGGCACCAGACTATAATAACCTGCAACCAGAGCTGAGAAAGCAGAGCCTTTACGTGTCAGCAAGGCTGGGAACTCACCGGCATTCTGCTGAGTGAGGTGAGTCAGGAAAAGAAAGACAGAGGCTGGACGATTTCACATTTATTTGAAATATGGAGAAACAGCAAGGTGAACTGATAACAAAGTTAAAATAATCCTTTGGACTCTTTTTTTCATTCATTTCATTGGAGGAATATTGCATCATTATCATATCTAGGTTTGACATGTGCACTATTCTACATCAACATCTTTTCTGCATCCTAATACATGAAGTTCAGCAGAAATTCAGCTCTTCCTTTCACCATGTATTTGGTCCCCTATATCCCATTTGCCCACCACGCCTATGATTTTTATTAGCTAAGAAGTCTATTTTTGTTTGATTTGGGGTAATTGTGTTAGATTTTGTTCACTCGTGTGGTTTCTCTATACATCACATATGAGTGAAATCATACATGTTTATCTTTTGCCTTCTGATTTATCTCACTAAGCATAATTCCCTCTAGGTCCATCCCCATTGTTAAAAATGGCGGGGTTTCACCTCTTTTATAGCTGTGTACTAGGCCACTCTATTATGTGTCCATATCTTTATCCACTCATTTGTTGATAGGCACTTAGGTTGTTTCCAGCTCTGGGATATAGTAATGCTGCACTGAATATATGGGCAAGCATATATCTCTTTGGAATTAGTGTTTTTGTGGTTTTCAGGTAAACACCCAGAAGTGGGATTACTAGATCCTATGGAATTCCCATTCTCAATATTTTGAGGAATCTCCATACCATTCCCCATAATGGGTGCCCCATTTTACAGTCCCACCAGTGGTATGGATTAGACTCCTGATGGTAGGGCTGAGGTAGATAACATGGCAGAAGGGTTTGCTTTCATTGCCCCTTCCTTTCTTATTTTTGGTTCTTTATTTTTGCTTTTGTCTAATTTTTTTTTTAACGAAACCCCAAATAAATCATTCATAAACCATATCAAATAGAGAGCTAGGTCTGCACGGTCAGAAGGGCATGCTAGAACCTGGAGAGCTTGCTGCTTTGCTTACTCTGATGTTGCCACCTGGGAAAGCCATGCTGTCTGACTGCAGTCACTGCAGGATATGAGAGTGTCCCCGTCTTCTCCCAGGAGGGGACAGTCCAGGGACCCCCCCCAAGGCCCTACCCACAGGACACCCTCTACCCCAGAGTTGAGGAGACTCGAACTCAGTGCCGTGAGGGGCTCTGACTGCAGGGGACGGGCAGATGGGGAGCAGTCTGAACCGACATATGTCAGTCTGGGAACACTGTCAGCCATGGTCCTCTCTGGAAGGTGCTGCACCACTGAAGCATCCCACACTGACATTTGTCCAGATCAGAATAAAACCCTGAACGTGGGCTGTCGGGGGGTGTTGTCTTAAAGAAGACGCAGATGTTCCCTGTGTTCTCTTTAGTGGCGGGAAGGACCTGATGGACAACCCCGCAATCCAGACCATCGCCCAAAAGTACAAGAAGACCCCGGCGCAGGTAGGCGGCCACAGGCCCAGGCTCCTCCCACCTCCAGGTTCATGGCTCACTTGAACTTTCCAGCTCCCCTCCTGCTTCGGGCCACAACTCCCATCCAGGCCCAGTGGACTCCCCTGGTCAGGGCCACGGTTGGGGTTGTGTAGAGAGGAGCCCTTGTCGCCCGCGACAGAAGCTCTGATCTGTGCCGGGTCAGTCAGTCGCTGCAGACCATCAGCTTTGTTGTCTGAGACGACTTCTGAGGAAGCTGTGATACGCATCTCTGCCTTGACGTGGAAGATTGCTGCCTATGAACTGCAGATGGAGGGACTGCTGAGACAGCTCCCTCATCTGACCTGAGACCTTTTCTCTTGCAGATTTTGCTCCGATTCCAGATCCAGAGGGATGTCATAGTGATCCCCAAATCTGTCATCCCGCAGCAGATTCTTGAGAATATCAAGGAAGGTGTTTTCCTTCTTTAGCAATGAGGTTGAGGGTCATGGGATAGTGGTGGTGCTGGTCACGGGCCCGACACGGGGGTGGCTTGGGGTGGCAGTGTTCCCAGAGTGACATGTCAGTTCAGATGGCTTCCCACCTGTCCCCTGCAATCAGAGCCCCTGATGACACTGATTCCCTGGTTCTCCTCAACTATGGGGTAGAAGGTGTCCTGTGGGTAGGGCCTGGGGGCGCCTGACCTGTCCCCTGCTGGGAGCAGACAGGAACCCTCTGCACATCATGGTTGCCAGTCCCTCAACTGCAGATCAGGGTTGGCTCCCAGGGTGAAAGCTGTGACTGGAGGAGGTCATAGTCCCAGGGCTCTTGTTGTAAGAAAAGCTTCAAAATCTATTATAGAAGGGACACAGCGCTGACTCATAACAATTGCTGTGTGTTTCCAATACTGTCAGGTTAGTGGTCTCAGGACCTAGCGTCTCCCTAGCTGGGGGTCTGAGTGGAGCAGATGTTTTAGATTGGGGGTTGTTTTCTTGGTCTTTGTTCTTTCAGCAATGGGGAAAATTCTTTGCTGTACCTCTTCCCCATTTGGGTCTGCCCCACCCCTTGCTCCTGCACCAAGGCAGGCACCGCCTGTCTTCCCAAGGTCCCTACCTGGAGCCCACAGTGGCCCGCGGTCATGGCCAGGAGCACGTGGGGCCCGGGCTGGTGTCCAGGGATATTTCCTCCCTGCAGGTGACATGCTCAGCCCATGGTCATGGACTGATGTCCCTGCGCACTCAATTTTGGCTCCAGGTGTTCGATTTTGAATTATCAGAAGAAGATATGAAATGCATCTTCCACCTGAACAAGAAACTCCGGCTGTGCAAGTTCCCCATGTAAGCAGCCCCTCCTGCCCCCAGGTGGGGCGCATGGCTCTCTGGCCTGCCATCCCCTCACTAGTGTTGGTGATTCCACCGGACTTCCCTCATCCTTCTCCCCAGACCCCTTGCTGTTTGAAGACGGACCACTGAGCCATCCAATGCACTCCCTTCAGACACCAGGGAGTTTAAATATGTGCAACTCTGATCTTTTTAAATGTTTCTCTTAAAAATAATGCTCATTCCTCGTTCCATGTTTGGTTCATTTTTCTGTTTTTCCAGAGCTAAAAATCACCAGGATTACCCTTTCAACATCGACGACCGAGAGGCCCGGCCTTGCCCTCCTCCTGTACCGCCCATGAGGAATGCTTTGCCCCCTTCAGTCTGAGGAGTCCTACCTGGAACAGAAGCTGAGCTAGGAGAGCCCTGAAGAGGCTTGGTGCTGTGACTGCAGGCTCTGCAGCAGGGCAGGCTCTGTCCTGGAGAAAACCTGGCTTCTCCACCCCCATGGCAAGCCCTGCTGTGCTCCTGTCGGTTGTCTGGAAAAAAGATACTTGGTGACCATGAGTCACTTGCCTCTTATTAATCAGTTGTGTTAGGGAAAGATTTTGGCAGGGACAAGAGCTGAGGAAGGAGCCCAGCTCACCATTGGGGGTTCAGCTGTACTGCGGGCCCTGCCTCCTGAGGAAGTGAGGGAGGGCCACACCTCACAGGTCACAAGGAGAACAGGTTGGGAGCGGGGAGGCATCTCACTTTGGACTTTGCGCTTATTTTCAATCTCAGTTTTAGTTCAAAGTGCTACTTGGGACGCCAGTTGATAGCTATGGAAAACCAAATCAGGGGGAGTGTGGGACCCCAACTGCATGCTCAGTTTGCTCAGACTCCCCGTGTTGGCAGGTCGTGGGCCTGCTTCCCTAAAGTAGGCCCATAGGGATGGCATCCCTCTGCTGTCCTCCCAGCATAGCACACCGCTCCCCTGGGCTCCACGGCCACGGCTCCTCCAGGTCTGGCCTGGTTCCATCTCACTTTCACGCCCAGGCCTGACCCACTGAGCCATGAGCTGTGGGGCCAGCTTCCACCCCACCACCATGCCTTCTCTCCAGGGGGTCACTCAGAAGAACCTTAGGTGCCTGCCCGACCTGGGGGTGACTGGGTGGGCCAAGCGCTCTCGCTGCCTGGTGACTAATGGCAGCTACCCTGGGAAGGGTTGGCCACGTGGGCAGTGAGCTCTGGGCAGTGCACTGTGGGTGGAAGTACAGGTTTGAGCTCAGCCCACTCCCATTCTAGCTCTGAGATCCTAACCAGTCACCAAGCTCCCTGGGGCCTGGGCTCTGGGTCTGTTGAGGGGTGATTACAGTCCCTCAGGCCTGTGGTCTGGCCCAGGGTGGGCTCACTAAGTCATAGTGACTGGTAATGCTACTGTCATCGCTGTCCCGCGGGTCTCAGTTCTTCCTCAGATCCACGACTGTCTCAGCCAGTCGGGGACAGTGCTGTTCCTGCAACCTCTGTGTCCCTACTGTAATGGTGAGACCCCTGGGCAAGAGCCATCGGGAAAGAGGCTGAGGCTCCAGTCATAGGTGCAGGGGGCACTGGGGGCATACGCCTGGGGTGCAGGGGAGAAACCTGGGCTCCCTGCTTATTGGTGAATTTAAAACACATGGGCAGGAATGTAAAACACAGGGAGAGAAGCCACACGGTCAGCCATGAATCCACCACCTCTCTCTAAAAGGAATGCGGGCAGGAGTTCTTTACCACCTGGGCTGGCAATGAATTTTGGAGACAGCTGTTTGATGGGAGTACCTCACTTGCATTAAAGGAAAAGCCAATGGTCTGGGCTCACGCTGCAGCCAAATGCTTCTTTTTCTCCAGTTTTCTGGTTTCCCTTCAAGTGGATGCAGGGTGTTGAAACCCTTCGGGCATACACCATCCTCCTGCAGGTGAGCACTGAGCACGGAACCCTCTCTACCTCTCTCGTCCTGTCAACGTCCTGAGGGGCCCTCTTCTCCAGGAGTGCCGCACCCACGCAGAGCCAGCCCACTCCTCACACTGGCACACAAGCAGGAAGGCGGACACACGGAAATCTGTGCTTGCATGTCCCCCAAGCCCCCAGTTTCCTGGGAGCACTCTCCAAGACCCAGCTGCACCTCTACCCTCCTGCTACAAGCAAAGCTGTGCACACTCATGTGCAGTGCACACTCACCGCACACACCGCACACGGTGAACACAGTCATGCAGTACACACCCACCGTGCGTGGTGCTCACCCATGGGCGGTGCATGCTCACACACAGTGCACCCTCACAAGCAGTGCACAGCAACCATGCAGACCAGCATGGACCTAGACAGGGACCCAGCTCCCCAGTCCCAAGCCTCCAAGGGTGGGTCCACTGGTCACGTGCCTGCCCTCCACCCTGAGGAGGAGCTGCAGACGAATGGCGACCTTACTTCCTGGCAGCCCCTTTCTTGACCCTGCTGGACCCAGGTGTTGAACCCAGAGACAGGGAGCACTATAGACTCTATGTGGGTGTGACAGGGATGTTGGGGCATCAGGCTGATGACTTCAGGGAAAGGAGGTGCTGGTGGTGGGGTGTTGGGGACTTCTCTGTACCCATGTGGCTCCAGCCTGCCTGATGCCTGTCCTGTGAGCCCTGGAGAACCAGGTGGAAGAGTCCCTGTGGGAACAGGCAGCCACACCTGTAACGCCTCCAGCTAAAATTAAACACACCTGTTAGGGAGCTAGTAGACATGAACACAGTGGATGAGGGGGTATAATGGGCACAGGCTGACCTATTAAGGAACACCGGCTAGATATGATCACCAAGTGGGGGCCCCGAAAGAACCGAGGCTGTCCTCTTAAGAAAAACCCTTTCGAGTCCAGGGACTCTAAGAAGAGAGATTCCCAGAGAGATTCTCTCAAGGTCAGAGACATCTTTCAAACCTCTTGCTGCTGGTCCCCACCCCGCTGTCCCTTGGGTTTCGCTTAGGTGGTCATGGGAAAGAACATGGGCAGTAAGGGTTTGGTTATATAACTGTCAATCAACATGAATGACAGGAACAAAATCCGCCACAGGGGAGGGCCTAAAGGAGGACAAGTACGAAATACAAGTCCCTGGAGGAATACACCTGGGCTGAACCCACTTGGACAGCCTGTCCTCTCTGAGGATGTGTTATCTCTTAAAAATCACTGCTTTGGCTTACAATAAATCTTCTTTCGCAACACAATTTCTTTTGCATATCCGTGCCTCGCTTGAATTTTTTCCTGCGGGGACACAAGGACCGGAGGACTGGAAATCCAAGCAAAGGACTAAGAAGTTGGCAATAAACAAACCAACACAAATGCAGTAACATGTCCATTCTCATACTTCACAGCAGTGACGGTGTATGAAATCCCCCCTAACACAGGTGAGCGGATACCGACCTGCTGCCCTGAGGGCCAGCACTGTTCACACCCACACAGATTCGTGCAATGACTGTGCTTCTAAGAACCTGTTTTGAACAAATTGTGACTCATATGACCTGTACCTGAACCAAGCTGACTACTCTGAGGAACCGCAGCCAGCCCTACAGGTCAGCACTCCAGCCATCTACAAAAAAACCACCCCCAGAGACCTCAAGCGAAAACTACCTGGCACCCAGCCTGTTAGGCTTCGGTGGGGAGCCAACTCAACGGCCTTAAATGTTCTGCTGCCTGTGCATGTCCGAGGTGATCAGGTAAGACCCAAGAGCATCAATGTGGGGATCACAAATAGGTGTTAACTAGCAGACGGGTGCACAAACATTAACCCCAGGAAAGCACTGCCTTCCCTGGCAGGGACGTCTCCTGGCCTGCCTGGAGCTGCCGCCAGATGGCGCCCCACACCACGGAGTGTCCAAGCTCACCCTTGGTTCAGCTGGGAGCTGCAAAGGGTTGTTACGATTTTTAACACTGTGAGTCACCACGAGGGAAGGGGGAAAATAAGGTGTGTGTGTGTGTGTGTGTGTGTGTGTGTGTGTGTGTGTGTGTGTGTGTGTGTGTGTGTGTGTGTGTGTGTGTGTGTGTGTGTGTGTGTGTTGGGGCGGGGGGCTCGCAAAACCAAGCCAACACGAGGGCATTGGACAGCTCAAGAAGTTACAGACTTTATACATCTCAGTTAAGATTTCCTAATTGCCTTTCAGATGCTAATGGAAAGCTCCAGGCATCTTCTGATCCTTGGACGGGAGTCCAATGCTCTCTCCCGGGGCCATTCTTTAAAAGTGTGACTTCTCTCTAAGTTCTCTTTCCCACACCTGGACCCATAGAAACTGGCTCTGTGAGGGAAGGCAGAAGCCTGCCCTCTTCAAGAGCCGGCCTACAGTTGCCCATTTCTGTATGCTGGGGTTCTGGATCTGGAGGGGATCAGAGAAGGGGGAATTGCAGCTGAATTATGAATGGAGTAGGTTAAGGACATTGGCCATGTAGTGAAGCCTTTTTAAAAAAAAAATAGATCTGCAGAGCAGAGTTGCAGAGAATGCTCTGGACTGCTTCCTAACTTGCTCTGCTTTGATCTAACACCACACCACATAGCACCAATGTAAGCCCCGCAAGAGTCTGAATTCACTTACTTTCCATCTGTCTTCTGCGATGTTGTCACAGATTTTTTCTTCTCTGGATGGTATACACATAAATTCTGTTTCTCCTTTGATCGGTCAGTGGTTCTTTAAAAAATTTAAGCCATGAGGCAAATCTCTCTCCTCTTCCAGCTTGTTTACCATCCCTGCTCTTCCTGGCCTTTCTGTCCCCACCACCTGCACGTGTTTGAACCTTAAGACATTCCTTTATTCCTGTGATGCTTCTTGTAATGCAAGTCAGCTGGTGATAGATTGTTTCAGCTTATCCTAAAAAAAGGCTGACAGCTAGAGGCACAGGGAAAGCTTTCGAAACAAGAGGAAAGGACTCATCATATAGGAGGGAGACCTGGAGCATCTCAGAGCCAACCTCTCACCTGAATCTGGGATCCAGGAAGCCTGAGACAATGCATTCAGGTGCTCAGGAAAAACAGTTTCCACCAGGAAGTCTCACCCAGCAAAGCCTTCAAAAACAGGGAAGACTCTGGAGGAAAAGAGAAATGATGTTTCTGGGGTTGATCCGAAACCTCAGTGGTTGAGAGGGGAGGCAGCATTGATGTTCCATGTGACGCTAGAGTCAAGATCATCAGCACAGAGGCCGGAGAAAACACGAGGCCCAGGGTTGTGCTCACTGGAGGTGGGGGGGGAGGGCGTGCAGGCTGGGCGTGAGGAGGGTAAACTGTGCTCCTGTTAGTGGAGAAGTCAGGAGTCTATCGTGTATTAAAGGGGTATCATCTGCCTGCTAACCTAATGGAAATCTTATTGGTGTGCATTTTCATTGAAATCTAGACCACGTGAGGTATTACATATTCACTTAGTTTCACATCCATTTAAAACATATGACAATATTGTATAGTGTGGTAAATTCACAGAACAAAAGAGGGGCTAAAAGAAGAACTACAGACAGATGAAAAGCTAGACTTTGGACATTTGAAAGGATACTAAAAGACTAGCAAGCAGACAGATGCGCAAACACCAGCTCCAGAGGATCTCTCCAGCACTCGTGGTGTTGCCCGATGTAACTGCCGCCAGGGGGCGCCCCGGGGGTTTTGTTTTTTTTATTTTTTGGTGTTTTATTTTTTGTTTTGGGGTTTTTTTGTTTCTTTGAGAACTTCTCCCAGTGCCCACCCTCAGCCCCCCAGCCAGATCACTTCCATGAATATCTGCATTACAATCTCAGTGACACAGGAAAACCCAAGACAGAGAAGCTAAAGGGGTGGTAAGTTTGACTGGTGTGCCTTTATTAACTATAAGAGGAAAGACTGGCTTTAGAGACCTTTCATTTCCTGACCTCAGGATTGAGCTACACTTCAACTGATCAGGCCAGGCAGCCTGGAATGGGCTTCCTTATCCTTGGGAAGTTCTCCAGTCACCAACCCAGATCAGAGAACTCTGGAGAAACCAGACATTGTGCTAATATTCATCCAAAAATGGGTAATTTGGGTGGTGAATAAACCTGGAAGATAAAGGGAGAGTCTTAGTTAAATAACTGCTTGGAGAATGGGTAAAGAAAGGTTTCTAGTTTTCTTTTAAACTGGCTTAAATATGAAAATCAGTGTAATTTTCTTTTTGAAAGGGCATAAACCAGATTAGTTTTATAGTCAGTGTACTTCCATAATCAATGTATTATAGAAAATAAATGTACTTACAGCCCATAGGCACATACAAAAGATAAACCAATATGTTCAATGTCTGCAACTTAAGGAGCTAAACTCTTTGTGTTGGTATTTTGAATTCCCAGAGGGCAGAAATATATTTGCCCTCTTTGAAAATAACACTGATGTGATTGAATACATAAAGCTAAATATTTCAAGGTGATAATTAGGAAGGTACTGAGACTATTACCATATTCTATATTTTTCAAGCATTCAGAAATAACATACCTATGAATTTTCTAGGTGAAAAATTGTATATCGAACCTAGAGAGGGATACGGTAATTATGCTTGAAGGCTAGTTACCACTTTCCGAGAGAGATGAACTCTCCTCTCTCTCTCTCTCTCTCTCTCTCTCTCTCTCTCTCTCTCTCTCTCTCTCTCTCTCTCTCTATATATATATATATATATATATATGTATATATAGACATAAAGTAATAATTTTGAGATAGAAAATGCTAAAGCATTACTTAATTATCATGATAAAAATGATATTACTTGAAAAGGATTTTTGTCTGCTCTCCATTCTCCCTGACTCCTACCTCTCTATCGTTATATTTTTCATTCAAACAACATTTACTGATTACTCAGAATTTTTTTAAATCCTACCCTTAGAATCTAACATTCCATGGTCAAAGGCAGATAAGCAAAATAAATTAGTAAACTATTTGTCTGTGACTCAGGACCAAGATGAAGGAAGATAAAGAGGAAGATAAAGCTGGGAGGAGGAAAAGGGCTGAAGGGTTGCATTTTCAGATGGAGTGACAAGGGTATGGAATAAAGGTAAAGGCTTGAGTGTCTGCTTTGTGGAGGCTGGAGAGAAGGGACAGCTCACAGGCTGAGACAGTCCTGGTTCACGTGGAAATCAGCCTTGGTGCTACATAAAAGTTAGCCAAGAGAGTGGGCGTCATAAGATGTGGAAGCAGGACCTCAGGAGGAGGGGTGGTACCCTAAGGAAATTAGCCTGTGTTCTGGGAGAGAAGTCAGGCTAGCAGATATCTGAAGAGGACTTCTGCTTGCCCACTTCAAGCCTGCACTCTGGCCTCTGCATGGAGCAACTGGGGAATAGAGTTCGGAGCATTAAAGTGAGTGGTTCCCTGGGGAGACTTTGCCACAAGCATATTCAGGTGTGTGTGGTGGGGGTGCATTTGCCATCATAAGTTCAGCTGTGGGCATGACACTTTGAGACTCATTAGACTCCCAAGTGGAGCTGAGCAGCCATCTATGCAAGTCTTGGTAACTGGGTGAGTCTATATTTGGAGGGTCTTTAAAACATAGCTGGTTATGAGCAGCCAGCATAGAGAAGGTCCAAGGAATGACTCTGGTCTCTCCAAAGTTAAGGGGTGAAGTTGATGAGAAGAGACCAGAAAAGAAGGAACAGCTAGGGAGAGAAGCAGAAACCAGCTCAGCAGTAAAGAAAGCTGAGAAGGTGTTTTCCAGAGCAGAGAGAAATTCTTTGGGGTCAGATAAGTTGAGAGAGGGTCACTGCTCATCTGAGCAAAGAGGAGGTCATGCTAATCTTGAGAGGAAGTTTTGGCAAAGTGAGGAGCAAATGGCTGGTAGGTGACTTCAAAGGAGACTAGCAAGAGAAACACTGGAGGCAGCTAGTGCAGACTCCTCCAAGAAGTCCTACAATAAGAGGAGAAAGGAGTGCGGGTGAAAAGTGAAATTAGCTCAAGAGAGGATTATTTTTTAAAGCTGAGAGTATGTTTGAATGGCTCTAAGAATAATCTTGCAGAGAAAGAAAAACTGATGGTGTAAGTGAAGAATACGCTTTTTGCCAGGTTCTATTTAGATCAATGAATAAGATAGGAGAGAAGGATGAGAATTGGGAGTATTTTTAAAGGATGTTTTTTATATTGCTGGACCCTGGAATTTAGGCAGGGTTGAAGGACAGAGGGACGCTGGAATAATGGCAATATGGCATGATCAAGGACGGTAGGTGACAGGGGAATCAAAGATTGTTGGCATTAGGATAAGAGGGAGAATGAGGTGGGCACATAGGAGATTGTGATTGAAGTGTGAGTTGTTAAAGTTGAATGATGGGGTGGTAGAGTAACTCTGAGGAAAGGGATGTGATGGAAGAGTCATCAGGAACAACTAGGAGACCATGTGAAGGAGGACTGAGTTAGCCCGAAGGACAAGCACAATGGAAGAGAGGTGGTTGAGAAACAGCAAGGTCAGGCTCTCTCAAGGATCAACTGTGTGTCACTAAAGTCATATGAAATGATCACGGGAGTCCTACTGGATATCAGCACTTCTCCAGGGACTCAAATCTTCAATAAATATGATAAAATGACTCAGGAATGGATCAGTAATCAAAACAAGGAGGAGTAGCGGTGGGAAGACTTGGATATGAAGAGATTCAGAGCAGGGTATTTTTAGGAAAGAGTTGAGAAAGCTCTGGAAATATTAATGAGAAGGCTCAGTGTCACTAGGGGCTTAATTATGAGCAGTTACAATCTGAGGGAAGTATGGGACATCAAGTCTCTGCCTGAAAAAGGGAGAAAGAGTGCAGAGAGAACTGAGGATGAGAGGGTGGTGCGGTGGTTGAGTGGGAATTTGAGGGCTTAAGGAAAATACGTGTTCCAACAACTTTCCTCAGACAAGAGTTAAGACTTCCATTTGTGGGTTAGAATAAAGTGAATTACTCCACTATCCTGCTCCTCCATGTGCACATTGGAACAGGCTACTTACATATCATCTGTAAAATAGCGAATGTTTCTGTTTAGGCCATCTAGAGTCTTCATATCCTCAGGGGTCAACTGAAAATCAAAAACCTATGGGAAACATGAGAAGATCAATTCAATTTCCCTGAAGCCATTATTGCCCAAAAGGCAGGGACAGTTTTATGTGGGAATTTATAGAGATTTGATAAGACAGATGTCATGAACCTGGGTCTATTCCCTGGCAAAAGTCATGAGAATTTGTCCCTTAGGGTAGTTGAAGCTGATTGTTTGGATCAGTCTCAGCGATTTTATTGGATGTCTGTGGTTGTCACAAAGGGATGGGGAAAATTTTGAGCCCAAATCTCATCCCTTCTAATTCCTATGGAAGCTGAAGAAATCAAGAGATAGTTTGTTTACCCAAAAGTACTGTTGGCTCAAAACCAGCATTAAACCAAACCTGACCCTCTGTTTGATGCTCTTTCTAACCACTATGCTCTTTCCCCAGCAGCAGTTGAGGGCTAGGATAGTTCAACACAGCACTTACATGCAAAGTATACAAGGAGCTACGCTTTGCTCAAAATATACTTGAACAGACTCACAAAGAACCACCTAGCAGGAAATGCTGCCCACAACTTGCCATGTACCTGGAAGTTCTCCTGCATTCTCTTCTCATTGAAACTTTTAGCCAGGACCACCACCCCACGCTGCACCTGGTAGCGCAGAGCCACTTGGGCTGGAGTGCACCCGTGCTTTTCTGCAATGGCATTCAGTACAGGATCCTTCAGGACCTGTGGCTTGTTCTTGCTTCTCCTGGAGGGGGGGGGGGGAACAGAAGTGCTATGTGTCTGCAGCTGGATATCCATTTTTCTTGGGGTGCTCATTCAAGGTAGGGATAGTCAATTCTCTAGAATTTTCCTTTGACTATCTCAATATCTGCTTTCCTTCTTTTGGTACATTTAAAGAAGGAGAAGAAGAGAAAATAAGGCAGGAAGGGAAACAGCTATATTTTCATTATTTAAGCATTTCTGAGAAATTTAGTAAAAGATCAAGTAAGTAAAGACAAAATTGTTGTCCATACTAAGAACCAATAATCACCATCAAACACAATAACCAATAGTCATAAATGAATCTGCTATTTCAAGATTGCTTTCAGTTCATTATTTCAGTTTTATCATCAGCTGCTAAGAGGTTCATATTTTTATTCTTCTTGAAGAACCGAAGAAACTAAAGCTTACAGAAGTTATTACTTGTGTCAAATCACTCAACTATGAAGTCTCAGAATCATGGCAGGAGCTCACCTTGCCACTCTTTAAAGCCAAGATTTTTGACTTGTGTGTATATTTCATTCAGGTGAATTCAATAAAGTCTTGAGTCAGATCTGAGCTAGATAAAGGGTTTACAAATATAGATTAAACCTGCCTCTACCCTTAATTTCCCCAAAGACAGCTGAGAGATGGTAGGTACAGAAGGTACTGTATCTATAATCATAAACTTTAAAGAGATCATTACCACTCCTTCTCTGGGTCAGACCCCAAGGCAGAATATGCAATCAAAACAATGTCCTTGGACTTGCAGAATTTTAGCAGTTTGCTCTGGTTCAGGTAAAGATGGCACTCCACCTGCAGAAGGCCAAGCAAATTATAAGATTGGAGGACCACCATCACCACATTTACATACCACACATGGTATCAAAAATATTTAGGAATACCTGCAACAGTGGTCAGCACATGACTGCCAGCCAATGGAACTCACAGACTTAACTTTAGACTACTGCCCATAAGTAGCATAGTAATGTTAATTCAGTAACTCAGTGTTTGAAGAGGTCAAGTTCAGATCATGAGGCCAACAGATATTCTCAGTCTCTCAGACTGGAAACTATGGTGATGTTCTCAGGTCCTCCTTGTGGTTGCTTGTTTACAACAAGCATCAATTTCTGCCCTTTTTCAGCTCTTTGTTCAGTTCTCTTTCTGTTTGTCTCTTTTCTTCACTGCTACTATGTTTGGAAACCAAGAAGTCATCCTTCAGATTTGAGTAACTATTTCATTAGGCCGTTCTTTGGTGCCAGAAACTAGAATGTTTTCCTCTTTCCTACAACATAATGTTGTGCTGTGTTTTGCTTGGTCCTTATAATCTTCTAGACACTGACCCCACTCTAAATCACTACACCCATATCCTCTCCCCAGCTTCAGTCTTGTCCCATGTGGAAAGAGATTTGGAAACATGTCTAATCCTTTTGTCATCAAGTGGAAATAATTCCTAATTGTTATTATTCAGAAACAGCAGCATTATGACATTATGACATTCACGTATTCTAGTGAGAGACGGTCCTATGCTACAAAAAGTAATTGGTAGAGCTGTAATCTTCCTTTCCATTCTTCCTCTATGCACATGGAAAGTAAGACATTAAGTTCTTTACACTGAATTTTAACCATTTCTTTTTTGTTCCTCTGTCCAGACCATCTGTGGACCAAAACCGGTGCCCTCACTAGTGCACAAATGAATGGTGGAGAGGCCATCTCAGCTCTGGACTCCAGGGGGAAATGCGCTTCAAAAAGTTAGTGAGAGGACTATTTTTATAGAACAATTCTAGGATCACAGAAAAATCTGTCAGAAAAGAGTACCTAGTTCCCACAAAATTCTTCTTCTATCCCCCAACTCCAGTCTTCCCTATTTGCCCTTATATTAGTGTGGTTTATTTCTTACAGCTGAACCATTATTTATATATTACTGTAGGCTTAACTCTTGGCTTTGTACATTCTGTGGGTTTTGACAAATACGTAATGGTATGTAACCACCATTATTGTACCATACAGAACAGCACCCTGCCCTAAAAGACCCTTGGGCTTTACTTATACATTCCTCCTTTCCTCTCATGAGCCCCTAGCAGCTTCTCCCTTACTTCTTCAACCCCTCAATCAAAATGGAATCTCCTTCATTTCTCTAAGAAAGTAACCTCCACAGTGAACCTCCCAAGAGACATAAAATACAACTTTTCAGAATTCTTATTTGCATTTTTAATTCAAGAATAAAGGGGGGAAGGCTTACAAGTATTTAATACATGGATTGACTGTCATCCTCTCTCAGTCTGCTTGTGTGAATATGAAAGAGATGAGATAATCTGGGGAAATCATGGGCCCTCTGCTGTGCAGAAATATTGCCAGTCATTCCCATACTTGTTCTTTCCTTCATTATTCTCCGAAATAAGGAAGTGTCTGTGTTGCTCATTAAATTAGGTTTATTTTAACAAGCAGACTTCTTAAAAATGTTATTTAAAATTTTTGTTGTGGTAAAATATTCATAAAACACAAATCTTAGGATTGTAACCATTTTAAGTGTATAGTTCAATGGTGTTAAGTACATTCACATTGTTTGGAAGTGCTTTTGTGTCATTAAGAGACTCAGATGACACAGAACTCAAAAGAGTTTTCAGACTTAAAGATGAATTACTCATTTTCTTGACTCTTTCTGAGATAAATCAATATTTCATTAGTTCTAAACTTCTAGAAACAACCACCACGACAGGCAGTAGGTTATACTCCAACTGGACCTTAGATGTTTTTTATAAAGTTATATGGCCTTCCAGAATTATTTGAAATACATTCTGTGCTTTTGGAGTAGATGGCATCCAAAGATACAGTACAGGAGAAAGGAGCACCACTTGGAGCTTGCTGAAATGAAGAGAAGAGAGAAGTGGTTGGGAAGGGCCTGTGGGACTCACCTGGTTACAAACAGGCTTGTATTTGAGATCTGCCTTATTCAGGATCATCTTCAGCTGTCTGCAGTTGAAGTTAGACATGCCAATAGACTTGGTTAACCCTGCATCCTTGCATTTCTCCAAGGCCTATGGAGAAAGGGGAGGTGAGGTTAGTGTGGGAATCAGCTAATGCAGTATAATAAATGGTAGCATGCTCAGGGCAGAGGCTGGGGTGTGAGAGAATATAGATAGAGCAGTAGACAAAAACCCTTTAGATGCAGATACCAATACAGGTATTGGACAGGACAGGACTTGATAGAGGACAGGAATTGATAGAGCTGGAGGAGAATGAGATATAATAGGAAAATAGAGTAAGGAAAGAATATAAAAGACCAATAAAGAGGTCAAAGAGTTAGCACTATCTTTAGTTGAATGCCTAGAAAAATAAGTTAGCAATGGCAAACAGGAAGTGGAGTGAAGTGCAGCCTGGGAAACAGGAAGTGCTTGCTGTCTGGTTGTTTTCACTTTCATTTCCTATCATTGACGTCCAGCTCACTCTGTTCCAGTGAAGGATACCCCAGTTGTTCCTTGAATATAGTAAGTTCTCTCATGTTAAATACTTCGCATTGGACATTTATCTTCCTGGATCACTCTTCCTTCTTATATCCAAATAATCAATTCCTTCATCTGCAGCAGATGATTGCTCAGATGTCATCTTCTCAGGATCTACTCTGCTTACTGATTTTAATTT
The DNA here is from genome assembly GCA_004363575.1 of Solenodon paradoxus. Taxonomy (NCBI): domain Eukaryota; kingdom Metazoa; phylum Chordata; class Mammalia; order Eulipotyphla; family Solenodontidae; genus Solenodon; species Solenodon paradoxus. The sequence continues at coordinate 406,014 of RJWH01001109.1, forward strand.
CCTGTCTGTGTCCCAACCCCACACTAGCCATGTTGGGTCCCTAAATCAGCATTACTTTTCCATACTCTCCTCCCCAGTAGCACTTACCAATCATTCATTCATGAATACAATCTGAGTACTTACAAGTATCAATATTGAATACATCACAGGCACTCATTAAGTATTTATTGATGATTAAAACAATAAAATGTGAAAACTAAAGCAGAGGAAACTTGAGGGACTGAATTAGATCCTGGATTCTGTGTCTGCCCCCTCCCCACCAAGGTGCACAAACTTGGTTTTTTTAAAGTTGTACTCACCTCCCAGGTGGCACAGAGATCCACCGTGTCAAAAATGATGTTTCCCTTTGTGTCCCTTGGTAAAAGCTGCTCTCCAGGCTGAGAAATAGGAAAGAAGAGGTTGGGAAAAGTTATGTTTGACCAAGCTGTTTGGAGCATGGTGACCTTAAAGCTAATGGAACAATCTGTCCTTCTGGAAAAAAGTATAAAGGTAGACTAAAGGGAAAGGAAGTAAGCTGAAGAAGTACACTTCCTAGAAACACTTTCAGCTGCTAAAGATTTCACGAATATTGTTTCGGACAGCTTGAGACCCCCAGAACCTCTTGCCAGAGGGGGCCTTGAGTGGAGCCATGGAACCGTGGAATAAGGCTGGTTCATCCCTACCTCCTAGAGGTGGTCATGTCACTGAGAGACTGTTACCATCTTCCATGCTCAGTCTCAGCCTCATCACATTACCTGCATCCTACCTGGTATTCGCATTGGGACAGCTTCAGATGTCAGTGGACACAGGGCTGAGACTCAGGAGCAGGAGGCCTTGAAAATATAGGCTAATCATCCCCAAGACTAAGGCAAAATCACTGAAATCAGTGAACTTTCAGGTATTAATTTTGATATTGGTGACCAGAGTAAAATAACTGTTCAAACCTTCAAAGCTACTGGGAAATGAATAAGATACAGATCCACATAGCTCAGCTGAAGTTTCCTCAGGGACATTTTCAGGCCAACTTCAACCAATTCAGGACGGAAGAAAGTGCCCCACAGCTGCATGGTGGAAAGAAGAGAGGGATGTGTTTATTGCTGTAAGGACCTTTTGGAGAGACGAGTAAAACAATGAAATAATCACTCAATCCCTCTTACAGGTAAGGGAAGTACCACGTCACCCTGTGACTCTCAAATCTTTATCACATCACTTATTTTCACACTGAATTAAGACTACAATGAGGAAAAAGAAAATATGGTCCTGCAAAGAGGTTCTTATTTTCAACTATAAGAGAATTACCAGGTTTGACTGTATAAAATGTTTTCCTGGGATGAACCTCAAACATAATCGATCACAGTATCTGGAGACTGGATAGAGACATTGCATTTTAAACATGAACTTTAAGTTCTTGTGACTAAGGAAACTTTATCTGGACTGTGTTGGAATGTCATATTTTCCCAAGAAAGTTAGGCCTGTTGGGAACTTCAGTCACATCTCACTAAGAAGTAATAATCTAAGGAAATTAATCAAAATGACTATAGGTAATAAATCTTACAAAAAGAGAATTAAAAGATGAGCTTCAGGAGGTTAGTGCTGTAGTGAGGAGACTATGTCTAGACACTGTTCTGTGGTGAGACCCACATTCTGCACTGAAAGAAGAAATGTTCTTTCACAGACTACATAAAATTCACATATGTGGAGCTAAGCTCTCTCTTCATTGGCTACTTAATCTCAAATATAAATGCTTTTTCCTAGCAGTAGATATTCAATGGACATTTCAGGGAAAATTCTATTGTGTTCCCTTCCACGTGACTTCAATGTGTAATCTCTTTTATTTGTCTCAGATATAATGTCAGTACATATAAAGAGCATTGAGAGAAATAGCTCAATATTTTTAAATACACAAGTACTTATATGAACATTAATTTCATCCTCATATCAATTCTATGGCACTACTTTTTCTATTTCAAAAGAAAGAGAAATAAATATCTGATGACCATGAAATAGTTAAAGAAATAAAAACTAAGGCTCAGTTTCTGGTCAAGATGGTGACCTGGTAGGAGCGACTCTAATGTCCTCCCCACAGAGCAACTAGGAATTCACCTATTCTCCAGAAACAAACACTGAGGAAAAGCAGGCACAGAGGCTATAGAGACACAGCAGGAATCATAACCTCAACAGGTAAGCGAAAAGTCAGTGTTCAGATCTAGACCACTGCTAAGGGATTCTATCCAAGTCAGGGGGTGGAGCTACAGGAAGAACCAGGCCACCTAGGAACGAAGAAAGTAGCAGAAACCCCACTCAGCTGTACTGGGACGCAGAGCCAAGGGACAGTCTTGGTGCAGGGCAGAAGAAGGACCAATTATCAGGTGGTTTCAAAGGGAAGCCCAGTAAGAAAACTACATTGGGCTCCTTCATAACTGGAAGACAACTAGGGAAACCATCTCCCCAGGCCCTCCCACCACATTTTGCCAGAGCTGCAGGACCCGCCCACTGGAAATCCAATCCCAGGCTTAAAGGAAGAAGGGAATCTTCCAGAGAGAAAAACCATCAATGCTACCCACTAGCACCATCCTGTGGGTAGAGGCAAAATTGCAGTCTGATTGCTGATTGTGGGCCAACAGCTAGGTGGTTATTACAGTTCTGAGCCGGGACACTAGGAGAGGGCTCTGCACCCCACCACGCAAACTCCAACCCCATACACTGAACTCTTCAGCCCCAACAGAGGGTCCATATAAGAGCTTCAACAAATCCATCTAGTGGGGACACCACAAAACTCAAAAATTTCCAGTGTTCAAACCAAGATACAGGCTTAGTTGGTGCAAGTCAATACCATAAACAAGGTCATCACAGCAGGGAAACCTAATACACAGGAACGTAAACAGAATGCCAAACAGAGCAAAAACCAGAGAAATATACAGGAAATGATGGAGTAATTAAAAACCCAAGCTAAAATCTGAATACAGGAGGTAAATATAAACTACCTGAGGGTGAATTTAGGGCAACAATGATAAATACCTCATGAAAATCAAGAAATCAATAGAGCTTAAAAAAAGAGAACAACAAAAAAAGAGAGAGAATAAATGAAGCAAGTCATCAAAGAAATGAAAAACAGATTAGCAGAGCTAAAGAACTCAAAGGTGGGGTACTCAAGAATACAATGAATGAAGCTTCCAAAAGAATCAGTGAACTAGAAGACAGGGCAGAGGAATGCACTCAAGAAAAGCAACAAAGAGATAAAATAATGCAAAGAAATGAAGACAGCATTGAAACCTATGGGATAACATCAAGAGGAACAGCATTTGCATCATAAGGGTCCCAGAAGGAGAGAAGAGAGAAAAGAGGTCATAAACTATATTTGAAGAAATACTAGCTGAGAAATTCCCTAATGTGAAGAAGAAAGCAAGCATCCAGACCCAGGAAACTCAAAGAGTTCCTAATAAATGAAACCCAAACAGACCTATACCTAGACACACTGGCATCAAAATACCAAAAAATATAAGTTAAAAAACCTTAAAAGCAGTCAGTGAAAAACAAATTACATGCAAAGGAATCCAAATAAGATTGGCAGCAGATTTCTCAACTTAAATACTACAGGCGAGAAAGGAATGGCATGATACATTCAAAGTACTGAAAGAAAAGGATTTTCAACCTAGATACTAAACCCTGTGAGATTATCATTCAGACCTGAAGGAATGATAAAAATATTTTCCAATAAGCAAAAATTGAAGAAATTCATCACCGTAGAACCAGTTCTACAAAAAATACTAATGATTGTTGCATAAATTGTAAAGAAACTCCATTTACAAATAGTAAGGCAGCAAATATAAAAATTGGGAAGAAAGAGAAGAGAATAAAAATATGGGTGGTTAGAATGATTGTGAGACTAATTTTTGCTTTCAAATAACAACAGGCAATAAACAGAGAATTCTTAATGCTAAATTCAGGGTCACCTCAAAATACATCTCCAGGGAAAAAGCAAGGAAGAAAACAAAAAGGGAAACATAACTACAGCAAACCCACCTAAAAAGAGAAAAAGAAGAAAAAAAGGCACTTTCTGGAACAACACATGGAAGACAAATTACAAAATGACAATAAACTTTTACATATCAATAATTACCCTAAATGTTAATGGACTGAACTCACCAGTCAAACAACACAGAGTAGCTGAATGGATTTAAAAACATAACCAAATGTTCTGCTGCATTCACGAAGCTCACCTCCTTTCGCAAGATAAAGACTCAAAATCAGTTGTCGGAACACAATCTTATAATCAAATGACAATTACAAAAAAGATAGGAATGACCATAATTGTATCAAATAAAACAGATTTCCAACTAAAAAGCATAATGAAAACAGAGATGGACATTATATAAATGATTATGGGATCAATCTTGCAAGAAGACATAACGCTTATTAACATATGCCTCAAATGAAGGAACATCAAAATATATTAACAAATATTATTACAACTTATAGGAGACATTGACAGCAACACAATAATAGTAGGAGACTTCAATACCCCACTTACATCAATGGACAGATCTGGCAGAAAATTAACAGGGAAATAGCAACTTTAAATGACCATTTGAAACAGTTAGGTCTAATAGACATATACTGAGCACTTCATCCAATAACTACAGAGTTCACTTTCTTCTCAGGTGTGTATGGAACATTATCAAAGATATATCATATGTTGGGACCAGAAACATGTCTCAAAAATTTACAAAGATTGAAATCATACTCAGCATCTTCTCAGACTACAATGGCTAAAGCTATATATAAACCACAAAAAGAAAGATGGAAGACCCCAAATTACTTTGAGACTAAACAGTATGCTGCTAAATGATTCTTGGATAAAAGAGTAAATCAAAGAGAAACATAAAAAATACTTAGACAAATGAGAATGAAGACATGAGCTACTAGAATCATTGAGATGAAGCAAAAGCAGTACTAAGAGAGAAGTTCCTTGCAATAAAGGTCCAGCTCAAGAAACAAGAAAAATCACAAATAAACAACTTACCTCTACCTTTAAAACAACAAGAGTAAAAAGAACAATGAAAGCCAAAAATCAGCAGAAGAAAGGAAATAAGAAAACTCAAGCATATATAAGTGAAATCGAAAGCAGAAAGACAATCAAGAAGATCAATGAAACCAAAAGTTGATTCTTTGAAAAAATTGACAAATCTTTGTTTAGACTAACAAAGAAAAGAGGGAAAGTTCTGTATCTAGAATCAGAAATGGAAGAGAAGTTACAACAGATACCATAGGAATACAAAACATCACACCATTCACAAAAACTAACTCAAAATAGACTAGAGACTTGGACATAAGGCCAGAAATCCTAAAGTTCTTGGAAGACAATATAGGAAAGGCATTCCATGACATCAGCCTCAGAGAGGCCTTTGGTGACTCAACTCCAGCATTCAGGGAAACAAAAAGAAATATAAACAATTATATCAAACTAAAAATCTTCTTCACAGTGAAAGAAGACATTACCAAAACAAAAGACAATCTACCAACTGGGAGAAGATATTTGCAATTCATATTTCTAATGAGGGCTTAATATCTAAAATATAGAAAGAACTCATAAAACTCAATAACAGAAAAATAGGCAATCGAATCAAAAAAATGGGAAGAGGAATTGGAGAGACATTTTTCCAAAGAGGATACACAGATCCCCAAAAAGCACATGAAAAGATGTTCCTACTCATTGACTATCAGGGAAATGCAAATCAAAACAACAATGGATAATCACCTTATACCTGAGAGGCTGGCTATTGTCCAAAAGTCTGGAAACAACAAATGTTGATGAGGATGTGAAGAAAAGGGGACACTTTTACAATTTTGGTGGGAGTGCAAATTGGTGCAACCCCTGTGGAAAACAGTATGGAGATTCCTCAAAAAGTTGGAGATGGAAATTCCATATGATCGTGACATCCCACTTCTGGGTTTCCACCCCCGATACAAAAATACTCATACACAGAGATTTATGCACCCCCTTGTTTACTGCAGCCCTATTCACAATAGCTAAGAACTGAAAACTACTTAGGTGTCCAATGTCAGATGAATGGATAAACAAGTTGTGATACAATGGAATACCACACAGCCCTTAAAAGAGATGAAATTCTTTCATTTGAGTCAATTGGATGAATCTAGAGGGGATTATGTTAAGTGAAATAAGTCAAAAGAAGAAAGATAGATACCAGATGACCTTACTCATAGGTGGAATGTGAATAGACAAAAGAACAGATGAAACAAAAGCAAACCTTGGACATGTGCAATAGAACTGAGGTTACCAATCGTGAATGGAACAGGGTGGAGGGCAAATGGTGGTGACGCTCACTGGACAATGGTGAAGAAACACTTGGTGATTTCCTGGAGAACATGGTATGTTGACATATATCTGAGGAATAGGGAAATTGCACCTATGGGAACCGATTCATGTGCTTTTATTTTAATGTGTGCTATCTGCAATTAAAAAAATTCTAAAAGAATAATTAAGGTTCAAAGGAGTCACTAACTCTTTTTGGTTAACAAATTCCACAAAGTCAATTATGTAGAATCTTAAAGAACTAAAATTTGATCATAGTTTCCCAAAACCTACACTTCCCAACTAAACTGCATCACTTCTTATAGTTAAAAATATTAAGTCACTTTATCAAAAGTTAAGTTTAGGAAAGATGGAAAAGCCAATTCCACTCCTGAATTTTAAAAATATGATCATAATAATAGTATTTTAGAACACTTAAACTGTATTAAATATTTTTTGAAAAGTCTCATGTGTATTTTTTATTTAGTCTTTATGGAAATCCTGTGAAGTAAGTAATCTTACCTTCATTTTACAGCTTGAGAAACAGAGGCAGCACCAAATTAAAATAGCTTGCCTAGAATTACACATTTAGTAAGTGCCAGAACTTTAATTTAAATATTAAAAGTCTGATTGTAGAAGCTACATTCTTCCAGCCAGGATTTTCCTTAGTAGCTTTCCTATCATGTGAGGTCTGAGAGTGAATGAAAATAAAGCCAATGAGGAGAGAAATTTGCTAAGCAACTATTTGGCTAAAAGTGAACTTCCCAGGGCCATCTACACACTACATCCAGCACCTTTGAAACGCAGAATATGTCCTCCCTCTTCACAACACCGCTGGTAATCTTCTTCTGGATAGCCCTCCCAACTTCTTCTTCATTCATGTACAGGTAAGCTGAGTCAATATGGCGGTAGCCAATATCAATTGCTTTCTCAATGGCATTTTCAACCACACTCTTTGAAACCTAGAGGAGCATGAAAATAGAAAGACCTACTTAACTTAGGATGAGGACACAAGCATCTAGTGCTTTTAAAGGGTTAAGAGATAGTGATGAGAAATCTATTTATTGACTTATAACCAATACTAATTGTTTAAAAACTTACTGAAGAAAACTGATTTGTAGCACTTGCCAATTTCTGTGGTGTAAATACTCCCACCACGGCTAATTTGAAACTACCAAGATTGAGAAAAGATGCTCAGATTCTATTATTGTGAGCCTATGAGCTAGCCCCTAAACTCACAGGGTTTGACATTCTGACTCTGGATTTATACTGTCTATGAGAACAATGTAGATTGTATAAATTAATGTATTCTCTAAGAGAGTATTATATTGGTTTCAACCCATAAAGTCAATGCTGAAAATTATCTATCAAAGCAATGAAGATGTAATTTAGACAGAATTGGGGATTTAGCTATGTCAAACTTTGGAAAACCTTTATAACAAATTTTTAAAAAGGACAAAATATTCAAGAAAATAAACTAATTTTTCACTCTAAAGAATTTCATAATTCTTTACTTGGACACTGGTCCTTAGGGCACACTTTTCCTGCACAGTTTAACTATTTTTCTTGTCTGTCATCCTGGCCCACCAGTTTGAACTCCTGAAATCATCCATGTGTTTCCCTCTCCATTACCCATCTCTGCCTCACTCAGTAATTAAAATGTCTCTTGAGAATGTTTTTTAATTTGCAGCTCCAGATGAGTTAACTAGTCCCATGAAGATTAGCCAACTGTCTGCGAATTGAGGATTCAGTCAAAGTAAGAACAACACTTCATGTCAGGGTCCTTGCTCCTCACCATTGCATATCACAGTGCTTTCACGATGTGGCTTCCTGACAACTTTCCTTGAATAATAAACTTTTCCACCAAGAACATTGTAAGATGTTCTCTTTTAAGGTTGCAATAACTAATTCAGATATGGGCATGGGGTTTAGTCTCCCAGAGAGGGAATTTCCAGGTGTCTCTAGGTCTTCCCTGGCCTGGTAGTAACAGCCTGGCTTCTAAGAGAGTCTTCCCCTCCAGATCACCCAAACACTGTAATATTAATCCTGACTCTCTTTTTCCAGATCCTTTCCCCACTGAGATTCTCTGGATATTCTGATTAGTGGTAAACAGATACAACTTGGATATGAGAAATGCAGAGGAACATTATCACAAGCAGCATTGTCTCTGACAAGGTCATCATAACACCTGTGTTTCATTTACTCTAATATACTGTGAAATGGCTGGACAGGTAGGCATGACAATAAGGCTTACCCATCCCTAAACTGCCAAAAGATAGCACCCACTTCCATTCTCTGACATAGTGTCACTCCTCATGCAATCCTTGGACATGCAGCACTTACTAGCTCTTTAGAAATGTGGACTTTAGAGCTTATACCTGATCTACTCAATCAAAACCTTTGTGTGTGGAGCTCCCAGATTTGCATTCCATTTTAACAAGATCTGCAGGAGTTGTTATGCCTATTAAAATGTAAAAAGCACTGACTTAATGCATAAAATAGCCTAATCTGAGGAGAAGCATCTCACAAATGAGCAAAGTGAAGCCTGAGCTTCCTCAGTTCACACAGTGACTAGACCACATCAGGGCCCTTGTCTGCCACTCTCCCATCTCCAACAGCATTACCTTACTAGGAGCAGAGGTGCCAAGTCCCAGTGTCGGCAGCAAGTATCCATCATTCAGCTTTACAGAAAAGAGCATTCTTTTACTCATCGCCTTTCACTCTTATCAATAAACAAACACTGATTGTCTTTGTTAATAAAGGAAATCTGCAGAGGGAAGGAAAATAATATTGTCATTTTAAACAACTTCGTACCAACAGAAGAGTAGAAATATCATTTCAAGATACTGATTTCATTTCCTTGGGGCAAATATCTAAAAGAAGTTGACCAGATCGTATTAACAGAAGTTCTATTTTTAATTTTTAGGACATTTTTACTATTTCCCATAATGATTGTATCCATTTATATCTCGAATTACATGAGTCCCTTTTCTCCATATTCTTACCAATATTTGTTATATCTTTTCTTTTTGATAACAGCCATCCTAATTGGCATGAAGTGATATCTTACTGTAGTTTTGATTAACATTTCCCTTATGATTAGTGAAGTTGAGCATTTTCCCTATAATGCTGGCCATTTTCATACATTCTTTTGGAAAAAAATTCTGTTTAGATTCTTTGCCCATATTTTAATTGAGTTATTCTTTATGACAGTGATTTTGAATTATCTATCCAGTAAATCATATAACTTCATTTTATTTGTATAGGTTTCTGGAGATTTATCTTGTTCCTTTGGAACATCTTTGTTCCATCTGATTTTTCATTTATCTTAACTTTCTATCCTGGTGTATGATCATTAGACTAACAGGCACATCTTCCATTCTTCACAAACTGGCCCCAGACAGAAGAGGGTGTCCATCAACTAGCCTGCCCAGAGATTGTCATGACCTCTACCAACTCTTCCCCTGCCCAGGGTGAAGTAGGAAGCTCTGAATTGTGTTCACTAACTCTGTGCTTGACCGGGGCTTGGGGTAGGCAAGTGGTGAAGTAGCAAACTGCCATCTCTGCCCTTCCTCTGGCTGTTGGACTGTGCTAAATCTGTAAGCATTTCAAAACTGTAAGACAGAGTCTAGTTCTTTAGGCAGCCCCAGAGAAGATGGAGTACTGGGTGCATGGTTCAAGACTTTCCTCCTTGACAGAAGCTGGGAAATTTTTTTAATTTTTTTTTTTTTGATCAGCTCACTCTCTTTGCAGGGGGAAGGGTCTATAGTTTCTACCAGCCCCAGTCATGATTTCTGTCTCCTTCAAGTGGTGAGGCTATGCCCCCTTTGTTAGAGCCCCAAATCTGGAAGATGTTAGCTCTTTCAAAATCCTTGGAGAATTCTGTGAGCAGAAGAGAGGATGGGAATGCAGTAAGTTAAAATTCTGCAAAACTCACTGTTATTCATGAGGTTCAGTGATTTTTCTTGAATGAGTGTTCTTTGGGTTGTTGCCTCTAATTACTTTTCAGAGTTTTTAATAAGTTGATTTTGATCCTTTTAGCCAGTTTTCTTATTACACCTACAAAGAATTTCTATGTTAGCTGTCTCTACTAGTTCAGAAGTGATTTCTGGGTGCCATTTTACTTTTAGGGATTTTGCTATAGGAAAAAAAGATTTAAAAACCCGCACAAAATAGAGAATGAGCCATGTAGCATCAACACTATTGATTTTTCCAAGGGTATTCCATCACTCTTCTGCTTTTGTTTTGCTAGAATATTTTAAAGTAAACCACAAGTATTGGGTCATTTCATCGTTAAGTAATTGATTTTGCATGTGAAGACATGATGTATTCCATGTTATTAACACATTTTACAAGAATTAATAAAAACGATCCCCTAGTATCATTTTCTATACAAGCCATATTCAAATGTCTCTAATTGTCTCAGAAATATTATTTACAGTTAATGTGTTGGCAATATCTTTAAAACAAAATTCAAACAATGGACTCAGTTGTTACTCTAAATCAATGTTTCTCAAGCTTGGCTGCACATTTGACTCTGGACTGCTGCTGTTAATACTGCCATGGTTCAGGCCTTACTCAGAGAAATTAATCTGGATCCCTGTGTCGGGGAGTGGGGAGTGAGATGCAGACACCAGATGTAACATCCCCAGGTGATTTCTGTGTACAACTAAGGGAGTCACAAGGGTGAGTCCTTTTTTTAAAGAAAAAAATGTATATTCCTTTGCTTTACTGGGTGAGCCAAATCAACCGTCTTGTAGAAAGTTCCTCTTTCTGGATTTAACTTATTGGTTCCTCTGAGGTTTTATTGAAGTCCCTCCAACCCTTAAATTCCCAGTAAATGGGCCTTGGATCTAAATGTTTGAGTAAATGCAACTTTCAAGTTTGTTGCAAAACCACTTTTTTGGTGCATGCGTACTTTCTATTGCATCACACCATGAGGCAAGTAATGTCTGTATTTCAATTGCTACTTTAACTTACTAATTTAAACTTAGAAATATAGCTGGGCCCAGAGTTAGGGCTGCATTGACAAAATAAACAGAGATTAATCATTCTAGGAGTAGTGAAAAGTAATATTTGGTGGAGTGGTCAAATTTATTTTCTACTGTTAATTATTCCTGTTAATTAGAGAAGATTTCATTAAATTGCCTAATGTTAGATTTGTTTCTGGATTCAAGTTCTATTTTAATCATTCAAGTCTTTTCATTCTCACGCCTAATTTGGTGCATTATAAAACATCTCCTCACCAAGCTCCTCTGAAAGCACTACAATTGTTAATAAATATATCCAACTTCACTTACACATTCTATTTAGAATGGGATGCCATTGTCTCCCTCTGTTTATGAATTTTTAAATGAGGTATTTCAAAATTGTCACACAGTCAATGAGATAGAAAACTTCAGGATCTAACTCTATCTCGTAACCCCATACCCACTTCCTTATATCCTGAATTGAAATAAACAACATTATGGCCATCACATAGACATCACTAGAAGACTCCCAGGACCCCGTAAAGTATAAATATTCGTGGGACACAACCTTGTGAGATGTTAGGGTTGGAAATATCAGGAAAGAGCTTCAAAATATATTATGCCTTTAAAATGTAATAAAGTTATTAAATGTTAATACAAAATGTTCAATTTGTGGGATTCTATCCTAAATTCTTTTTTTAAAGATATATACAAAGGTATTTGTTGCAGTATTATTAATATGAGAGAGAATTGGAGAGTACTTCAACAATCAATGACTTAAAATCACTATAATTTATCTACATAAGTTGTAATGCATTGAAAATTTATCATAATATATTAATGGAGTAACATACAACAGAAAACATAATATATGCAAATGATATTTATGTAGCTTTTATAAATACATGGAAATTATTTAACTGTTAAATTTATGTTAAAAAAGAGAAGACAAGTCCAAAACGAAGTTACTGTGCTAAACCCCACTTCAGCAAACCAAGACTTAATGCTTAACCTAACTGCAGCTTCAGCATCTCATGGAAAGTTAACCTTTAATCAGGCAAACTGGGATTTCCTGGTTAGCACTAATCAGGCAAATGTGTCTGATAGACCCTTAACATCTCTCAAACGAAGGTGACCCTTCTTCTTCCCTTTTCTCACCCCCTTTCTGCCTATAAAAATATTTTATCCTGAATAGCAATCAAATTTCTTTCTAAATACTGCCCAATTTTTGTTGAATGAAGACAATTGTATCTTTACTTTACTTGATTGGATTTTGTTTTTTAACAGATGTGGTGTCCGCTATAGTGGGATCCAAAATAAAAGTTCTAATAGCTCTAGTAGCTGTGAATTACCTAGGAGTGGTACCTGTGAACACTTTGAATTCTAGCTCTTTATCACCTTTTCTGAGATACACAGGTAAGCATCTTCTAGTCCCAAGCTCTGCTTTCTTTGTGTTGAATTTGAACAATAGACTGAGGCCAAGGTCAAACTGGGTCTGATTTGTGCTTATCTAAATCTAGTATAAGGCTTAGGCAAAAAGATGAATGCTTTTCTAAAGCAATCAGCAGCTCCCCAGTTGGGCCACACTGGGAGCTACTGGTAGGTAGTTCATTCAGTCAAATGTTTCCCGGTTTAGGAAGTCCTGTCCTTAAATCCATTCGAAGACCCATGTGGGAACTGTTCCTGGATATTTAGGTCTCCATTAGTATATTTCCCCAGTTCTTGATAGCCATTTGTTAAGCTTTACAGGTTCAGTACTGTCTCCAGTCTACAGTTCCACATTGGGATTTGCTATTGGTGTACACAAAGCCTTCCATGCTGATAAGCACATTTGTTGTTTTATGTAAATAAATGTTGAAAAATAGAATTCTTAGACTCCAAAGAATCAAGTGCTTCACCTTCTGGCATGCCTGCGTAGTTCACATCTAAAAATACGGTCAGTGAAGCTATAAATATCTTCATAAATGGTAAAATCTCATCAGCGTTTTGTGACCTGAGATCGTGACTTGGCAGCCATTAGGTTGGTGCCACTAAAATATGACCAGACAGAAATGTGGGTTGTGCTCATTTGTGGCTGGGTGCTACAGAAATGTACAGATCTCAAATGAACTGTACAACCTACAATAATAAAGCCATTATGTAGAATGTTCCAATTAGACAAATTCATTTAAGAATTATACTGGAAAACAAGGATTTCCAAATTAAATGGAATAGAATACCTATTTTGATAGGTACAAAGAAATTTGAAAAAGACTTTAAAACTCCAAAATAGTTTCAGTGAAAATTTTATTACAAAAAGTTAATGAAAAATTAATTATATAAGAGGTACCTAAACAAAAGATAATCAAACTTACTTGATTCCCCCTGCTCACCTCTATCCATCTTCAGGTACCCATTCTAATAATCCTTTGCTTTGTCTTTCTGCTCTAAAGAGATAACCAAATGGAGACAGAAATCCTCTAAGTAAATGGTCTTAGAGAACTCAAATTTACCTTGAAAGAGGTATCCTCCCAAAGGTGACAGGACTCCAAGAGATTCTCCAGAAAACTATTCACAAGTCCCTTAAGCAGTAAGTGGAAATTAAAATTAATGGAAAATTCTGACCTTAGGGAATAATTCAAAGTCCTTTTTGGAGGAAATTGAATTCTTTCCCTGTAAATGTTCAACCAGTCATTCCCAGAAATTCTTATGTTAGAGATCATTTCTCTTTGAAAAACAAACTTCAAAAAGATAATCCTAACAAAAGGAGGGTGGGGAGGGAAAAGAGTCTTTTTAAAAATACAAATGACTATATAAGCTCCTTTGTCCAAAACCTGATTTATAACTTCCATAAGTTACAATATCAAGGACTTGTACAAATCTTGAAAGTCTTTCCCACAACTACCAATACAAGTATTTTAGCCTTCTGAACAGGAAACCTTCATTTATTTATATTTCTTTTGTAGATAGTGAATTTTATATATTATACCTATCTTATAGGTACATTTTAAAATGAAAACTGTATGTCTCTTGTCTGTTTATATCTGCATGTTTATGTGTGTCTATGTATGCGTGTTAGAGATATATGATAATTTTCTACCTCCAAATGGTATTGCCAACATTAATTTGTAAAGAGCACTATTTAACTGGCTTAAAATTAAGCATTTAATATAAAATAAGGACTCATAAAACCCTCAAACTAAAGAAAACAACTCGAATGTTTTTCAGCTTGATCTATGATTTATCTTTATTTTAAGAAATTGCTTTAAACTTGTCTGTTTAATTTAAATAAGTATGACCTCAGAGTTACCAGCATTCAATACAATCAAGACTTACAACTTTTATTATACTTAGGTTTACTAGTCAAATGAGTTCTTGTCATCGCTTACAAAATTTGTCAGCAAGAAAAATAGTATGGGATAATGGGTGGCTTTATCCAATATCTAATGAAGCTTTTATGAGTAATTTAAACACAATTTTTAAGAATATGTAAATTAATTAAATAAACATAAAAGGTTACAAATGAACTTTTAAATATTGTGTTTTTGTTATGTATACTTAAAATAGTTTGAAAATTTTTTACATAAAACATTGTTTTGCTAAGTTAAATGACAAGACAAATTCATTGACTAGATCATTTTCCAAAAAAGATAAAATACTAAAGTTGTAATTATGCAACATAAATTGCCTTTTTGTTTCTTATTACAGAGAAAACTGAAGATATTTAGGTCTACTAGTAAATATATTGTGTCACACTGAAAGATTTACTGAGAAAATTACCATTCTAGAACTATAGAATTATTTATAAATCTGCCAACTTACTGATAGCTAGAGAAAAAAAAAAAAAAAAAACAGTCCATAATTGCTAACTTCTTATTTTTCACAAGAATTTAAGATTATTAAGGGTTGGCAATTTTAATTAATATATGTAAGTAAAACTACTAGAAATAATAAAGGGAAACATCTTTGTTTGCAATGAAAGTGATGCAGGGACAACTTAACTTGAAATCTACCAACAGTATGCAGATGTATGAATAGTGGACTAACTGGCAAAACCTGGAAGAGACCCCAGGAAGGGATCTCAGTTTAGCAGCCCTGCATCGAGGACACATTCCTGGATGCTCATGCAGTTTCTCTCCAGGTTACCTAGACAAGCCCAAAAAACCTCTAACTCGGTATCTTGCCTGAATGAGAGGCAGGCAGCTTTGGTCCTGCACATGCACACGTGTGCATTCTCTTAATGTAAACTTAACTAGTTATTTCTGCTTTTAATAAACTTGCTGTATATTCCTGACTGTCTCCACAAATTCTTTCTGGATGAACCCAGAGTCTCATCAACGTGTTTCAGCTCACTCCCCACTTCATCAAAAGCATCATTTCTCTTATTGAAAGAAGGTATGAAAGATGGAGATTTACTTTGTTGAAGGAAAAAAAATTAATTTTGTCCTAATATAAAGCTGGTTAATTCATAATGAGAAAGAAGAAAAACAGGATAAAAATCTAAGCATTAAAAAAAAACTTGGAGAAGTTTATAGAACAGGAATCTTGGGAAAAGAATTTTACTTATGATCAAACTAGAAAAGGTTGTATAAATTTCTTACATAGGTTTTTTTTAAGTAAGTTTCGCTATCACTACTGCACATATATAAAACTAAACCTTAACTATCTTTCATCTGCTGAAAAAGCAATCTTTCTTAGATGTTGTAAGTAAAGTATTCATGGAATTTTGGTTTAGTTTTGAAAGATTTTCTTTGTCTTACAAGTAATCTTCCTAAAAAACACTGTTTTATCAAAATAATTTCTTGCATTTCCTGTTTTACTCATTAGGACTTACAAAATTGAGTCTTTTTTTATTGAAGGAGTTAAGGTTTTTACAACTATGTAACTTTCTTTATTTGTCTGAAAGCCTGAAATGGTCACTTTGGTGAAACATATTACTGAGTATTCTTCACAATGACCTATGACTTATTTGAAAAAGCAACTGTCATCAGGAATTTAAGGGTATTTTTTCAAAGTCTTTTTGCCACTTACGTAATTTGTTTTTTTACTTATGTATTTGTAGATTCTGATACATAGTAAAGTATTCCAGTTTCTGATCATTTTTAAAGGTCACAAAACTGAACTGGGTGAAAAAAAATCACAGAACTCTAAAGGAAACTATGCGGGCTTTATAAAACTGTTAGCAAAAGAGCGAAATTCATTGCATTAGACTAAATGAATTGATAAGGATGATTGCAGTTTTTGAAGATTTTTTGAAGCACTCTAATTCCTTAATATTTATTTTTCATGACTAAAATTTTTTTTTTTTTCCTTAAGCCCTCTGTAACTCAGAGTAACTTGGCAAAATTCAGCTTTGATGACATGTTCACTTTTTCTCTCTCCCTGATCTCTCCAGCATTCAAAAACACTTGAGTATCCTTTCTATGAAATCGTTAATTGAGTAAGTTCAATAATATTTTGATCTCCTTACTGTGGCAGAAAACAATTGGAAACTGATTATATTACCATGGTTTTGACTAAAATGTGATATTTGAGAGAAAAATTCATCTAAATTACAGGTTCTAAAGGTAAATATGATGAGAAGTCCTTGACTTTTGCTCTCAAGAAGTTTTTAAGACTTCAATCTGAAATTTCTTATGAAACCTTCTAACAAAACAATCTAAAATAGAGCTTCACTTATTAAATAAATAACAAGGCCAAGTTTGATGCAAACAAATTAGCTTTTCTTTATGTACCTTTGGTTAAAAAAATGGGGCTCCTGTAGAGAGAAAAAGTATGTTTTTACCTATATGAATGTTCCATTCTAGTGTGTTCATTGTCTTCGAAGTTTTGTTATATACCAGTTGCTTTTTTTTTTCTCTTCTTACCAAAATAAAATGAATTCATATGTTAAAAATGAAACCCTTTTTCTTCTCTGTCTTTTCTTTACTCTGCATTAGCTTGGAAAGATAACACCATCATCTGATTCTCCCAGTCATTGCTAAGGGAGATAAATACACTCGGACCGTTGGATTTACCATGAGGCTGGTGAGCCTGTAGTTCTGACCAGCACAAATATCTCCCTGATTTCAGTACCTCCATTCCTCTGGGATGAACTTAGGTCCCTCAATATCAACTCAATATCCCTGGGGAATCCATCTCCCTGTCTCTGGTTAACAAAAGCAAACCTAGGAATCCGCTCCCAGGTTCCCTACAAAGAAAGGACCTCAAGGCAAAGGCAACTACAATAAAACTACCTGTGTACCCTACAGACTTTTAAATTTCCCTGGTCTTCATGTCTCTCACCTCTTCTTAGCTCTTAAAAAAACTGCAAAATTTGCTGCTAACTCAATAAATGCTCAACAAAACCTGTTAGATTCTCTAACCAAGTTTGCTCTTGATAATTGGATTATCCTTGATTATCTTTTAGCTGAAGAGGGATGTGTCTCAGGTATAGTCAACAACATTATCAGCACTTCAATTACACTTCAGAGGAAGTTTAAATTCAGCTACGTAGCACTATCAAACAGGCCACTTGCTTAAGAAAGCAAGCCTTACTTGGGGTTTTTAACTTATTTGATTTAGGGCATTTGAGCTTCCGAATAGTGTGGCTGTGAAGAGCTCTGCAGATATTAGCAATTATCCTGTCTGTAGTAATCATTATAGGGCCCCTGTTTGGTGCACTGTATTCTCTCAAAAGCTTTAAATACTTGTTTGTAGTTGCTAACCACCAAAAAACAATGTCCCGAAGACTAGAACATTAGAATAGGAACAAGGAGAATGACAGAATTTAGAAAAATGAGAACCTGAATCATGACTTTTGAATAGATCAAAGACTAAGCAAAAAAAAAAAAAAAATGCTCTGTGAATATAACACAGCAGACCAGTAGAACTCCATGAACGACAGAAAGTATGTGAGAGATGCTAATGCCTTACACTGTGATCACCTTGCTTAAGTAGGGGAGAATCTGATGAATAGAGATTGTCAAAAATGAAACAGCAGGTTCACAGTGAAGTCACCAGTGTTAAACTCTCAGCAAATCAAAACTTAATACCCAACCTGACTGCAGTTTCAACAACTCCCAAAATGTACATTTTAATCAGGCAAACTGGAATTTCCTGGTCAGCACTAATAGACTCCTCTGTTTGCAAAGGAAAGCAGCCCTCTCTGAAACAACTCCCTCTTCACCCCTTCACCCCTGCCTATAAAAACCTTCCATTTTGTCCAGCTCTGCAGAGCTTCTTCCTACTTGGTTGAAATCAATTAGATGTTTAAATGTCTCTGGCTTTTTTTTTTTAATAGAGAGGAGGAAGAAGCATTTTATTTTATTTCCTGGAACTCAAAGCCAGGGATATGTGGCTTGTGTTCCTTTGGAGGTGACTGACCTAACTGCTGCTTCACCAGGGCCCTGCCAGTTGATTTTTTTAATAACAAATAAAATGATCAGCAGAGATGGTGAATGAAACAAGATTGAACTATTTCAACAATGCAGAAATGGAGTATGAGACTTCAAAATGTTAATCATTATTATACTTATTATTTTAATCAGGATTTTGTTCTCTTATCCACCATAGCCAATTTTTAAGATTTTTAAATGAAAATGTATTATTCTTGAAGAAACAGATGAAATTTTATTTTAAACTCTGGTTGTGCAGATTGTATTGTTCAAATGGCCATACTGAACAATACATGACTGGTTGACAACTCCTTACACTATAAGAAACCTAATGTATTAAATTTATGCATTCACACATTTTAAATAAGTTTCCAGCTATCTCTTCTAAAGAAGGCCAGTAGATCTAGCAGCACTCTTACCAGTGAAGGTAGTACTAATGACCAGAGTTTGGTCCCTAACTCGACTTTCCTTTAAAAGAAATCTGTCTTCAGAACAGAACTGAATATTGTGTTGATGCCAGAAATCAAGGCTTCCAGTAGTAACCCTAAAAAACGAAACTAAACAAAACAAAAAACAAAGCTCTCCAGAGGGAATCATGCAAGACAAACTGTGACAATTTGAAAATGAAGAATATGTTCATGTTATATGTGGAAAAAGTTGAGTCTCTAAAAATCCATGAGTTCATAATTATACTGAAAAAAAAAACAGAAAATAAAGATGAAGTTGAGGAAAAAGTATAGTTGAAATATAAAAAATGTAAAAAAAAATGTGTTTAGTTTAGGACTGATTTTGAAAGGGAAGGCAAATGTGTACGAGTATTTTTTTCCCTTGTATGTTGTCAGATTATAAAAGAGATTTCTGTGTTTGTCTGTTTTTGTAAATAGAAAACTAAGAGAAAGTCAACAATTCTGAGTGCGTGACAAGTACAAGTCTTAGCAATTATGTTGTTTGAAAGTGTGGCCAGGACAACTGATGGTCACACAAAGTGGAAATTTCATACATTGGTAGTCTGTCCTATGACTCAAGAACAAGGAGAGCACACCAATATGGCAGACAATAGTTAAATATTATGGGTTAACACTGATGCATGGAAAATCTAAAAGGCATATCAACTCAGGAGGTTTCATGCTGCAAATATACTACAATCTATAACAAAGGCAAAAGACAAAGACATTTTATGTAGAAGATAGAGTTTTATCATAAAAATGAGAAGTTGTCAGTCTAATGATGGTCAACTTGGATTGAATCATTCTCAGAGAGGGACTAAACAAGAATCAGTCAATCAAATTCAGTAATTTGAGCTTTTCTTTTTGTTCTCAGAAAGTTTGATTTATAAAAACTAATGGGTGACATTCATACAATTTTCATACGT
This sequence comes from Solenodon paradoxus, assembly GCA_004363575.1. Classification (NCBI taxonomy): domain Eukaryota; kingdom Metazoa; phylum Chordata; class Mammalia; order Eulipotyphla; family Solenodontidae; genus Solenodon; species Solenodon paradoxus. The sequence goes on from RJWH01001109.1 coordinate 426,003, forward strand.
TAAGAAATTTATTCATCTTTTGGATTTTCAGCCATTAAAAATGCATAAACCTCTTTTTGCATGTGTGTTCAGGCAGCTGAGGCAGCTAAGGTGCAGATCATGTAAAACCCAAGCACTCAAGTTTGAGACCTGGGGGCCATGGGGATAAAAACAAAACAACAAGAAGACAGCCATACTTTGCAGATTTTCACTCTAATTGGTCAACATGATGTAATACATTAAATTACCTTCTTAAAGATAATTATTTTTATTCTGGTAAAGTATACATAGCCATAGTTATCATTTTCACCATCTGTAAGTGTATAATCCAGCGGCATTAAACATATTCACAATGTTGTGGAACCATCACCACTATCCCCAAAACATTTTTTTGCATTGTCAACAAAAATTCTATACCTGTTAAAATTTTTCTTTTGGGTTATTCAGCACAAATGTATAAAACACAACCCTAGTCATTTTCTTATGAGCTTTTGGGGATTTTTCTGTATGTAGGGTCATGTCATATGTGATTAGAATAGTTTTATCTCTCCTTTTCAAGTTGGATGCTTTATATTTATTCTTCTTATTTAATAGCTCTGACTAGAATTTCCAGTATATTATTGAATAGCAATGGTAAAAATAAGTATCCTGTAAAACTTCTGATCTTGGAGGAATGCTTTCAGCCTTTCAGCAGTGAATATACTTGTCATTGTAAAGTTTAATTGGTTGGCAACTTCTCTATACTACTTCATAATATTGCTTCCTCAGCATTCATTTTGCATTGCTAAGTGATCTGAATAGACTTTGAACTGATCCTAGGTATTCCTGTGAGTGCATGCCCTAGATAAGACATTGACGTTTGGAAGTCAGGTTCCTTACTGCCCACTCTGAATCTATTAACCACACCAGAAACTTCTGGTTTCCATCCTCACAGACCTGAGCATGGGGCCTGGGCATACACTACACCCAGGCTTGTTCTTGACTAATACTAACTGTAATTTACCACCAAGCTTTCTCCGGAATGTGGTAAGCTTTCAGATAGACTCCAGTGTAAAAAAAAAAAGTTACTTCAGACATGCTGTTCAAATAATCATTGTCAAGGCAGAGAGATGTGTTCTGGGTGCTTTCTTCTCTGCCATTCTCCCTGAAGTCACTTTATAAATTACTTGGACTCAACTTTGAAGGTATTATTTTACTTTAAAATCTGGTAAAATAAGTAAAATCCCAGAAAATCATTAAAATAGACAACACATGCTTCAAAAGTTACAAAAGTAAGCTAGAAATAATGAAAAAAATAAAATATTTGAAAGACATTTAAGTGTTGGCATAGTATATTTTATAATCCTTGTGTACATATATCTGTAGTTTGATTCACTGGTGATATTAAATTTGTAGTTTCAACACAAACTGTTTCAGAGATAAGATTTTTCAAAAATTTAAGGAAATTTTAAATATTCAATAAAACTTTTCCATATTCTAATTGGTAGAGTAAATTTAATCTACTTAGCATACAACTAAAGACAATTAATTGTAGGTATTATTCCTCTCCAGTCACAGAAATGCTCTAGACACACTCTAACCAACTCTCAAAGGATTTATTAAGTGGTTCTCTGATAAGGCAAGAATTAATACTCGGTATCTTTGTGATAACAAGACAATTTGTCTTGAATATCACCCCCACCTTCTCTTTCTGCATTCAGTCTCATTATCTTTTAACGTTCTCCTCCAACCTTCTAATTTTCCTATTGCAAAAAAGTATTTTCAACAAGAAAGAGACTTTTTGTATCCATAGATTCTGTAAGAGAAATGCTGTCACCAATGCCTCCAAAAATGGTTATCATCCTAAGAGCCTGCCTCTCTAAACACAACTGTTGGTGAGGAGTTGAGTGGCTGACCCAATATAAACCAGTAATATACTTTCCCAATGGTTGAAAGAATTGGTTGAAGGGTAAGGGTTTTAAGAAAGCTAAGGAAGTATTTCTTAGAATGTTTCTGATTGGTCCCTATATAACCTACGTAAGAACCAAGGCTACAATTATCTTAATTTGTATCATATTCTCATTCTAGACCCTAACAAGGCCAAGGATGGTGACAGGATAGCTGGCTCCATCTCATCCACAGTGTCAAAACCGGGCTTCTCTCATGAAGTCTTACTTAACCTATGTCACTAGTGCAGAATTTTCTTTTCCTCAAATTTAAATCAGGCATTATGTTGTCTTCTCCAATCACATTTCTTTTTCTTTCTTGTACTGCTCTAATTGTATCATCTCTGTCTGATTTCAAATGTTGAAGACCAGGCTACCTAGTGTCCAAGGACCATAGGTCGCTGGTTTCACCTGAACTTCAAAGCAATGGTTCTCAAAGTGTAATCCTGGGACCCAAGGAGTTCCCTGAAACCCCTGAATCATAGGATAATTTTCATGGTATGAAGACACTATTTCCCTTTCATTCTCATTCTCTTATACATATACAGTGAATTTTTCAGAGGTTTTCATGGAGTGGGATATTGTACAGATTGATGCAGATGCAAATTTGATATTCTATCTTCTATTAAACTACTCATTCAGCTTTCAAATATAACGAACAAGACCACTTCGCTTTCTAATTTATTTATTTTGGAAAATGTTGGTTTTTATAAAACATATTATTCATGCTAATATGTAAATGTTTATTATTTTTAAATAAATGATGCATAAATATATACTTTTTCTCAGTATGTCTCTACTATAGTATTCGGAATAAAAATTTGTTAAGCCCAAACTCACAGAAACAGCGATGATTTTATTGAAGTAACATTGTATCATAACAAGTAACTTTAATATATGCATCATTGTAAATCAATATCTGTATATAATATGTTAAGTTCTCCACCAACAGTCCATATGGGAATTTAAGATATGATGCAAAGATTGGTTATAGTTCAGAAGAAAATAGTAAATTCGTTAATATTTCATGATGATAGGACAAATGGCTGTCTACCTCAAAGAAAATAGAATTGGATTTTCCTTCTTACACCATACATATTAGTAAATCCCAGTATATAAATGATATAACATGCAAAAAATGAGGAGAAAAATATTTGCAAGAAACTCCAAGGCACAATGTATGTAAGAGAAGATTTTGTCAGACCCAATCAGTACTCTGAAAGAAGAAATAGACATATTTGACTATATAAAAATTAAAAGTTTGTATGGCAAGATTTACTGTTAACAGAGTTAACAGGCAAATGATAGATATGGAAAATATAAGGCAGATGAAAGAGAGCTGATATTTATAACCTAAGAAATCTCTTAAATTGATAAGAAAACTATAAACAATAATGATAAACATTTGACTAAGTTCATGAGGAGACATTGTGCAGAGAAGAATTCAAGTGGCCACAAGGGTTTTAAGAGCTATTTAGAGTCACTTATAGGGAGAATCAAGTTACAGCAACAAAGGACTTCAGTTTGTAGCATCTGAAAGATGATAACTTAAATTAGACCTATTATTTCTTATGGGTAGGAGTATGTGGATAAGATGACAATCTCATAGCTAGTAGTGAAACAATTTGAAAGTCAATTGCACAACAACTATGGAAACTAAAATTTTGCATACTTTTCAACTCACAAATCCTGGTACCACAGAAGTAAAAATTTCCTACCTGATGGCCTATGTATAAAGATAGTTTAAATAAACATATTTAATGCCAACACCAGAATGATGTGAGTCCTCACCCATGGAAAAATCAGGGAATAATTACGATGGCTGGAGCTTGCATTATACTTCTGCACTTGGAGAAATTTCATTTGCTCAACACAGGAAAGTATATATTAGGACCCAGTTCTGCTAAACCATGACACACATTTTCCATATGTTGTATTTATGTACCTGTAACTATGCAGTTAGGTATATGTTTAAGTGCATATACAAAATGACGATAGTGCAATTAAGCTAACATTCATACTCTGAGGGGTTGTTTGCCAAAAGTGAAGTGGAGAAGTGATAACTTAAAGAAACCCAAGGAAAAAGAAAAAAAATTAACTAAAAAGCATGTCTTTAATAATTTGCATATTTATTTTAAATTATCTATTTATAATCTTTTTCTTTATAAAGAAATGAAATCATTTCAGAAAGCATTACCAAATTAGACATACTCCATGTAATCATTAAAATGATGAAGTACTCAATATAATCATTAAAGATCAACCCTGCATTATACCTGGCAGCTGAGTTCCTAGGCATGATCCTGTATTGAGAAGAAGAATATCAGACATCAGTGAATTATTCTCTAAGGTTTTGGTACTTACTGCTAAATAGATATCTAAGATATGTTCAGTCATTAACATCAACAAGTGCAGATAAACGTGGAGACGCTTCTACAAAGACGACGGAGAGACTTATATGTGCTAATAATCTGCCTTCTGATCTTTGCGTTGCACAACTTGTAAGGCAAGTTGATGTGTATTTTTAGTGAAATTTTGGATTCAAAACCCTCTCCACCACACTTAGAATCATGGGCCAACTTATGTGCAGTCATCCAAGCAGGAACCATGAAGCTCACCACACCACTGTGGCTATGGCACAGACCATGTAAAATCCAAATACCCATATCCCAGACCTCGCTCAGGGGAAGTAAAAAAATGATATTTGATGATTCCTGCTTGGCTGAAAAAGAAAGACAAAAAATATTTCAGATATTCCTCAAGGCAAACACTAACTTTGCTGGAAATGTGGAAGTCTGAGCCCGTGCAATCACCCCCTATTTTTAGAAGGTTCACGGCATGCCACTTTACTTTTATGAAAGATCTACATCAATACCTGTTTTTGCTAGTCAACAGAATCCAGAAAGGATTTCTGCCTTTATAGCAAAAGGTGAAAAGCATAGTTAATATTCAGGTTTGTCTTATAGCAGCCATTCTAGAGGCATCAACACCGGTAGCCACTCCCCTAGCCCCAAGTCCTCCAGGGAACTACTTTCTATAGCCATGTCTAGATTATGTCATCCTGCTCTGACTATATGTGAGTGGGATTTTACATGTGATTTGGCATGTTATTTTTGGGATCTGGGAACATGACATTTTTTCATGTAAATGAATGGTAATTGTGTCTTCACTTAGGCTACTCCTGCTTAGGAAAAGTTTCAGAAGAACTTGTATATTTGAATACTGAAGGAGGCTTGTCTCTGTCTTTCAGGAACAGGTCTGAATAGGGGAATTAAGGATTTTGTCCAACAGGAGAATATTAAATGCCGTAATATGGATACAATAAAACTGCCATTTTTAGAATCAAAATCCTGGCTATCATGACATAAATCAAAGGCAGGGATGGTGAGAAAAATGGGTTCATCTGTGGTTTAGTTTTCATTCCTGACTGTTACAAGAACAAATCATTGGAAGAGTCTTCCCACCTTCTTCCGTTTTCTTGTCCTCCCTTCTCATATATATTATCTACTGTGTAGACAGTGTACAACCGGGCTCTCATGTTGGGGTGTTTAATCTCCAGCATAAGTGACAGAGAATGAGTGATAGTTGAGAGCCGGTGTTGGTAAGAGTGTCCCACAGTATAAAAGGGACTATGTGTTATAGTGAAGTCCTTGTGTAGGCATGGGTATTTTCTAGTATGAAAAAGAGAGAGTATAGAGAAGGACTTTTGTGTGGTGAGTAATATATGGTGCAAGACAGGATACTGGTGCTAGTAGGTGTCTTGAGCTGGCTTGGTTTTTCTCTAAAGCCAGATCACACCAACAGGGTGCCTGTGGAGGGCTCCTGCTGGGAAGGATACTAGTTAGTGCTAGAGTGGGTTCAGTGGAGGCCTAGTGTATGGATGGGTACTCTACTGTAAGAAAAAGAGGTGTTGGCAGAGTCCCACATTAGGTACGCATAGTCTAGTCTAGGAGAGAGCAATTTAGTGGAGACTTCATGTTTGGAAGGTCATTATCTGGTATAAGATAAAGTGCCTATTAATAAAGACCTCTTCCTGAAGTGTGTATTCACTAGTACTTTTTAAATCTATCATATCAGAGACCTCATGGGTATTCTCTAGAGTAAGAGAAAATGGGTTTTAGTGGAGAGCTCTTGTTTGGAGGGAACAGAGATGGTGCTAGTTAAAGTTAACGAAGATACTGGGATGGGTCTATCTTAGTGCAAGGGTGGTGATAGTGTAGATCTGTGTTGGGATAGATAATGGGAGTTGATGTGATTGGAAGCCTAATGAGGTGAGTATTCTCTAAAGAGGTAGGCTTGGTCACACGTGTTGTTGGGATGGATATTCTGTAATGCTCCAGGGAGTCATGGGTGTTGTGTTAGAGAGACTTCATAATCAGATGGGTATTCTCTACTACAAGGAGAGAGATGTTAATGGAGATCTTATGCTTAGGAGGGTATTCTATAGAGATAAAGAGACAGCATGAATATAAGTGGAGACCTTATATTGGAATGATAATTTTCTAATGTTAAAGAATATGGACATGCATGGTGGACTAGCAGATAAGTGTGCTGCCTTCATCCAGGTGCAGTCCAGATGCATCCCAAGGACTTGAGTTCATGACCTGGGGACCAAGTGAAACAAACAGGATGAACAACAGAAAAAATAAATAAAATGCTTCTTCCTCCTCTTCCTTCCTGATTGCCTGCTTGCCTTTATTCCTGCCTACATCTTTCCTTAAAAAAAAAATTGAGAAGAATATGGGTTTCATGGAGGCATTGGGATCAGAAGTTATTGTATGGTGTAAGTGTGGCTGTCAGAGGACATCCTACTGGGATGGGTAAGACCAGCTGTGAAAGAGATAGTGGGCATTAGTGATGGTCAAGTTTGGGAACAGGTGTGCTTTAGTGAAAGGTATACTATGTGTTTAGAGGAGAACGTTTGTGGGATGAGTATTCTCCAAAGTCAGAGAGAAAACTGGAGTTGGCGGAAGGCTCCTGTAGGGAAGGGTATCTTGCAGTGCTTGAGGGAGAGGGTGTCTGTGGTAGGCCCAGGTTGGGGTTGGCATTCTCTAATGCCCAAGAGACAGGGAGGATACAAGGAGGGTGTTAGTCAGACCTCTTTCTGGAAAGACATCCTCTAGGGTAAGAGAGGGGCATTTTCCATTGTGGCCTTATGGTGGTATGTTTGGGACCCAACAAGAGTCTCCCAAAATTTTTTGTGTGTACACCAGGAAGGTGTTCCCTCTAGAGAAACACATGGACTAGATACAGTGGTCATGTTGGTAGGCATCTTTTGCTAAGAGTATCATGTAATCATTGCACTTTAACCAAAAGAAAGTGGATATGAGTGGTTTTAGAGCCACAGTCTATAGGGGCAGGATACACCTGTTATGCAGGTGGCGTTGAACAACCAGGGTCGAAGCTAACAAGCAGGAATGTCTGGGAAGTCAATCTGTCATTAGGGCCTGGTGTTGGAGGCAGTGCTTTGTGTAAGATTAGTCACTCAGATGTCACCTATGGTGTCCTGGGGAGTGAAAAGTCTGCAGACTCTGGCCTGTCCCACAGTGAGCTGTTGGGTTAAAGTCATCTCTCCAAACTGGGATAGCATCCCAACTGCCACCCGCCCAGGTGGTGCAGAGTCCCAACTTCACAAAGGGATTAAAATTGACCTGGCAATTGTGGGCACCTACACACACAACTGGATGCCAGTACTGGCCTTGCCAATATCAGTGAAGTTGTTAGGACTGGCAAAGACTGGGGCTTGTGCAATGATGTCTGAGCCTAACAAAGCTTGTTTACTGAAGCTGGGTCATGGAGACAGCAAGTTCATCGTTAAACACGAGTTTTCCCAAACCACATGCCTGGTAGCAGATAAAGACAGGGCACATGGGGCAGCCCAGGTTCATGCCTGCAGAGCACAGGCAGATCTAACTGCTCTGCTGTGATAATGGCCTTGTGAGCACATCTCACATAGGTCTCCAATGGCCACCTGCCATGTATCCTGGGTTTGGGAGGAAGTTCCCACTGCTCACCTCAACCCTGGATTGGCCATATGCATTGTGGAGCAGGTCTGAAGGCATGCAGGAAACTTAATACATGTCCATTTTCAAATACCCATGTTCTAGGGCATGTTTGTTTCCTAGGAGTTTGCAATAATCCTCACCTCCAAATACATGAGCCTGAGTGTCACAAGTCAGTCACCTATCCAGGTCAAGCAGACACAACTAGCCAGAAAGGGCCAGGAGTCATATCTGATGATTTTGTAGGCTCCCTCCCAGGGAATTGAAGTGTCTCGGGAGTGGGGTAGATGTAGGTGCAGCAGCCGTTTCTCTCCATGCCCATTTCTCTCTCCATGCCCACCACGCTCTCCATGTACTGTGTGATGTGGGGGAGCCATAGAGAGGACAAAATTTCTTTCTATTTTGTATATGGCTAGCACTATTAGGGCACTTTACCATCCTGTCTCTTAATAGGCTACCCTGGTTCTGTTGTTGGTTCTGGGGACTTATTTCTATTTCCCCAGGGACCAGAGGAGACTCTGGGACTGACCAACTTGTAGATTCTGTGACCCAGGCAAAGTGTCTGGAGCTGGGAGAGCAGCGGTAGGTGCTCTGGGGGACCCACAGCACTGCTGGTCCCTTGGGGCACTTATTGTCCTGGGCATAGGATAGGACCACCCTCAGTCTTGGCACCTTGCTTGTGGGAGGATGGATGATGGAAAAATGAAAGCAGAAGGGAAAGGGCCAGGTTATAAAGAAAGAAATAGGATCTTGGTGAACACAGAATCCTTTAACACCCCCCCCGAAAACTCAACAGGGAAACGTGGCAGCTTATGAAAGTGAGTACGGGATCTTTGAAGCCCCATTGGTCTAGAATTCCATAGGACCAAGACCAAAGTCATGAGAGACTCCCATTTAGACTCTCTGCCCTATTTTGCGTGAAAGAGATTCCTGTGTCTTTCCCTGTGTCTGTGTCCGATCCCCCGACCCCTCCCAGATGAACTAGGAGGGCATGTGGGAGAGTCAATCAGAGTCTATGGTGCCCGAGGTGCCAGCCAGGTCCCTGCACGGATTCAGATGGCGTACATGTCAGCCGTAGTGAGTTCCATCTCAGCTGGTCCTGAGGGGTCCTTTTATCAGTGGGCCTGACTCCTCAGTGCTACCTGCAATGCCCGTGACTTGACCTTATTCCAGCAGAGACTAGTCTCATGGCTCCCACTCCTATGAGGAAAGCAGAAAGGAGGCAAAACGCAGGGGCTGGCTAAGCTAATGGTGCGATTGTGACACTGAGGTGTCTCCAAATTCCAGGAATGATCTGTCCGGGTGCTTTTCCTCTGAAGGGATCTCCACATTTGAATAAGAAGTGCTGCCAAGCACAGTGGTATGAGCAACCCTATCTCCAAGGCTTTGCTGGCTATTCTGGGGCCCATACTGCTTGTGCACCCCCAAGGATGACTGAGAATGAGGGTACTGCTTCTCCCAGGCAAGTTAAGGGCGTGACACTGGCACGGAGCAGGGGAAGGCGCAGAAGTACTTGCAGTGACCGGTGTCCGTTAGGGGCCACTGGTCCCATTAGGTGCTGTGGTCCTGCCAGGCCTCCATATCCAGAGTTTATAAAACCAGCTTAAGCTATTGCCATTTCCAGACTGGTTTTGGTAATTGAATCACCGTGCCTTAGGTCCCTAAGCTGGCCATATAGAGGTCTCGGCAAAATATCAAACCTGTGAGTGCCTGGGGGTATTAGGGGGAGCACTTTACTTGAAACCTTTCATTCTCTTACCTGGTGACTCGAAACCCAGATTGACATTGTGGGGACAGGTGAGGACATTGGTTTAAATGCCATAAACTGGGCTCCCTTGTTGCATTCTTGTGTGTGATAAAGCCATTGTGGTTACACATAAGAATGTTCTCACTCTTATGGGAGACCCAGACTCAAATGAAGTGTGTGACATTTATAAGTTATTTTCAGGAGCTTTCACAGAAATAAAAATGGAGAGAGGAAGAACTAGAGCAAAATCTTAGCAACATGTCAATGAAGGTAACTGGTGTTTGTATGTTCAGTATGCTAGACTTTCACCTTTGGAATAACTTTGAAATCTTTCGAAATAAAAATACTGGGTAAAGATGTCAGAGTTTCTGTGGGTTTTGAGGGGACACAGAACTGACCTATGAGAAAAAAAAAACAGCTGCCACATGTATTTCTGTGGACATGGGGAAGTTTTTGAATGAGACGATAGAAAGCCTGAGGTGACTGGTTAAACTGAATTGGGTAGATTCAGCAGAAATAAAGACTCACAGGTCAGGGAGACAGGGTTGCCTCAAGCAGGAGCCAGGCATAGAAGGAGTCAAATGAGCATGAAAGAGTTCTACAGAGAAAGGAACCTAAATATGTGTAAACATGATTCAACAAGTGAAGGTGAAGAGGCTTTACTAGAAGCTCGTAAGTCTCTCAGAATTGGTCTCTTGTGGATACCCCACTCTGACAGGAAGAACTCAGACAATGGAGGGCAGTCCCATGGGCAAAGGAGTTCTTCACACCCTCTAGCCCTTCCCTTAATCAAAGAAGTCATCTACATCCCCTGGGTCTCCACACTTCCCCTAATCCAGATATGTGTTCTACAGAGCACAAAGAGGAAATTATCCTTGAGGTAGGAATTTGGCCTAGTTCTACAACTATGAAGTAATTCTTGGGCATAGGTGCCCTTTGGAGGTCATGCCATGTCAGCCTGGGTCTCTGAACCTCCCTAGGAATGTAATTGGGATGGTCTTAATCTTAAAGATAGTTGATATGTAAATAGTCTTCTCTACCAAAGAAACCTATCTCCTAGTCACTGGTAACTCCCAGTTCCTCTCTCAAGGTCTTAGCTCAGAAAAGAAATGGGCTCAGCCACAGTTACCTCAGAGCTATGTAAATTCTGCATGAATATGTTAGTAAATTTGGGTTTGTCCTTACTGATCATGCCTGATGTTCATTAGTTCATTCCTCCAGTCTGTGAAGAACCTCAGATAAATGGGGGAACTTTTCCTTTGACCTCCACAAAGGTAAATATTAAAAAAAAAAAAAAAAAAAAAGAGGTTAAATAGTGTTGATAGAAAAATAATAGAAACTAACTACTTTTGCAGGGACATCATCAGAGCATGTGTCACATATTTGGATTTGAGAGACAGACATCAAGTAGGTTCTAAAAACAATCACTAACTTAAATAACAGTTAGCAGTTGTGTTTCATCTCCTGTTTGTTGCATCTACTGAATTTTCTTATTTTTATTCAGACTTATTTTTCACAAGATTTCCAGTTAGTTTTCTCTCCATCCACCTTTTCTTATTCACTTTGTTTCCTCCTTTCATTGGTATTTGTTCCAAAATGTCTTTGAGACTGCTGATCCAGGTCATGTTTGTGTCATGATCAAGTAATTTGGTTATTTTTATTTCTCCTCATGTACTATTGGTTAGATCTGTTAGTCATTTTTCATGGTGGGGCATTTCCTTGTTTGCTAAATGAGTTCCAATTAAGAAACAATCTTTCCCTGGATGACATGTAGCTCTATGGTAAGGCACCAGATTCCAGGACTTCAGTCCAAAATAATCAATACTGGTACAACCCTCCAGCCTTTGACCTAAAATATTTTAACTGAATCTTGTAAAGGACTCCAAGATTTCTCAACCCTTTGTGTTTGGAATCACAGTACCTGTGAGCTTACTAGCAAGGACTCTTTTTGGCAGCTCTGATTCTACAGAACACATTGAGGAGCTTATCCTTGAGGTAGGAATTTGACCAGTTCTACAACTATAAAGTGATTCTTGGGCATAGGTGCCCTTCGGAGGTCATGCCATGTCAGCCTGGGTCTCTGAACCTCCCCAGGAGCCCAGGGTAGCGCCACTCTTAACCTGTGTGGAAGTGTAGTATGGAGGGAAGTGGTTGCTTTGCTGTGTAGGTTATGAGAGAATTTTGGCATCTCTAAATATTGTTCTGGAAGAAAAGCTCTCTCCAGGATATTGTCAATACTTGCAGAGGTGAGCAGGGTACCTCATAGAGCTGGAGGGTCCCCAACAACAAGCAGCTGTACAGACCACACCTTGGTTACAAAAGACCATTGTATACCATAAGGAGACACAGCAAAGTCCAAGTCTGGACACAAGGAGAATTTGTGTCAGCTTTGAACATCAAATTGTGCCAGAAAGCAAGATATCAGTCAATCTCATGAAGAAATGTCTGAAGGGGAAAAAAATAAACAGTTCAAAGGAGATCCCACTGACAATTTTAGAGTGGATTTGAGTATCAGAAAGAATAATGAGTAAAGACAATAATAATACATAGAGTAAATCAAAATCCATGAGTCTATAGTGATGAGAGAGAAGGCCAAAATATTTGCTATCACTGATGGTGATTATTACTCTAGCAGTACCTTTCTTGGGACAATGATAATTAAGGGAAGGGGACAGATTAAGTTTTTACCCTGTCTTACGGGAATAATTGCATTTTATCCTGATTTGGTGAGGGAATTTTCTTTTTACAGCAAAAAATTGAGTAAGAAAATTCTGAAGCCTGGTTAAAATTGAAAATGATTATTTATGAATTCCATTAAGATAGCTAATTCATCTTCTGAATGAATTAGTTAACTTCCTACCTTCATTCATAAGATGATGACTACCAGAAGGGTTGGGGGCTAGGGATGGGAAGAGGGGAAAATGTGGTGGTCAAGGACACTGGAATTCTGGTGGAGGGTGTGGTGTGAAATATAGACTGAGATGCAACGTCAGTATTCAAAAATGAATGTAGCACTGTGAGCAAAAGATTTAACAAACGTCAATTAAAAAAATAACAGCAAACTCAATTTGTGAGGAATTAAAGAAATTTTTGACAAAGCATTTTTATTTATTTTTCTTTTACTGGTATACCTTGGTTGTTCTCCCTGGCCCCAGGATGTGAACCTAGGTCCTTGGGATGCAGGTGAACTGCACTCAGCAGGAAGCAGCAACATCTTTTGCTTGTATATAGAAAGTTTTCAGATGGAAATGGCACAATAGTGACAATAGTTATTGTTCCCTTGCAAAAAAAAAAACAAAAAAAAAACTAATTCAGTTTCAAATCATTGATAGATACTCAAAATTATGTGAAAATTTGGCACAAACTTTGACCTTCCCAAGAAGCAATTAGTCTTTCTGTCTTAGGTTCTGTATGTGGGGTGATGAAACCATGACCATTTGTGCCTGGAGTTTCTCCTGATAAATAATAAAGGTTGGATGTCACAGAAACCCCTGCATTCCTCCGCAGTCAGGAGCATCAGAAGACTCTAAACCACCCCCAGATTCTGTAACTAGATGGAAGAATTCACAGACCTCAGCAGAGAGTTGTAGTAGTGGATATGATTCAAATTGCGGGAAGTTACTAAACAAAATCAACTAAGGGAGAAAGTACAAGAGTCAAAGTATTAAGAAGCAAGTGAAAGCTTCTAAAAGCCCTCTAACCAGTGAAGTTACGACGAACACACTAAATAAAAACAGCATGTAATTGGAAATTGTATATCAATACAATTGCGTACAACTAAGGTGTACATGTTTTCATATACATGTATATAACATGTATTGTGAAATGATCACTATAATCAAACTAACATATACATCACCTCACAGAGCTACCTTGACTGTGTGCATGGTGAGAACACCTAAGATCTTCTCTCTTAGCAAACCTCAAGAATATAATACAATATTATTATCCAAGGTCACCATGCTGGACATTAGTTCTCCAGCACTTATAACTGAGTGCATACCCTTTGTCCAACAGTGAGTCAAAGTTTAAGTAATAGTCCCTTGTTAAAGAACTAAATAACTTAAAGACAAAGCTGGAAGGCAAACTTTCTGGCTCCAGTTTATTGACTAATCCACTTTATTCCCTTATGTCCAAGGACTAACCCTACTTACTTGCTTCAATCAAAATTTTATTAACAAGGACCAATAATTGAAACCTTGCCCATAAGGTTGCAGCTTTATCCCTCAAACAGTATTATATTTTCCATTCAGGATAAGTTCCCAAGCAGAAAGCAAAGTGTAAGAGGACTCAGCATTCTACTCCACAGCAGGACAGTCTGTCTCCCATCACTCCTCATTCATCTCATCTCAGAACCTCTTACCGCAACTATTTCTCTGAACCATGTCTTCTTGGAGGAGGAAAGATTTCTTGAATTGCAGAATATCTGCAAAGAAACCATTCCCTTTGCAATCCCCCTCATGGTAAGACAGTGGATCATCCTTAGGTAACAGAACCTTGCAGATTTGGTCCCTGGGTGAGGAGATGCCAGGGGAACCAGGTTCACCACCATTGAGGACCTCATGAGCAACCAGGAGCAGCCCCTCCAATTTGCCTCCAATCCAGAAGGTTTCCTTACAGTGATGTGGCCATGGTTCCACACCATCCCTACGTATTGGTCCCAGTTGTGCAAAGAGCAGGCAAGGAATTCTAGGACCATGTGGCCTTGTGTGGGTCATTGCAAGGGAAGGGGCTATGGTCAACTGGACACATGAGAAGGAAGAGACTTCCCTGGACCCAAGTGCCTGGAGGGAAGGGCTGCAGGGCTGAGCCCCAGAGGTGCCATTCCTTCACAGGCCTCAAGGGATACTCTTCTGTTAGTCTAATAGTCAGTGAGAATACTCCAGCTCCCAAGGGCCACTAGAGAAACCAGCTGGTACAAGGCTACAGATTGACCAGTCTGGGTCACTGGAGTTGTTGGGATTCAGAATTCCCCCAGTTATACACAAGCAGGCTGACAAAGAAAATTGTATCTCAGCAGATCTCAGGATTGCCCAGTCCTATAGGAGAGAGGGCAAAAAGAGACATAAGGAAAGGAAAAAGGGCAGCCTTCAGTCATAAATACACAAAACTCATTTTTATTTTCTCCTTCCTCATTTCCTAAGATTATCAGTTGCAGCAAGCAGTAACTATTTGCTCATTTAAATGTATTTTAACATGGTTTTTAAAATTTATGTTACCACTGGTGTTTGTCCTTAGGTAGGAACTGTTTTGATTAAAAACTTCTTTGGGGTGAGAGTGGAAAAACAGGTTTCACTTGGACTAAGCAGAGGCATGTGGGCAGCAGTGGGGGCTGAGGTCGTGCAGGCCAAAGGTAAGGATTGCCTCAATTTGTGAATGGAGCTGTCAGAGATGGGGATAGGAGGAAGGCAGGCGCAGAGCGGATATGGGATGCTATTGTTGCCTTGGGAGGAATTTCGGGGAAAAGAACTGAGATATTTAAGGAGATATTTATTAAGTTTCTATTATGGCATTTGATGCAACTCATAACCCATGGATTTTAAATTAAATCTGCTTCACTCACTAGTGTGTCATGGGGTTGGTTCTGTTTGAAGAACAAAATGTGGCCTCAGATTGAATGAAGGAGGAAAAGGCTCTTTGGGCAACCACAGTCTTCAGCATCATTTTCCATTTTAATATAACCCAGTGGTGTGGTCAAACCCTTAGTGCCCACTGGGGCTCAGGCTCTCATAGAGAGCCTCAGAAGTATTGACAGATTCTGAAAATCCCTACAGGTGCAAATACAGGGTGTTATAAGGAAAACATTGTTAACTTCGATGGGCATTAACCTGACCTGGTCTCAAATTGACTAAACTCCACAAAATGTGTTACTCTTAGAACAATAAGCCTAGAGGAAGGGCCAGCTCTGGATGTCATCCACGGGAGATCCAGTATCTTCTCTGATGTTCTCTTGGATTTTCCCTTCCTGTCTGTTGGCATCATTCTGGAGTTGAGTGAAGACAGTATAGCAATTTCAGACATCACTTCCAACAGGATATATCCAGTTGAAGAAAGATTTCCACTGTTTAAAATGCCCTTCTTATAAGAAAATTAGAAATGAGGGGGAACTTTCTTAGAAAACCCCAGCATAGTTTGTCTCACATGACTAAGTCATGTCCTCTTTCCAAGGTGATTACAAGTCAAAGAAATTACATGAATGACCTCAACAAATCACTTGGAGTAAATGGGTGTTAAAAAGGCAAACCGCTTGACCACTAAGATCAGAACGAGAAGGTAATGGTCTCTAGATTAAAGGTTGCCAGCTAGGCCACACTTAGAACAGCTGGTTGAGTTTTAAAACACAGTGGTATCTGGGCTTTATCATGGGACAAATGAATACAAATCTCCAGCAAGTATGGGGTTGTCTCAGCATTAGCAAGAGGGTATACATTGATCAAAGCAGAGCAATAGTCTTTTGATTGTGGGGACATTTGTCCTGTAGAACTAATACAAGGACAAACAAGGAGGTAAGAAAGTCAGAAGGTGTCACACATCCGCTTTCTGTTTAAAGGTGGAATGTAGAAAGAATGAGTAGAGTCTGATAGATTTCTGAAAGCTAATTTGAACATTCAAATTTGCATGGAGACTGAAAGGATGAAAACAGGAAGGAGACTCTGAGTACAATTCGTGGCAAATCAAGAACTTGATGGATTGAAGTGTAGTAGTGATCAGAATAAGAAAATAGATTAGCGTTAGAAGATGGCACAAAGAAATCAAAAGATATTCCATGTTCATAGATTGGAAGAATTAACGTAATAAAAATGGTCATACCACCCAAGGCTATATACAGATTCAATGTTATCCACATCAAAATTCTTAAGACATTGTTCACAGACAGAGAACAAAAAAATCACAACATATATTTGGAATAACAAAGAGGAAATAAATACCAAC
Source organism: Solenodon paradoxus (assembly GCA_004363575.1). Classification (NCBI taxonomy): domain Eukaryota; kingdom Metazoa; phylum Chordata; class Mammalia; order Eulipotyphla; family Solenodontidae; genus Solenodon; species Solenodon paradoxus. Next base: position 442,589 of record RJWH01001109.1, read on the forward strand.
AATGGAGAAATCATTCTTCCTGACTTCAAACTCTACTACAAAGCAACAATTGTTAAAACAGCATTGTATTGGAATAAAAACAGAAATACAGATCAATGGAACAGAATTTGAAGCCCAGAAATAAACCCATGCATACATGTACCTCTAATTTTCAACAAAGGAGCCAAAAACTTAAAATGGAATGAGGATAGTCTCTTCAATAAATGGTGCTGGGAGAACTGGACAGCTACACGCAAAAAGTTGCAACAAGACCACTACCTAACACCACACACAAAAATTAACTCAAAATGAATTAAACACTTAGATGTAGGGCCAGAAACCATAAAATACGTAGAAGAAAATGTAGGCAAACATTACTGGACACTGATTTAAGAAGGAGAAAGAAAGACATAGTATGATAGCACTCATATGATGTGTATAGAAATAGAAAACAAATGACATAAATTAAACAATACTAGACTTTTTAAAGAGAGAGAAATAATCCAAACAACAATGGACTCTTGGTTGGGAATGGGGGAAAGGCAAATCAAAGGGTACCAAAGAGATGGGGGAGAGGGGGTAAAGGGAATTCATTGTAAAGTGAATGGAATAAAGGGAAATACTGATAAACCTATTGTGCTATATGCAATTGTAATTTGCTATTATGTATACCTCAAAACAAGTTAATGTTAAAATGCAATATCCCTTCAATAAGATCTACTTTAAAAAAAAGAAGAAAAAGAAAACAGGGTAGAGTTGAGATGTCAGAGTAGAACAGATATAAGTGTAAACACTGGAGAAGTCACCTGGTCTAGGTACAAATGGAAACTCAGGAGCTAAAAATATCAAAAGACGGGAAGCTTCAGTTGTCTGCATGAACAAGGATGCTGTCAATATAACCTGGAAAGGGTTGTACTCTAAGAATGAAAGGTTGTACCAAGAAGTGGGTAAGAGAACAAGATCAAGATGGTATCAGCCTTGAAAGTATAGTTTTTTTAAAAAAATTAATTTAATTTCCACTTTATAACTGAATGAAAGTCAAGAGTTTCAGTATTTACCACTTGGTGATATAAATATTACATTCAGAAAGATTAGGAAATTAAGGCTTAGTTGCTCACACATTAACCACAAAGACAGCAAAGTTGAGTGTGTAATGACTCCTAGAATGTCCAAACCCTCATGCTGGAACCTGTGACTATGTCACCTTGTATGGTAAAAAGGACTTTGCAGATGTGATTTAGGATCACGAGATGGAAGGAATTTCCTGAATCAACTGGGCTGACCCACAAAGTCCTTAGAAGAAGGATTCAAGAGGGTTCCAGTTGAAGAGGAGATATGAACCCAGGAGTCTAGATGAGAGATTCGAAGATGTTATGGGGCAGCTTTGAAGGTGGAGGAAAGTCCAAGAGCAGGGATTGATGGTATTGTCTATAAGCTAGAAGAGGCAAAGAAGTGGATATCTGCTTGCAGCCTCAAGAAAGGGTACTAGCCCAGCAACACTTTGATTTTAGCCCCTTGCATCTGATTTGAGAACTGAAATTTTTGGATTTATCTAGAACTGTAAGGTAATAAATTTGTGTTGTTTCAAACTTTGTGATAACTTGTTATAGCAGTGAAGGAAACAAATACAGACAGAATTACAGACTGATCTTGATCATCCACCTTCTCTTGAGATTGTCTCTAAGTGCAGAGACACGCTACTACTTCTACCAACACAGAAAAGCCTCACTTGACTCCATTTTCTTCTTTAGTGACTTCTTTAGTAACTCTGTGGTCTTCCTCATGGCAAATTTTTTGAAAATTGTCTCAAATTTCCTCTCCCCCTACTTTCTTGCACCCTCTCTATCCAGACTTTCACCTCCACCACACTATCAAATCTGCTCTTGACCTTATGAGGTCAATGACCTTTTCTCAGTTCTCCTTTTGCTTGAACTGTTAGTAGCATTTGACACTTTTCTCCTTGAAATATTTTCTTCATTTGTCTTTCAAGACAGAAATACATCTCCTTCCCTGAAGCCCTTCCTTTCCATAGTCCTTCACTGTTCTCACAACTCTGCTCTGGCCATATCTCATCTAATCTAATCACCAGCTCTCATGGCTCAAGAAGCAGAGGGGTGAGTGAGAGTAGAAACACCTAGAGTCAGGGAACTGGGACCAATTACAGTTGACATTAAGCATGCCTGCTCTTTTCTCCGGTGGGAGGATATTTTCTTTATGGTACTAGACAATAAATATCCCTCCATTTCTTCTGATGGAACTAGTAGCTCTACATGTAGAAAGAATAGTATGGGAAACGGGGGGTGGGGGAGGTCAGTGTTCTGTTTATTAGTGTCACTATGCAGAACCAGCTCCCCACAGGCACCCATTTCTACTAGTTAAACACACCTTATTCCCTTCAGAGACTTCTCCACCACTAGACTAGAAACTCAAGTCATTTCCTATTTAATTTAATTATCTTCTAGTTTATTAACTGATAAAGCAAGGTCTGGCAGATGAAGAATATTCAGTAACATTTTAACGAACAAAAAATGGTAAATGGCAAAATATATAAGAAGAGATCAGGGTACACCCTTTGGCTCAGGCAGCTGAGATGCTGATGTGCAGACCATGTAAAGCTCAAGGGCCTGGTTTGAGACCCTGGGCCAGGGTGAAAAAAATGAAATGAACAGCTAAATAAAGATGTCTTTTTCTCCACTTCCTCCCTTCTTTTTTTAAGTGCTTCTTCCTTCCTCTCTTAGAAATGTAATCAAAATATAGGCAGAGAATATAGACAATCAACTAAAGTAATAATATACACTGCTTTAAGACAAGTAAATGTAACACTGGAGTTCTAAATAGCATTTCACATATTGGGAAAATAATGCTAAGTGAAAAAAGAAAGTGTGCAAACCTGTATGTTGAAGATTGGTTCAAATTTGTCAATAAACTCATACACATCTATATAGAAAAATCAAGAAGGAAATGCACCAAAAGTTAAGTGTCTTTAAATACAATTACAGATTATTTTTATTTTTTTATCCTTTCTCTTTTGTCTTTCAAATTTCCTGTAATTTGTGTATTATTTTAATAATCAGTAAAAGTAAACATCCCGATTGCAAAATCTTTATTACTTCTTAATTAAAAAAAAAAAGTAAGACAAACAGCCTGCAACTAAGACATGGATTTTAATCACCCAACGACGACCAAGAAGCGTTTCCAAAACTAGCCGCAAAAAAGTCTCATTAACCTATGATGGAGAGCTCACGGTCAGTATTCTTCAGTAAACGGGTACTCAGGGTGATGGATAGCACTGAAACAGAAGGAGGTATTAATTTGTTGATGGTCTTCACACTTTCAAGAGAGGGCTTCTCTGATGATGCAGGTAGGATCAAGTAAAAACTCTAAACGCACAACCACAAGTCCCTATGCCTTCCTGACACTTACATGAGGCTCCTGTCCATGTGCAAACTCCCCCTGCATGCCCAGTCCCCATAGGCACAGGTCACTGGCCAGTATAACAGGGAGACTGGTTTAGATTACAATTTACAAGGAAGGAGATGGGAGAACTATGACTAAAATCTTGTGGTCATTTCAGCCTTGGTTATAATTTCTGTCCCTAAATAATAAGAAGGATCACAAGAAGGATTTTGTTGCACGTTTTCACACATTCAAAATAAATCCTGAGCATTCTCCACTACGGGGACCCTGTGTGAGGGAATTTGAATCTATTGTGGAGATAACATATACACCTCAATAGTCTGATGTACAAAATGGATTGTGTTTGCTCAATTTACAATTTAGGGGAATCCTAGTTATTCAGGAATTTATAGTACTGTTATTTTCCTTTTTCTCCCCCTCCTCCAAGTCTTTTTTTTCTTTTTTGATTGATTTTATTAAAGGGTGTATCTGAGTGATTCTCAATGTGAGAAGTATGGCAAGAACATGAGGGGGACTCAGCAAAAGGGACTGTTTACACCTGCAATGTCTTATTTCAGAATCATGAGAGGGCTCCACAAACAGAAGAAACTGTTTGAGCTCTCTCTTTCGGAACCAGACCTCCTTCTATAACTAAATTCTTATTACCTTTCCCCAAATCCCCTTCCAAACTCCTCTCAGGTTGATTAGCCTTTCATCTCTCCAATCCCCAGACCTCTTACAGCCACTGAAGATGGAAAGTTCTGATGGGAATACATCAGAGACAGAGAAGTTGATTCCCTGGCATAATCCTGGACAAAGGTGATTGTGTCGTCAAGTCTTGATTCAAGAACCCAGAGAAATCCAGAGGCTCTGATCTGGGCATGTGTCTCTGGGAACACAACAATCACTAACTTTAAGGACAATTAATTTCATGACCCAATTATAATTCAGTTTGCTGAGATTGCTCAGATGAGGACATGGGAGTTGTGATGGGGGAAAAGGGCCATGAAAAGATAAATTTGGAGAAAATAGATGGTGCTTTGGAAAAAGAATGTTCCATTAAGGAACAATGCCACTGGGGGGAGAGGAAGACGGTCACCTAAGTAACTTCCACAGTACCTGTGCACATGGCCTTTCCTGGGCAGAAAAAATTAACATTATGGTTTATAGTTATGTAAGGATAAAATCAATATAATCCAGTTGCATTCTTGTCACATAGTAATTAATATAATCAATTTTCCCTAATTTAAAAAAGAATAAAGATGAAATATTTGCATGGGCCTCTTAAAATCGAGTGGGTTATTAGCTTCTGAACTATAGATAGTGAGTGGAAGTGCCCTAGGCGCAAGTGTTAGGACAAAGGCAGTGACCTCATAACGATGCAAATTTTGGCAACTTTGCCTCTGGTCTGTCCCATACCTCACTCCCATTTCTGCTTGATCAACAGTAGGCTTGCTTTGCTTCCCTGCTGGAAATCCGGTCTACCTCCCTGCTGTAGGGAGGCTGCATTCCTCTGCCGCCTACTGTCTGCATAGCACACCCCAAGTGGAGCCAGCACAAGTCACTTACAAGAGCATAGGAGAGTATCGGAAATTCCTGTTGATGCCCTCAATGGTTTCCATGTCTTCTGGAGTCAACTCAAAGTCAAATACCTGAAGGGGAGAAAAGAACTGCATTCATTTCTCCTCAAAGGCAGCTGGCTTCTACAAAGAGACTCAGAACTTCGCCAGGGCTAGATCAAGGCAAGGACAGCATCAGGGAAGCAGTCACTGTCACCAGTGCCCTGGTGTGTGGCCTTCTGAGTCCTCTCCTGTGACTCCCTTTCCCCTTCTGTCTCCACTCTACTTCACATACAACTCTAATCCCAAATCTTTCTAAGTGGATTATGTACAACAGAAAAGGACAAATGTTTTTATTTTTCAAAGAGGGACAACTAGATGCATTGAAAACATACCTAATGACTTAACCAAACTCTAGTCTGGTCCTTCCTCCCCCTAGAATTTGATACAGCCTTGAATTTCAGCAAACACTGTGAAGTTCACACCTAGAATCAGCTGAACTTGGGAAAAAGCATTTCTTGATCAACAATTTAACGCCACCACCATCCCAAGTCAACCAAACACCTTCTCTTCCCAGATGTTCTTACATTTCCCAAGGATAATCTTTTCGATTGATCTTTGAGACACTCATGACTGTTACATCATAGAGTGCTCCTTTTGGAATAAAATCTCTTACTTATATCCAGATTTTCTTTTATTCGATGACACATGACTCCTAAAGGAGTCCATTAGTAGCAAAACTGTAAAACATTTTAAAATGGGAAACTCATTATTTCATCCAGGGGACAATTTTATGGAAAACTCAAGTGTCTTTATCTATCTGTATATCTGCCTACCTACCTACCTACCTACCTATCTATCTATCTGTCTGTCTGTCTATCTATTTATCTACCTAGTTATCTAGCTACTTGTCATCTATCTATCTATCTGTCTGTCTTTCATCCTAAGAATATACTCCAGAGGTCATATGGTGTCATGGGGATACATATGAAGAGTTAAACTGAATGGAAAAATAAAGTGGGATTTTTTTTTTCTGACAGGCAACAATGAGATTTAATTTTTGCTTATTCGCTGTCTCCACAAATGAATGAACTCAAGCTGTATCTTCGAGACTTGGAGTACCTACAAGATAAACATTTGCTCTGAGTGTCATCTCTTACAAATATTAAACTCACTAATTTTAGCCGTCATCTCAAAAGTGGACAGAGCTTACAGAGTTTTTCTAATTCTTATGAGGTTTACAACAAAGTAAATTGAAGACCACTGACTGATCTATGGCACCAGGAGATAGATGGTTAGGATAAAACTTGTCTTTCACTAATTTGTTCAGTCTATAAACTTATATCTCACTTCCTACCCTCCAGGAGCTGTGCTAGGAAAAAGTTGATAAGGGCTGACCCAGAGGGAGTCACTGCTGAGGTCTCAATTATGCAGAGTACCTTCCCACATAGAACAAACTTAGGACAGAACCAGGACAAGTACAATGATGGTCCACCGTTGTGCCACAGTGTCCCAATGACTCCACAAAGCAGTTAATGCTGTGGGGTTTGATATTGAAATATAAATAGGAGCGTAGAGTATGAAGGAGGGAAAGGGTTTTAAAAATTTCTTTACAGCATGGAGGGACTGAACACTGATAAGAACAGAGGGACTGTGTTCTTGCCACATAGTCAAGAAGTGGCAAAGCCCAGTCTCTAAGGACAGGGTTCTTGTCCCACCCTCCATGCTGCCCCAAGCACATGAGACAGTAGCTCTGAGGAGTGGATGCATGTGGAGATGGACTGAAAGGCAAGAGACGTAAGCCCAGCACGGCCTTTCCTCTCTGCAGAGACTGAGGTGGTCTGTACCTGGAAGTTCTCCTGGATTCGCTTCTCATTGAAACTCTTGGCCAGGACCACTATCCCTCGTTGCAACTGGAAACGCAGGGCCACCAGGGCTGGAGTGCGATGATGTTTCTTGGCAATGGCATTCAATATTGGATCCTCCAGGAGACGTGGACCATCTTTTGCTATCCTGCAAACCAAAAGTCACTGATGTGAATGGTGTAGAACTAGAAATCTAGAGTGTGATGTACCTTCCCCGACAATTTCCCATTGAGAAAAGTAGGTACACCATGGTATGGTTTATAGTTCCATGAGTACTCAAAGGTTCATTCATAATTGTACCAACTAGAAATAATGTCTATTTCCATCAATGGGTGAATGGAGAAACAACTTGTGGTATGAATCCATAAAATAAAATACTACCCAATAATAAATTAAGAATGAATAGGTACTTATAGTATGAATGAATCTCACAGATACGCCAAGCAAAAGAAGCTGGACACAAAAGAGTATATGCTTTGTGACTTCTTTTCTAGAAGTCTAGAACATCCCAAACCAATCTAAATTGGAAAAGAATCAGAAAAACATTTGCCTAGGGGCACAGAAGAATTGTCTGGGAAGGAACATGGAGAACCCCTTTGGGAGATGGGACGTTTCTGTATCACGATAGGACTGTCAACTAAACAGTACAACCATTTGTCAAAATTGACCAGGAAAGATCTATGCATGCTAAACTGTAAATTTAATCATAAAATTACTTTAAAAACAATATTTGGAGTGAGGTTTAGAGCAGATGGAAGTGTAAATGAAGCAAGAATGGAAGAATGGATATGATTGAGCTCAGTAATGACACATGGAGTTTACTTGTTTGGGTTTGAACTATTCCATAATAAAATGTGAAAACAATTTCAAAAATGTTTCTCATCAGAAATTGAGTTACTGACATAGATTAACTCTAGTGTGTTCATTACCATTTGGAGTCTTTCTGGGCCCCCAGGGCGCTGTAGGCAACTATAACAATGTCCTTGGACTTGCAAAATTCCAGCAGTTTTCTCTGATTGAAGTAAGGGTGACATTCCACCTGCAAGTTGCCAAGACCAACAGGTATAGAATACATGAGTTCATAAATATAAGTTTGAAAAGCGGCTTGAAAAAATATCCAATACTCCACTAATATATATATATATATATATATATATATACTATGTTGTCCAGATTGATAATTTTTCCCATGAACCTTCTAAAATGCTGTCAAATGCCATCAGTGTTCAGAGTGATGAAGCAAGGGGCATCCTGTTGTTCTTAGTGCTTATAAAGCAGAGCCTGAAGTCTCTAAACACCATTCCCTACTAAAGAAATCAAGAGTCCTTAGAGAAATGACTCATTCCAGTACTGGACAAAGAAGCAACAAAATGAACCTAGAATGCCTTACATTCTACAAAACAAAGGAGACCGAGAAGATAATGAGGCATGTTAGTGGACTTAGCAGATCCCTGAAAGGAGCTCCTGTTGAGCAAAGTGATGACAGTTGGATCATCAATGGGCATAGGAGCCACACTGGATAGGGAAACATCGTATTTGTTCAAATTCATGAATTCACCGTGATGTATATGTGATCACATCTTTAGCTCTAACCTCCACTTTACAGCAAGTACAAAAGACAGAGTAACATGCCATACTGCATCACAGAACTCAATCAGGAAAACCAATTACATGGGGACATTTTAAGGGAAAAGGGTCTAGTTTCTTTCACAGATAAATGGGGTTGGGGTAGAGCTCCATCTCATTAAACCCAGTAACTTTCCCATTCCTACTTCTAGCCTGCAGCTCACTCAACCCTCTTTCGGTTCCTGACACCACACTCCTGATTATCTCTACCTGTCTGGAAACTCCTACCAGTGCACATTTGCTTGCTCCAGAAATGCTGCCGTTTCTGTCCCAAGGGGAAACTTGAATTGAACTATAAGCTTTGGCCTCCTCCTTTACCTCCAGACAACACTGCCACCTGCCAAGTCACCTCTGAATGCAGACCCACTATCCACCCATACGCCTCCTCCTAGCCTTTTCTGCCATGGTGCAAGCTCACCTGGTTGCAGACAGGCTTATACTTGAGCCCTGGCTTGTTCAGGATCATCTCCAGCTGCCTTCGGTTGAAGTTGGACACGCCAATGGACTTGGTTAGTCCTGCATCCTTACACTTCTCTAGGGCCTGGGGAGGGAAGAGAGGTCAGGGTCCTCTGGTCCTTCTACTTGCTATTGAACTTTTAAAAAATTTCCATGGAGTTTGATTAAACTAAGTGTATCACTGAACACAACCATTCTGAACAGATTTTACTGCTGAATAGACAGTTTGTTTCCATAAGTCTGTTCAATGTACACCTCAGGCATAAAAAGTTATCAAAATACTTTTAAATTCCTTCCTTCCCAGCACCTTCCCTGATGTCTGTTTAACTTTGCTAAGCACAAAATAGTTCTGTAACAAACAGTGCCACAGTCAAGGGCAAAGAGAAGCTCTCAGATGCTCAGTCTGTAGTAGAGGGTTTACTGCTTCGTATTCCTGAGAACAGTGAGAAAAGTGTACGGAATGAGATGAAGGGCAGATTTCACTCCCTCCTATAGCCACGCTGCAGCTATGTCAGAAAGCAGCTTCCACATCTTTCCTGGAATATGGCTCTAACTTCCTTTCAGATGACTTCAGCCCACTGCTCACATGCCCAATTTCATGGCTGCAGCAAAGACAACCTACTGAGAATTATAATTTAGGTTAAAAATGATCCGAGGTTAGCCCATCAGTTCCTTGCCTTCCAGCTGTGAACATCCAGGGACAGAGAAGATCAGTCACAAGTGTGAGGGCAGAAAACTGCAGAACCAGAACCCACTTCTGTCTGCCACCCAGCATCTTCCCTTGTCACATAGAGCCCCACAGTCTCAGTAACAGGACTCACCTCCCATGTGTCCCGCAGGTCCACTGTATCTGAAAGGAGTTTCCCATTGGCGTCCATTGGCAAGAGATCCTCCGAAGGCTAAGACACGGAGAGTAAAGGAGGTGAAGGAGGAGATCTGGTTAAAGGAGGACTCTTGGAGTCCAGAGAGCCTTCAAGAGTCTGTTATTACTAATCAGAGGGCAGGTGTGTCGTGTGTGTGTGTACACGTGTGTGTTGTGTAATACCTAGGGGAAAGGAAGATCAGGAGCATCTCTCCTCCAATTATTCAGTCTCCTATTGACACAATCACAAATCTTTAGGAACAATGAACTCCTCTACAGTTGAATTTATTTCCCAAGGACAGGTTTGTTGGGATGACAGGACTTTCCTTCACTACTTATTTTTAAAGGAAAAGTGCAGGGTGGAATGAAGGCAAGCACACAGGCACAGAGAAAGAGGAGGAGGAAGCATTTTATTCATTTTATTTGTTCATCTTGATTGTTCCTGGACCTCAGTTGTGATCCCAGGTTCCTGCACTGTATGTGGATGGTACCCGGTGGACTTAACCACCAGATGTGCCATTCCTTTACTATTAATCAATGTATTGTAGCTCAAGTTTATGATAACCCAACTCAGAGAGAGCACGCACACCAGGGCTCTCAGCAAAGGGCCACTGTGATGAAAGGTTGGGTCAGGGGAGCCGAGGGAGTTCGATTATACAATACGGACCATCTCGGGGTGACTCTCTGGAGGTCCATATGGGAAGGAACCTACCCCCAAATAGAGGGAGTTTCCCACTGTGTCTCTGCAGTCCTTTGTAACTCAACATTATTAAGGACTCCAGGAAATCTAGTAAAGATGAAAAAATGGGGGTGCTGTGATGGAAAAGTCTCAGAAAAACCAACAGCTCACCTTCATAGGAATTGGGATATGAATAATAAAGAGATCTGCATAGTCCAGCCCAAGTTTCTTCAATGATATTTCCAGGCATGCTCGAACCAATTCTGGCTGAAAGAAAGTGCACCAAAGCTGCAGAGACCAAAAGAAATTACAAACGACTGAGTATTTCATACATTTGGGGACTGAATGAAGCCTCAGAGTTAAAATATTAAGATACAATGAGAAAATCAATATACAGAAACCTTATTTCAATGAGGTTGGGAGACCAGAGGGAGAGTGTCCACACATGTGAAACTCAGCAAACTGTTAAGACCGAATATGTTTTGCATCTGCACAGGAGGTGATGCTACTTCTCCCATGGAAAATTGAGATCCAGAGATCATAGCCTTGGGTTAGGGGACATACACGCGGGTCTTGCCATGAATACACCAACCGGCCCGGCCCTCATTTGTTTGTTAATAAACATATTTTGTTGTTAGAATATCTGATTGCTTTTGTTTGAGTTTAACAAAAGAATGAGAAGTGGGTAACTTATCACTGTGGTCTAAAAATAAGTTAAATTTCCATCACTTAGTATAAATGAAGTCCTTAATGAGACTTGAGTGACCATACAAAAACTGTGAATAAAACTTTAGATGGGACAGAAAAAACAAATGTTTCAAGGATAGGAAAAAGTCATTTATAAAAATAAAGTCAAGAAATGTCAGGCAAGGGGAAATGGAAATGCCTGAAGACAGTCAAGCTAAGTTCCACCTTCTAAAACAAGTTATCACTGATGTAGACATACTGAGGATCATTCTGTAGAGATCTCAGTTCTCTTTATTACACTAGAAGTAGGGTTTTTCACTTAAGAACATTTTACAAATTCCAGTAAACTCAATGCTGACTTGAAAAATATAAATAATTTTCTAAATTAAAAAAAATAAGATTTCTTCATCTGGGTCTTTTGATTTATATGGGAGCTTCTGCTGAAGGATAAAAGGTATGACCCTGTGAGACTCAGTCAATCCGTATGACCGAGAAAGAAGACTAATGCCAGCACTGATACTTTTCATAGGAATGCTGACTGATGTTCAGAGAGGAGGAGCAGTTGTGTGCCACCTTTAACACAGTTAAAGGATAGCAAGGCTGCTCTGCTGCTATAATGGGCCTCTATAATGGTAGGAGATAAATTGATCAAATCAAGATCAAGGGTTGTTTTTGTATTTTCAAAATAATATATTTGAACCAACAAGGACCTGTCCATAGCATAGCACCTTGGTTGTGTAGAATATGTCCTCTCTCTTCACAGTGCCATCAGCGATCTTCTCTCGAATTGCCTCTCCAATCTCCTCCTCATTTTGATATGCATACGCACTATCAATGTGCCGGAAACCTACATCAATAGCCACTTTGGTAACCTCAGTAGCCTTGCTCTTAGGGACCTATAAAATATGAATAAGGAAGTTGGTAATGCACTTGACTCAAAACAAAGCAACTTATTTCATTAGCAGCCCTGTTTCAGCTGTTTCTACATGTCTTCTGCTCCCCTACTGGATAACACAAGTTTTGGTAACAAACCTGTACTCTGGGGGCATAGACTGAAATCCAGTACAACTTCTAATCTGAAATGAATCTGTGAAATGGGCTTGATCATGGAACATGAAACATCCGGTCCCTCCATAAAGAATTTGTTCTAAGGAAGAAAGAAGACACTAACTGGAAAATCTTAGACACTTGGAGAAAACTGTTGGCTAAGAAAAGGAAATGAATCCATAATACCCATCTTCCATCCAGTTTCTACCTATCTGAATCCTTGAAGGCATCTTGAAGTTATTTATGATTGTTTTTGTACTTCCTTCCCACAGTGTTCTGTTCAACATTTATGCAATAAGCATTCATTAAGAGGCTCTCGTGCACCTGACATTGTGCTAGATCCAGAAGCCTCGGGGATTTAACCATTAACAAAATAGACCTCATAAACCTCCTAGAAGAAAACGTAGAGGTAAGCTCTTTCAGTTTGATCTTGGCAATGATTTTTGAATTTAACACCAAAAGCAAATGTAACAAAATTAAAAATAAACAAGTGAGACTAAAATCAAAAAGGTCTTCACAGCAAAGGAAATCACCAATAAAATAAAAAGGCATAATAGAATGGGAGAAAATATTTGCAAACCCTACAGTGATAAAGAGTTAATAGCCTAAATATGAAAGGGACCTATAACACAAAATAGGAAAATATTAATTAAAATTAACCCAATTTAAAGTGGGCAAAAAATCTGAATCAATCTTCCAGAGAATACACAGATGGCCAGCAGATACATGAGAAGGGGCTTGATCATCAGGGTCAAATTGAAACCATAGTGAGGCATCACCTCACACATTTTGTACTAGAGGTACAAAAAGACAAGAGATAACAAATGTTAACAAGGATGTGGAGAAAAGGGAACCCTCATGCACTACTTGAAGGAATATAAATTGGTGTAGTCACTGTGGGAAAAAAAGTATAAAGGTTTCTCAAGATATTAACAACAGAATTACCATATGACGCAACAATCTCAATTCTGTGTATATATAATCCATCCAGAGGAAACAAAATAATTATCTCAAAGAGATACCTACATTCCCATGGGTTTTTTTTGTTTTTTGTTTTGTTTTGTTTTGTTTTTTTTGTTTGTTTGTTTGTTTTTGGCATTATTCACAACATACAAAGTTTAAAACAGACTAAGTGCTGATAAATGAGTAAATAAAGAAAAAATGGTAATGTGTGTGCATGCGATGGAATATTATTCAGTCTTGAAAAAGAAGGCTATCCTGTTACTTGCAACAACATGGATGAATCTGGAAGGACTTATGCTAAGTGAAATAAGACAAAGACAAATTCTGCATTGTTGGGGGCAGAAAGTACAGCAAGGATGAAGTAGAAGTTGGCAGAGCATCAAAGAACATCAGGTCCGGAGCACCAGGCAAAGGCCACCATGGGAAGTCACTGGGGCAGTGTTCCTGTAACTGTTTATGCCCCAAAACAAGATAGATACAGTTACGTAGTCAGTCCCAGGAGCAATCCCGGCACTGCATAATGTCTCTTTTCAGGTGGAATATGAAAAATAATTGATTTTAAAGAAACAAAGAGTAGAATAACGGTTGTCGGGGAAGGGATTGAAGAAAACAGGGAGAGGTTGGTAAAATGATATGAAATGTCAGCTATAAGACAAACAAGGCCTAGATATCTAGTGTATAACTGGTAACTAGAGCTGACAGCACTCTATGTATAACTGAAATTTTCTAAAAGAATACAACTTAAATGTTCTTATCCAAAACAAACACGTGTCGTCATGAATGTGTTGAACTCATGTGGGGGGGTGTGAAATTATTTTATAATTTTGTCAATTAAACTTCCAAAAAGATGAAATAATAAAATGTACCAACTGTGTAAAAGGGAGAATCGTCATCAATTTTCAGGATTATACGAAGGATTAAATGGAAGATGTACTATCAGTTTATCTAGTATTGTGACAAACAAAGATGTCACTGGGTTTCTATATGACACTCAACAGGTTGTGAAACCTGACCCAAAGACTTCCAGCTGCCAACTCCCTACCACTCTTTGCTTGGAGGATTTCCATGACCACCAGAATCTTCAAGAGAAGTGCTCAGGCATTAGGTAATAAGGACGTCTTGTCCACTCACTCAGCCTCTCTACTTGTCCATTCCAGTGAGTCTGTGAACGGAATAACCATGGCAGAAGTATTAAGACTATGCATGGTCAACTGCCTGGGTTACTACTCACCAAGATCAGGTTAGCTACCACTTTTTAAGTGTGGAACTTGTCAGCTGCAGTAGGACTAATATAGAGCCTTGGTAATCTGCCATTCCTTGAGGAGACAAGCCGGTCCCCAGATGGCGAGTTGATCATACTGAAACTCCCACCTGAATGGTGGAGAGAGCCAAGAATTTGTCTTTAATGAGACTGAAAACACTCGGTGTATGACTGGCACCCCTTTTCACAATTCTCCATTAATATTCATATGTCAGAACTCAGGGAGAGTTTGATTTGTCATCAGGGGATGCCATTAACACTGTCTCAATCCAGAGACCCACCTGATAGTGAAGAAGGTGCTACAGTGAACCCTGACCACAGAATCCACTGACTCTTGTGAGCATACTGCCCATCTAGAAACAACTGGCCTGAGAGTATGTTGAAAGGTTCAAGGCTAGGCACAAGGTTGGAAAGAATTACACTGCAGATTTAGAACACTATCCTTCAAGATGTGACACATCTTATGAACTAGTAACAATTATGTGGCAGCATGGTCTCAAGGGCTAGAATCCTGGGATCCAATAATGACGACTAGGAATACAAGGGGTCTCTTTGAATTAATGAGGGTGCCTCCAGATAGTGAAACTGAAGTAAGGATTCCAAAGCAGGTAATTTATTGGAGAGGCCCAGAGTACAGCAGTGGGGGTGGCAGGAGGTGATGTAGAGACAGAAAGGAGTCAAAATGCTTTCTGCCCATGTCCCACTCTGACCACAGGTGTGCCTCTTGTAGAATAACCATGAGCTCATATAAAACATAAAACATATGACTCGAGTTATACGACCAAGAAGCAAGGCATGTGGGATATTCATAGGTAATTCCTATCAGTTATTTATTACAGGCTGCTCCAGGGTGCTTAATTCCCTGGCATCCACTTAAGGAGGCAGGTGGAAGCAGGTCAGGCTAAGAACTAATGTCCACTCGAACGTATGGAGGTGTTTGTTCAGCTTCAGGATCAAAGATCTTCAGTCCCAGTGAAACCTCTGCCAAATGACAGTCACAGGGCAAGGCTTCCACATAATTGACCACCATGGCTTCCGCCTTGTGGCTCAGGTTCATTCCTGCCAATGGGTCTTCAATTTAAAAAGGAATTATGAGACTGGCAGTGTTAACTGATCGCCCTTTTCAGAAGTACATAGAGCAGCATCTACATAATGAAGCAGCAATGGACACTTATCACCGGACAAGAGCATGGGACCCAGCTGCTTAGCCCTCTGGAGGGTTACCCATTCAGCTAGCTACCTAAGCCAGCAGAAGTGAGTGCTGAGGGTGATCAGAATCTAGAATGGCTCACAGAGGGAGGAAGAGACATTATAATGACCTTGGACCAAGTTGGAGCATAAAAGGAGTGTTTCCTATTAGTGTCTTGGTATGAATGAATATAGATTTTATTTTAATGACATTATTAATAACTTTTACATATCAGTATAACTTTTAAGAGCCTGTAACTTAACTCCTCCTTTCTCACAGGAAAAAAACTAGAACTCTTTTTGTCTGAAGTCCATGCCCTCTGCAGCAGGCAGTCTTCCCTCCTGTCGATCTTCATGCATCTGCTTCACCTGCAAGAGATTGTGCGTGGCATCCCCCCATCCGTGTCACGGCTTGTATCAAAGCAGGCCTCTTCTACCTGAACTGAGCCAATCTCACTGCTCATTAGAATGCCAGGCCCTGGCTTTAGGTCTTGCTCAAGCTCCTTTCACCTCTCCTAGAAGCCTTCCTAGAATATTATAGCTCACATCAGAATCTTTTTTTCTGAACATCTCCATTTCTCCTGGCATTCAGTGATGTAAAACTGAGCACACACATATGAGCATCGTTGTCAAGTAGTCAAAGCTCCAGAGAAGTGGCACTTTCCTCTGTGTGACCATTGCCACACCATGTGGATGTGCGAATAAGACCTCTGGTAAGAGCACAGCTCTGTCTCCATTTGTCTCTGTGATGCCTAAGCCTTCCTTTACAAGTACCTGCTGTAAGAATAACAGTGGCTTGTTCTGTGACCAGGCATTTTGAAGATGAACACACGCCAGTCCCAAGAAACCCACAGCAAAGCTTCCAGGTGGTCATCACATTCCTCGTCCTTCCTGTGCCCTCCTCCCAGTGGACTGTCAAACTCAGAGCAGAGAAGCTCTGACCAAAGGAAGGGAGCCTGAGTTCAGATATTAAATAGGTAAGAAGTAGAATAGCACTTACCTAGGAAAATTGTTGAGTAATTAGTATAGAAGATAAGGTAAGCAATGTATTCAGTAACCAAAAGATTAATGCCAATAAAATAATAATAATAATAATAATAATAATAATAATATGATTCACCCACAAAATTGCTACTTCTGAATTCCCAGAGTCAACAACTTCTCTTCCCACTTTGTGCAAAGAGAGGGTGAGAGGGAGGCCTTCCCTGAGAGTAAGTTGGAGGCATAGAGCTGCAGCACTCAGCCCCAGCACTCAGGCCCTCTGCCCCAGGGTCGCACTTACGTCCTCTGCAGCATAAGTGCCGAATCCAAGCACCGGCATAGAGTGCCCATCATTCAGCTTCACAGAACGGCTATGGCTGAGATCCATCACGGCCCACAGTCCTGGTTACTCTGACTATGCTCCCTCCTTCCTGAACCAAGAGTCAAGCAGAGGACAAGGATCCAGTGTTCTTTCTTTCAACAACCAGAGTGGGGTGGGGTGGGGTGGGGCAGCAACAGCCAATCAGACGGGTGAAACTGGAAGGGGACTTCAGTGATCAGTTTGTGTACCACTTGCAGAAATGTGTGTGCTGCCAGAGCGGAAATTCTGTCTCCAGTGTGCCCCTCTGCCCCCAGCTCCTAAATTTAAAAATAATGATAATAATAATAATGGCTTGACCTTGGTCTTATTCCACATAATACAAAATAATCCCTAAACAAGTCACTTTGAAACATTGATTCTAAGGTTTTAATTAAGTTTCTCCTTTTGTCAAAAATCCCCCTCTGAAAATGCTACTGAGAATTTATTAAACAAAGTCCAATGCCTGGTCTAAGGACACATGTAACAAAATCCCTTAAGAAATCCCACCAGGAATTTCATTATCATTTTCTCTGTGCCAAGACTCCTTCTTATTCTGGGTCTTGTTTGGACAGAAAAATTGACTGAGTTCCAGGATGAATTACATACAGCACTTTTACTTTTAGCTCTGGCTCCTCCTGGGGCTTCCTGCTCTGTGCCCCCTCTTTTCCATCAACCTAAACATACATGCCATGCCCATGCCACTTTTACTGGCACCCTCACAATATATTCTAGTTTCTATTAATGCAGCTCAGAAGCCATATTAGTGAAACTCTTCTCTCAGTTAATAAAGAACTTCTGCTGAACACACCCCAAAACGTGTTTGTTCAGTGGTGCTAGTTTGCCATGCATTCCCCACCCCTCTGCATATGTGTATTCAGGACTCCAGAGCCAACCACAAACTATAATATAGTCTCTCTTGTTATTTCCAACCCTTCCCTCTGGCTGGTTGTCATGTGAATCTGACATTTGACCTTTCTTTGTGTAAGGCAAATTCCTAACTTTAAGCTCTTTAGCTAGTCCTCCACTTCTAAGAGGGCTCTTTCTGATCATCACATTGCCAAACACAGGGCCCTGAAGATCTCTGACCCATGCCCTCGTTTCAAGTCCCAATCACCTTATTGTAATTAAGCTACATATCTTAAATCTTTAGCATGCAAATCTAAATGGCCCCCAACACACAGTGTGGTCTTTAGCGACTGTATCTACTAAAAGGGAGGAATGACTGCATAGTATTTTAAAGATTAATGAACAACTACACGTCCTACAGAGAGAAAGCAAAAGAGAAGAGACACTGCAACACATGCATTTTAAGCCCCCTAGGTATTTCTGGACCCACCAAGGAGACAGAATACCCCTCCCCTGAAACTCCTGAGCACCAGCTCATCAAAACTGCAGACGTCATCTACCAGTAATTGAAAAACCCAGAGCCCAGACAGAGGGCAGGCAGCAAACGAGATCCTCTTCTCCATGCCGACACCCTATGCACATGTGCTCTCGGACTCTTGCTTGCCCACCCCCACTCATCCCACACACACCCGGTCTCTGCAATAAATCCTTGTCTGAGCAATGCTGCAGAATTTGACAATTTTGACTTACTCAGGAGTTCACAAACCCTGAAGAGGCTATCAGACCCTTGGGCAGTTGGTAACCCTGTCAGCCCTAAATCAGTATAACCACAAGTTCCCACTCCCTAAATTAGTTAAGAAAATAAAGCAAGTGACCAAAGGGAAACAAGATGGGTGAGAAATGTGCTGCTTCGGAGAATCACAAAGCTCAATGCAGGCTGTCTTCACTGGCCTCCACAGCCACAAAAACAATCGTTGAAATGTCAGTGGCCTCCTGACCTTCGTCTGGGCTGCAGTTCAGGAATCTTATGTCACAATAACAGCCTCCAACAATCTCTACTCTGTCAGGCCAGGCCAAGTAGGACAAGGGGTAGATAATGAGAAACTCATATCTTCAGCTTTTCCCACTTTGGGGAACAGCAAAGTCTTAGAAACCAAGACAGTTCCTGAGACTCCTGGTCACACTCACCAGCTATCACTGACTGCAGAAAGTTCCTGTTTCCAGGGCCCTCAAATAGCCAAGGAACTGTTTAAAGCCTCCACCCTTGGCTACTCAAACAGAGTGGCCTTGTGCTGACCCCCATCCCCCATGCGTGGGCCCCCACCTTCTTCCCTTCCCCAATGGAGCACCATTGGACTCTAACCCCAAGGCCAAATCCCTCACATGAGCTTTCAGCACAACAAAGCTTCTTGTCTAAGGTGTTATCAGGCATCTGGCTAACTTCTATTACGTAGAGTCAAAGAACCATGGGGTCCCTGGTGGACCTCTTATCCTGTGACAAATCCAGAAGACTTAATATTTGTTCTCAAGAGCACCCTACCCCATCCTGCTTCCCAAGGGAAGTCCTTGTAGGTCATGCTCCATTGGGGCCCTGCAGAGAGAAGGATGGAGTACAGAATGTCTCTCCTCCCATAGCAAGTCCATTTTCGGAGGACGAGAAGCTGGTGAAGGCCAGCACTTCACCCGGTGCCTTCTGAGCAAGGCAGTGTTGCTTAAAAACATTTTGTTGGAAAACAAAACCAGTAACTATTTACACAAAACCTAGGAGGAGCTGGATGCAGCCCAAGGAACTCTGAAAAGAGATTTGACTAAAGAGAGGCCAAGTTCAAGTAGGTCAGCAATAAGGAGAAGAGGATGACTGACCGGGGTATGAGAAAAATAATCACTGGCCTGGGAACAAGAGGTCAGACAATTAAAAATTCTCCCTGAAACAGGTGGGGATCTGCTGAAAGGTGATAAAGAGAAACTCTACCCAAAAGGCTGGGCTAGCCCATTTCATGCCTACTTCACCACCCAGACCAACAGAGATAAGAAACTAGGCTACTGGGCTCTTAAAATACTCCCCAAGGACTCTGCCTGGTCAGTTCCAAGGACTGTACTCTGTCCCTCACTCCTGGGCCTCACGTGGTGTCCTTTGAGTTCCCAGTGGAATCTACTGAGACACAACTGTGGCCGCAACAACATGACTGCTTGTCAAGCCTGGCAGCGTCTGGGCCACACCAAGATTTGCCCCCACCTGGGCAGAGGGAATCAGAACTGTGCAGGACACATCCTCTCACCACTTGGATCTGGTCTCCTGTGCCATCGCCTCCAGTAGGTCTTCTCTGTTGCATCACTCTACTCAAAGCCACTACCCCTCCTCCATAGCCTCTCCCCCTCTCACCCCTCTGCTTCATTTCTTCAGGATAAATGCCACACTCTGAAAGTGTCTCTTTTGTTCACATACTTGCTGGTTTGAAGTTTATTGACTGAGTGACCCACCATGTGCTCCACTCCAGGGAGGACACCCAGAACATAACTACTGCTGAGTAGCAATTCATGGAAGGAATGAACGTGAACAGCGCCATATTGACCAGTTTCCACTTCTTCTCTGGCCCATCTTTATTCCTGTGAGCCCCCAACTGTCTTTAAATTCTTATTAGAAGTTGCATCCAAACCTTGTACGTATATGGACAGTGCCAGTAGGCCCTGCTAGACCCAGCTGCAGGCCAACTTACTCCCAGAGACAGCAGCAGTGCCCCGGCTGGTGTGACTCCCTCGGGATGGGGACAGGAGCTGAGACAGGAAACACATGCCGGCAGGAGCTTGCAGGGTAGCTGGGGACACTGAGAAGGAAAGCCAGCCTTGAACCAGTAAGCAACAAAGAGACC